>JAQJVL010000072.1:0-420965 GCA_035578905.1 Stictocephala bisonia | reverse complement strand
TTCTTTTATTTAATTTTGTTATCTTCTTTATTAGATATTATTTCTTCGATTGAGTATTGTGCAGCATCAGCTAAGTATTTTCTTAGTTTTATTTTGAATTTATTAAAGTTACTCTTTTTTATAATTTCAGGTAAAAATCTAAAAATTGTAATCCCATGTATGTTGTTTTTTAATATATATAAAAATTTAGAATATGATGTGTGGGTATGATGTCAATTTTATTTATTGTATTTTAACTATGTATCTAAAAAGTATATTTCTGTTGGGTTTTTCACTATGAATAAAATTGTGTCATAAATGTATTTTCCATATACTGTGAGAATTTTCATATTTTTGAAAAACATTTTAGCTGATTGATCATACAATATTTTATTTTGTTCATGAGTCTTATGGCTCTTTTTTGTTGTTTAAGGACTTGATCAAAATGTTGTTTACTGATAGTGCCATGTAAGCAAATACCATAAGAAACGTGTAATAATTATGTATAGTAAATTGTTTTTATCGTTTTAATATTACATAAAAATGACATTCTATAAAGTGCATACATTCTAAAGTGAATTTATTTTAGAAATAATTTTTGTTATTAGTTTGTTCCAAGTTAAATTTTGGTCGATGTTCAAACCAAGGAAATTTGTGCAGTTTTGTTTTTCAATATTTAAAGTTATGTTTATTTAAAAATGTATATAATCCTTATTAGTTCAATCTGTGATAGATATTCAAATGCATTTACATCTTTTGTTGATATTTTTAAATTAGTGTTTAAACAAGAATTTATTAATCATTTCTTAGTAATAAGGATTTACTGGCGAAGAAAAAAACTATAAACACTCGATATTTACAGTGATATTTCAAACTCGAGTGTTTACAGTTTTTTCTTCGAAAGTAATTACTTAAACTTATAGTATTTTTTTATTCAGTACGAAAAATCGAAAGATAGTAAGTAGTCTGCGTTAATCTACATTGTTATTATTTCAATATTATCTCTTTATTTGGTTTTTTAACCCAATTCAATGATGACAAATTAGGTTATTCTGTTAATATGAATTTATAAAGAATAAATTGTTGTTTTTGAACTTTGTTACTGTAGGAGGGGGAATGATTTGATAGGACAGCAAATATCTACACCTAGTTTAAACTGATGTAACATAATCCGATGTAAAATATGTTAACAACAACAATAAACAAGAAATATTGGAACTGTAAAAATTATATTCGGTAAGGTAAAACATTGGGATGCCTCCTCACTACAGAGTCTAGTAATCGATAGTCGCGAATCCAAAGGCGTACAAAAAGGCAGGTTTACGACATATAACCTCATTGTTGGGCGCCATCTTGGATGAGTGATGGGCCCATAATGTCCTTATCAGCTGATAGCTCCTCGCCGACCTACAAAACATGTTCCGCTTTGATTGAGTTGTAAGGAATAGCATGAAATATCTGCTATTGTAGCAGCAGGTAGGTAGATATTTCAATCTGATGTGTTGATATTGTTTGGTTACAAGTGATTATTCCAAGAGGATTTTAATTCATGGTTCATTTGTAACACTTAAATTGATACACCTATAAAAGATTTCAAATGCAAAAAAGAATTTTCGAAAAAAAACATTTCATATATTATCCAAGTAAACAAATCTTTATAATATATTATTTACTTGCGCAGCATCTTTACTTTTGATTCATTTAATAATATAAAAATTCTATATTTTTGAGGTTTATCGTAATTTTGAAATGAAGTATTGCTTCTAAGCGTTTAGTCTAAATCAACTCTGTGAAACTTCATATTGCAGGATTCTAACCCTATTACAATATGAACCATTCTTCTTTCCGTAAAATTGTGGACACTATTCCGTGAAATATATCAGTTAATACAATATATTTTTTAAATTACCATAATTATATTAATTACTGTTAAAGGTTCTATTTGGCCCGTAGCTTAGCATCCGTATACGATCAAATTAAAATTAAATACTATTTTGTGATATAATTTGGTGATAACATCTATTTTACTTTTATTTTTACATTTCAACTAATAATGCTTCTAATTTTATCCTGTTGGTCGTTACAAAATTAATACAAGGTCTAATATAGTCTATTATTTTATGGTATTAAAGCAGTTATATGCAATACTGATATATTTAACAGCATAGCAAATTTTAGAATAGAATTTTAGTATGTATAGTTATGAAATTTTAAACATTGTGCATATTTCATTTCTAATTGTTTAGATCACAAAATAATATTTTAAAAAGAAATTAATACAGTATAACCTTGGTTATCCGGCCTAATGTGGCGAAGGTCAAGCCGGATACGATAAAATCGGATAAAACATAAATCATAATTAACTTGCTTTTAATGGAGAAACAAGTTTAGTAACTGATAACAGATAGCACGCGCCTACAATTGTACGTGACGCAATGCGTTCTGCAGCACTTCTAATGAAACGAACTATGTTTATTACGATCGCCAACTTTGACGCTACTTGGGGGTGTGTACGTAAAATGAACTGTTCCTCTTCGTGAAATGGACTCTTCGAGCCACACTGAACAAAAGTACACAACATTGCCAGTTCGGATCTTCAGGTGCATTATTAAATTATTACTCAGTAACAAGCGACCGCTTGTCGAGAGAGGGTGCTAGTCAATACAGCGCCTGCAATTTGCAAAATACAAAACGAAGCAATCGTGTACGACATTTGCGTTTCAAAACTGAAAGTCGCTTCCGATTAATTGTAATGTTCATTTAATTTGTAAATAATTTTTATTGTTATCTACTTGCCGAACCGGATGATACGGACTGCCGGATAAAGCAAGGCCGGATAATCTAGGTTGTACTGTACATAGTAAAAATTATTAAAGAAAATTTATGTTATTGAACAGTTATTATTTGATTTTACTGTATTATTTAGACATTGAGAAAATTTATGATCAGTGTAGATGAAGAAGGAAATATGATTTAGGCCTACGGAAAAAAATATTTTTATTAGGTGTAATCTTTATTGGTAATCTACATAGCCCTTATACGAGGTACAGTAAAAAAGTTCCCGGAATCGATGTCCAGAGACACACAGCGTGGTTACCGGTCGGAATTTCGTCATCTATCAGTTAGTAATACTGGGGAAGGGATACAGGTAGAGTGAGGATTGCCCAGCCGCCATTGTTCCTCCGTGGAGAGTATTTTTCGTGTGTTTGCGTATTTAAATTGTCGCGTTTTGAAAATGTATTTAATGAACAGCTAAAAAACATTAAATTTTGTGTTTTACTACAAACATAACCTTCTGGAACACTTAAAATGTCAATTCAAGCATACGGAATTAAGGCGATAAAGAAAAGCCAATTTTACGAAAGGCACAAACGTTTTCGTGAAGGTCGCATAAACATTGAAGAAGACTTCCGTAGTGGACGCACTTCGACTGCAACCACAGATGAAAACATTGAGCGAGTTCCGCAAACTGAAGAATAACAATTGATGATATCGCATATAAGGTAAATTTATCCACACAAAAGTTCTTATGCGCTTACGAGATGCCATTTGGAGGAAACGCCTAAAATAAGCAGAAAACAATTGGATTTTGCTGCATGACAACACCCTGCACATCGATTCTTGTTAGTACGTAACTACCTAATCAAGTACCGCGTTACCACGTTAGAACATCCATATTCGCTTGACCTCATGCCGGCCGATATCTTAGTGTTCACACGGTAAAAACGTCAATAAAAGGAAATCGATTTACGGGTGCTAAATATGTTAGTAAAAATGCGATAAAAGTATTGAAATACATTTAAAAAATATATAATAAGTGTCAAATGTGTTTTGACCGTCTGGATGATCATAGGGACAAGTGTATTACTGTGGAAGAAGAGTATTTTGAAGGAATATAGGTTTTTAATATTTTATCTTTGTCCAATAAACATATTTCAACCAATTCCGGGAACTTTTTGACTGTACCTCGTATTGTTTGTGTTTTTGAGTATATGTATTTTTTAATGTATATAAATGTTGGTCCAGTGGTAGAGAGCATTGTTTCTAACTTTACCATTTTAATAAATGTTGTATTCATTTAATTTATAACGAATTGACTAAAAATACAAACTCTGTTACAAAAAAGTATTTTACTCAACTTATTACGCCTATCTTATATATTGTATTATTAAATTAAGGTTATAAATGGCCGAATACAATTTCTAGCCAATAAAACAAATCCTTGTAGAATGTTATTCTTAACTTCTTACATATCGGATAGTCCGTTGGTATCTGCATTCCTTTAAAGCAACTTTAGTATGTTTTTAGTGTCCGGATTTCCCAGCCTACTAGTGCAGTCACTATACATTAATCTTACTTCATGTACGACATTTTAAGTTAAAATAGCGTTCATTTTTATTATTACCTAAGAGCATTAACCTACGTTTATCATCATGTAAAGTCCTTTAGTTACAAGAAGTACATTAGACTCTAAAGTATATTACTGATGTTTATTAGAAACGATTTTGTGGGATGAAGTATAATAAAATACAGACCTACTCTTTGAATCAATTAATATTCTGAAATATACGAGTTGAGCAACCGAAAATTACTGCCATTCCATTCAATGTAAAAGTGATCAAAAACAACATTGTTTAAACAGCATAGTAGAATATGATTTGAAATTATTCAAGCAAACAAAGTGTTAAATATTGATGACCAAAACCAAGTAATAAAGTAAAATCACGTTCTATGTGTTCAAACCTGTTAAATGAAATCAGTAATTAAATAAAACTTAAGTACCTGTGGGCCTTCAAATATTGGCGTCAAGTTGGTACTAAAATCTCCTAATTAAAAGAACAAGATTTTCCTAAATTAAAAAGTTTTTAATTACATGAATGTTAATTCATGAAATCATGGATAATTACATTCTGAAACAGCCCACCACAACTCACTTCCCTTAATAAATACAATAATTTCAATAATGAATAAACATATTAAAAATAAATAAAAAATGATAAAATAAATAAAGAATAAATGAATGGTCCAGAATTTATTTAACAAAGTCCACGTAAGAAACACAAATATCTGCAGCTATAACAAAGTCCACGTAAGAAACACAAATATCTGCAGCTATAACAAAGTCCACGTAAGAAACACAAATATCTGCAGCTATAACAAAGTCCACGTAAGAAACACAAATATCTGCAGCTATAACAAAGTCCACGTAAGAAACACAAATATCTGCAGCTATAACAAAGTCCACGTAAGAAACACAAATATCTGCAGCTATAACAAAGTCCACGTAAGAAACACAAATATCTGCAGCTATAACAAAGTCCACGTAAGAAACACAAATATCTGCAGCTATAACAAAGTCCACGTAAGAAACTCAAATATCTGCAGCTATAACAAAGTCCACGTAAGAAACACAAATATCTGCAGCTATAACAAAGTCCACGTAAGAAACACAAATATCTGCAGCTATAACAAAGTCCACGTAAGAAACACAAATATATGCAGCTATAACAAAGTCCACGTAAGAAACACAAATATCTGCAGCTATAACAAAGTCCACGTAAGAAACACAAATATCTGCAGCTATAACAAAGTCCACGTAAGAAACACAAATATCTGCAGCTATAACAAAGTCCACGTAAGAAACACAAATATCTGCAGCTATAACAAAGTCCACGTAAGAAACACAAATATCTGCAGCTATAACAAAGTCCACGTAAGAAACACAAATATCTGCAGCTATAACAAAGTCCACGTAAGAAACACAAATATCTGCAGCTATAACAAAGTCCACGTAAGAAACACAAATATCTGCAGCTATAACAAAGTCCACGTAAGAAACACAAATATCTGCAGCTATAACAAAGTCCACGTAAGAAACACAAATATCTGCAGCTATAACAAAGTCCACGTAAGAAACACAAATATCTGCAGCTATAACAAAGTCCACGTAAGAAACACAAATATCTGCAGCTATAACAAAGTCCACGTAAGAAACACAAATATCTGCAGCTATAACAAAGTCCACGTAAGAAACACAAATATCTGCAGCTATAACAAAGTCCACGTAAGAAACACAAATATCTGCAGCTATAACAAAGTCCACGTAAGAAACACAAATATCTGCAGCTATAACAAAGTCCACGTAAGAAACACAAATATCTGCAGCTATAACAAAGTCCACGTAAGAAACACAAATATCTGCAGCTATAACAAAGTCCACGTAAGAAACACAAATATCTGCAGCTATAACAAAGTCCACGTAAGAAACACAAATATCTGCAGCTATAACAAAGTCCACGTAAGAAACACAAATATCTGCAGCTATAACAAAGTCCACGTAAGAAACACAAATATCTGCAGCTATAACAAAGTCCACGTAAGAAACACAAATATCTGCAGCTATAACAAAGTCCACGTAAGAAACACAAATATCTGCAGCTATAACAAAGTCCACGTAAGAAACACAAATATCTGCAGCTATAACAAAGTCCACGTAAGAAACACAAATATCTGCAGCTATAACAAAGTCCACGTAAGAAACACAAATATCTGCAGCTATAACAAAGTCCACGTAAGAAACACAAATATCTGCAGCTATAACAAAGTCCACGTAAGAAACACAAATATCTGCAGCTATAACAAAGTCCACGTAAGAAACACAAATATCTGCAGCTATAACAAAGTCCACGTAAGAAACACAAATATCTGCAGCTATAACAAAGTCCACGTAAGAAACACAAATATCTGCAGCTATAACAAAGTCCACGTAAGAAACACAAATATCTGCAGCTATAACAAAGTCCACGTAAGAAACTCAAATATCTGCAGCTATAACAAAGTCCACGTAAGAAACTCAAATATCTGCAGCTATAACAAAGTCCACGTAAGAAACACAAATATCTGCAGCTATAACAAAGTCCACGTAAGAAACACAAATATCTGCAGCTATAACAAAGTCCACGTAAGAAACACAAATATCTGCAGCTATAACAAAGTCCACGTAAGAAACACAAATATCTGCAGCTATAACAAAGTCCACGTAAGAAACACAAATATCTGCAGCTATAACAAAGTCCACGTAAGAAACACAAATATCTGCAGCTATAACAAAGTCCACGTAAGAAACACAAATATCTGCAGCTATAACAAAGTCCACGTAAGAAACACAAATATCTGCAGCTATAACAAAGTCCACGTAAGAAACACAAATATCTGCAGCTATAACAAAGTCCACGTAAGAAACACAAATATCTGCAGCTATAACAAAGTCCACGTAAGAAACACAAATATCTGCAGCTATAACAAAGTCCACGTAAGAAACACAAATATCTGCAGCTATAACAAAGTCCACGTAAGAAACACAAATATCTGCAGCTATAACAAAGTCCACGTAAGAAACACAAATATCTGCAGCTATAACAAAAACCTGCCATTCTGTACGTTCTTAATTATAAATCCCTAAGTTACAAAATGAACGACAGATAATTAGACTTGAATATAACATTTATTTAATTTTGTGAAAAGGCTCTCAGATTTATTTTCATTTAATCTATTACATAAATCTTAGTATTCTGCTTAATTATTTAAATTTCATATGGATTTATAAAGGAGAGATGCCCATTAGTACTCAGTTTCCCTCATCTGCTTAGACGAGTAATTTTTTTTATAATTGCTATTTTTATTGAGTAGGATATATAATTTTTATTCTTATTTGTATTGAAATTTCTATAAATAATTTTTATTTTACCTAAGAACAATACACAGATAAGTCCTTTTTGATTTTACGAATACAATAAGCAGTTAATTGCTATGTAAAAAAAGATAAATAAGATTGATCAAATAGTATGTAGGATATACAGATTAAATTAATTGCAAGATATACATTTACATACATTTCATTGGCTACTGCAACAGATTGCCGAAGGTCCAAGTTTATTACTATAATAATATAAAATAAGAAAACATCTTAAAAGTTTTATCAAACTAAGTAGTTTCTTATTTAGTTTTATCACAAAATATATGAATTACTAAGATAATAGATTTAGGTAAACCATGTTACATTCTCAGACCAGAGGAACAAAGATATTCTTGTCCTCAGGTCAGACGACGGTAAACATACTGAAATATTAGTTCATTTTTGTACTCATAATAATGTACAAGTCTTATGAAACTAGAGGGAGGAATAATTACAGAACGCAGAGGCATAGAAGCGCAGCTTTCAAGCGTCTGCCATCACAAGTGGGTGTAAACATAATCAATTTGCTCCCTGAACAAATTAAAAATCAAAACCTGAATTTGTTCAAAAGACGTTTGAAATACCTTTTGGTGGAAAGTGCTTTTTATTCAGTTGAAGAATTCTTTCAAAGCCGATGGGACAATCAGTAAACACCCTATCATGCAATTCTGGTGTCAAGTGTGTGAATGTATGATGCATGTGCAGGATGTATGTATGAATGTGTCCGATTGTGTGTGAGTGTTTTAGGCTAAAAGAAATTTTGACTTTTGCAACACAATTGTTAATTGTATTCATGCAATACAGAATTTATTTATTTATTTATGTAATAAATTTGTTTTGTGTGACGCTCACTTGATTATAATGAACTAAATTATATTCTGGAACAAGATCTATAAGAACGTCATACGGTATGGATGTCATTAAATCTATAAGAACGTCATACGGTATGGATGTCATTAAATCTATAAGAACGTCATACGGTATGGATGTCATTAAATCTATAAGAACGTCATACGGTATGGATGTCATTAAATCTATAAGAACGTCATACGGTATGGATGTCATTAAATCTATAAGAACGTCATACGGTATGGATGTCATTAAATCTATAAGAACGTCATACGGTATGGATGTCATTAAATCTATAAGAACGTCATACGGTATGGATGTCATTTAATCTTTAAGAACGTCATACGGTATGGACGTCATTTAATCTTTAAGAACGTCATACGGTATGGATGTCATTAAATCTATAAGAACGTCATACGGTATGGATGTCATTAAATCTCTAAGAACGTCATACGGTATGGATGTCAATAAATCTTTAAGAACGTCATACTGTATGGATGTCATTAAATCTTTAAGAACGTCATACGGTATGGATGTCATTAAATCTTTAAGAACGTCATACGGTATGGATGTCATTAAATCTATAAGAACGTCATACGGTATGGATGTCATTAAATCTCTAAGAACGTCATACGGTATGGATGTCATTAAATCTTTAAGAACGTCATACGGTATGGATGTCATTAAATCTTTAAGAACGTCATACGGTATGGATGTCATTAAATCTTTAAGAACGTCATACGGTATGGATGTCATTAAATCTATAAGAACGTCATACGGTATGGATGTCATTAAATCTATAAGAACGTCATACGGTATGGATGTCATTAAATCTATAAGAACGTCATACGGTATGGATGTCATTAAATCTTCAAGAACGTCATACGGTATGGATGTCATTAAATCTATAAGAACGTCATACGGTATGGATGTCATTAAATCTTTAAGAACGTCATACGGTATGGATGTCATTAAATCTATAAGAACGTCATACGGTATGGATGTCATTAAATCTTTAAGAACGTCATATGGTATGGATGTCATTAAATCTATAAGAACGTCATACGGTATGGATGTCATTAAATCTTCAAGAACGTCATACGGTATGGATGTAATTAAATCTATAAGAACGTCATACGGTATGGATGTCATTAAATCTTTGAGAACGTCATATGGTATGGATGTCATTAAATCTATAAGAACGTCATACAGTATGGATGTCATTAAATCCGAAAAGGATTAGTTAAATTTACCTCAGTCGGCTGAAATACCTGAACGATGGAAAAGTGAGGCAAAGGTATCAATAATGACATATTAGGGGAAAGCTAAGCTGAAATGTGACACAGAGGAGCGGAGTGGCAGCGATTTGGTGAATCTACACAAGCGTCAGTGGCGCTGTAAAGAGCTCGTGGCGGAAATGTGACTATTTGCACACTCATTGTTGCACGAAGCGCGGGCCTTCAAAATGAACTTAGCTCCCTCCTCAGATCAGCCAGTTCAAAAGTATCCATTACAGATAGCTTATCAACTCAACTTTATCAGTCATTTATTCTACGATTAGGTAATCACGTAAAATATAAAATATCATTTAAGTACGTTAAAATGTTTTTGGATTTTTTTCATTTATTCGTTTCGTAGTAGAGTGCTCAGTTTGAAAAGTAATTGCTGAAGAACTACCAGTCCAGTAATGATAAAATTTTTTATTTTTGCTAGTTCATTGGGGTCTTTTCCAGATTTTACCACATTTTTTAGCAGGTACTACATTGAATATCGCAAGTGAACGTGGATGTAATCAAGTAACACGTCTATTGATATAACCTAATCTATCATTACACAACGTAAAAACTTATTAAGGTGACATGTCCAACGAAAACAAACTAAAACTGTCCACTTATTAATATATAATACAAACAGAAACACGCCAATTTCACATACATTCGTAAAATAAACATAAGACGATCAAATGATAATAGTCGATTTGATAATAGTCACGACGCGACGTTACCTCCCCTTTACACTCTCTTGAAACTGGGAAAACCCCTTACAAACAATATAAACATAACCTCTCACTCTCACTCATAAAACATGACTTACTCACATTCTGGGAACAACAGACTTAGCGCCATGTAGAACTACTAATAGAGTAGTACTAATACTAGATGTTAATAGAGTAGATCACTGTAGGGGCATTGTGGTAGGGAGTATCGTGAGGGTACAAGAGGATTGCGCGATGTTGCAGTTTTCCATAGTACTAAGCCAACAAACTGAAAGGACCTTCCATTTGTTTTTGCGATGTCATCGCTGTTCCCAAACCTTGATGACTCACACATTTTGCCTTGCGTCTTGTTTCCTACTTCAGAGCTAACATTTGCATTCCTTCTCAATCTATCTGTGCTATTGATTGTTTTCACATAGTTCAAGATCTCAGCAAAAACACTCACACACAAGTGTCACTTCAAGATTGGCCGGTATACCGGGGAGGGGGTACACTGGTTACAAGCTACCCTGGTTTGACATGTTTTCCCAAACGATTCAACCACTTTATAATTTAAAACAAAATAATTAATTAAATTAATACGCATAATCTTTGGCATGGCAAAGCTTGTTCTTTATTGCACAAAGACTATATAAAAACTATGGTGTCAAACTGATTGTGAGTTATTTAAATTAAATGTCACAATAAATCCAGCAAAAAAATTTTTTTATGTACAGAACAAGAAATCTGAATCGGGTGAAGCTTTAAACAATAACTGCTTCTAAATTGTGTAAATATTTGATCATGAACGTTTCGATATTTTGTAAGAAATAAGATTTTAAAATGGGCCCTCCGTTTGAAATAGCATTATAAACATAAGCACTATTCTTTATTGCTTGCAATTTAATTTTAAAAGATACCTAGGCATATAAGAAAACCTTTCATATCGGAAAACTGAAACCAAAAAATGAAACTTTTGATAGCCTACACCTCGTGTTTATAAAGGAAAACTGTTTAACACGGACAAAGTACTATTTATACCTTTATCTTTTATAATTAAATAAGATATAAGGTATAACTACACAAACTCTACATAGTGGCCCACCCACCTTTCGACACACAAAACATTCTATTCACCTACCAGCCCTTCACATGCGAAATTGAACACTAATTTGCTAAACAATATATAGCTGTGAGGCTATGCGAATTTGTTAAAATAATAACAACTCTGTAAATAACACATTTGAACCTTAATATTTACTTAAGATATTAACTAATAATAATAATAAATAGCTTTATTTTTCTCAAAAAGGATACGTACAGACATACACATTAGATTCTCATATAGATATAAGCCTATGTGTATTAAAGTGTAAAATATATTGGAGAACCTCCTCCCTCGTTTTGCTGGGTTTTATTTATGTAAAATAACTAAATGTATTTTCGTTTACGCGTTAAGCTGTAAAAGAAATAAGTTAAAATGACAAATTCAGCATTTAAATAAGTGTAGCCTATAGATATATGATCAGTGTTCCGTCGATAGGACCACTTAGCTAAATCACAATATCCCTCGCTAAAATTAGCGATATGGATCGCACTAAATATCTTTCCGTACCATGAGATTCTAAAGTATAAATTGAATTCATATCAATTGAAACAAGATCACTTACGAAATTATACATCAAATAAACAACACTCAAAAAGGTGTTTTAGTTAAAATATAATTTTGTTCTTTAATTTTTAATACATTTAATTTGTTCTTTAATTATAACATTTAATTTAATATATCTATAAATAACCGAAAGTAAACATTTAATATAAACGTTCTAGGGTTCAAATAGTAAAAGTAAATAACTTTCACAAATAAGGCGTATAGTAATGAAAAAAATTTAGTTCTGAGGCAATTTTTAATCACAATTAATCATCTTATTTTTTTTCTTTTAAACAACCACCCAAAAAAATCAAATGTTTTAATAGTGTTTTTGCCTGCTTAAATACACTTGTTGTTATATGTAACTTATTTAATATACCGTACAAAACTTGAACTTTTGAGGTTATGTAGTTTTAATAACAACTGCTTTGACCGACCTTTTATCAGTAAAATACATTCTAAAGCATTTACCTTGCAATTAATATATCTGTCAAGAGGCAGATATTAAAAAAATAAATTACTGAAAATTTCTCATGTAATAACCATATATCAACAGCAACAGTGGTTTTCAATTCAATCTGGAATTAATTGCTACTTGGAAAACAACGAATACACATAGAAATCAAGCATCTAGCGCTACCATACGGCAATCCACAGAAGCTCTAGTTCACTGTTTGCTCACCAGGTAGCAGAGAGTGGTAGTGCGAGACGTGCTGCTGTTAACGGGCAAAGTTGAAACTACTGATCGGAATATTACTAGATACCGATCAAATTTACCGATCAAACATTTAATGGCAGTGAATACATCTCTTTAGGATCGTAGTTTATTTACTGTGCAATTAAATAGTTTTATATTGTCTTCATTAACTTATTGAAAATTTGATAAATAATAATTTAATTTAATTTTGTTTTATTTTATTTACTACTATTTATTACTACGTATTTTATGTGAAATAAAATACATAATATTTTATTTACTACTACTATTTACTACTACTACTTAATATTCATTAATAATGAATGGAAACATGCTTTAATTGTAGTCTATTACTGGAGGTATCAAACGGACAAAGGTAATGTTTAAATAGCTGTTTTTCTAAAATATAAGTGAATGGATGGCTCGAAATAATTATTTTGAAAGCAATTCTCATGTTTTAATGGAATAAAATATAAATACATATATTCAAAAGATATTAGAATAGCTCAACATAAACTGTCATTATATTGCTAATTTTGTAAATGAATTATTTAATTTATATTCTTTATTTTAGTGATAGCAACAACGCTGCTTTTTATGGCATGATTCTAATAATATGCTGCATAAAAAAGTCAGAAAGAAGGAAGTAAACTTTTTTAAGTGTCTGCAGGGGAATTAAATTCCCCCTTGGTTACATAATAATCACATTTAATAGTAATATGCTTATAAAATAATATTATTACATAGTGTATAAATAACTAACACAATAAAAATGTAGTTAAATTAATTTAACGAATACTAACTTTACTAAGCTGTAGAAGTATAAAATTCGAAGCATCTTTCTAAGTCAACCTAGTTATAGAGATATACTGGTCAAGCTACCTTCCTGTATTCGCCAAGCAAGGACTTCAATCTGAGGACCAGATATCGCGGCTTAAAAGACACTTCGTGTTCTGGTAAATCAGCTGTCCGTGTTCCCTAACAATAGCGCGGCCATCAGATTGACGCTGGGACACGAAAGCACGACTATTGAACGCTCCCCAAGGGGTCGAATGGGCGTAGTAAGACGAGAGCAACAATATCTTGATTTGATCATTTATAAACATTAGTGACAATAAAATTATGTTTATACAGAATATACCATACACTTAGAAGGACCATTATAGATAATGCATAGTAATACTGTATAAGCAATATACAAATAATAATGCAAAGTGTAAATATGTATGGTGAACAAATTACATAACTATTATAAATTAATACAAATAAAATAAGAATTTATTTTATGAATATTTATATATTCTTATATCCTCGCAGTTATAACGATATATTTCGACTGTACTCGTTAAATATTAACATGAAACAGCTAGTGACACTTATATTGTTATACAGAGTTCCCCATAACTCGTTCAACAAAAATATATATGCCACAATTTTCTAAGAAAGCCTAAGACTTGTTCCACTTGCGGAATTTAATATTACACATAAAGTGATAGTATAAATAGATTCGAAAGAAAATTATCCTCTTTAGAATCAATTACCCGATAAGCTGTTTCTAAGTTTTAACAATATCAACAATCCGAAATTGCAGCCAATCGAATACCGAAGTGTAAAATTAACTCTAAAATGGAAACTTCTTATCGGACACAAGATTGAAAAACACAGTTTCCATTGACAATTTTTATTTTACCATTTTGGTCCAGGCCAAATCAACTTAACATAACCGTTCAGGATCATATTTTTTCTAACCTACGTGTTAAAAAAAATGAATTTGAACTTCCATAAAACCGTAGGGTCCAATTTCACTTGATGAAAAAGGTCTTAGTTTTTACTCAAGACATTCGCAATAGCTTTTGTTCAGTAAGTTATGAGCCACCTTGTATATATGGATTATTGTACATTGAACAAAGCTTATGGTTCGCCCGCGTACCCTACGGAAATGTAGAGGTTTAATGTAGGTCTGGAACTATTGTTACACCATGTCCTGCATAAGCCGTCATGGAGCAAATATTACTACCATAGTGGATATTAAGGTTTTATCTTGCCAGAAGCTTTGATAAGTGGAGCAACTCTCAAGCAAGAAGTTAAAGAATTACTGCGTGTATTTGCCTATTGCGTGGGTCCTTCTTCAAGTCAAGCAAGATTCTGGGCTACATGACGTTGAACTAACAAGTGACGTATAGACCTCCTTACATGACTTGTAAGGAGACAATTCTTGCTCTGAGCATATTTAACTTTTGCAAAATAAATACTGGCCTACCATGGATCTTTTAAAAATTCAAGCATTACAAATATATCATTTTTCACATGAATGACCTAATCGACCGTGCGAGGTGCAGTCAACGATTTTGTGACGAGTTTTTATGAGTTCTCTGTGCCCAAACTCGATTCATTCTTTCAGAATGAGCTCTCTCTCACTTTCGATGGACCAGGCTCTTCCATTTTTCTGTTATCTCTTGGTCAATTTTCCAATCAAATATTGTTTGCTTAAATATGTTCCTGTTAAATGTGTATTTTGATTAAAAGTGTCATTTTGTGTTGAATCTGCTACTTTTAGATTTTGTATGATGGAATTATGGATTTTATCAGTATTTCCAGCTTCACTAATCCTAACTTTTCGGAAACACGCCCGGGGTGCTTCTAACGAGGAAAGTGATAGGGTGAGTGCACCAGGTAATGATCACCACCCAAGTGAATGACCGTTCCGAATAAATGAAGCTTTTATTGTTGCCTAGTCTATCAAAAACCGTCTTAAAAGTAAATTTGGAGCCTCATTCGGATTTTTCCTGTCACTGGTTCAAAAGGAAAGTGTAGAAAGTCTGTTTGTAACACAACAAGAATTAATTGTTCCACCCAGTTCATCTTCAACTTCCCCACTATAGCGTATCGTACAAACAAGGCCAGCTGTATTTTTCATTGTTCTTTGATTATTGGTTGAAACTACCATATATTATATGTAATTGACAACAGTAAACATGTTAAGGTCTACAATCCTACCCATTTTAAAATCGAAATCCTAGCGAACAATAGTCAGTCATTCACTTGTGCAATGATTTATGTACAGTAAATTGTATTTTTCAACACTTTGTTTAAACACAATATGTTTAGGAAGTGCAGGAGACTACGGACAAGACGTTTAAACTATTCCCTACACTGTAGCGTAATATCCTGTTTTCCCATGTGAGATTCAAGTGGAAACTCAATCTTACACGGCCATTCACCGGTGCACTCACCCTACATGTTACGATTAATCTCAATTTATAAAATCCAAAAACGATGCATTCACCCATTACGAAATCCTCGGAGCCTCTGAACGGAGGAAAGTTATCTTTTGTATCATAGACTCGATAGAAAAGATTTTTTGGAATTCTATTCGTATGGGGTAGAAATAGTACCTCAACTTTTAATTTTTCCAGGCAGTAATACTGGCATTCCTGTAATTTAATATTTTATTTCAAACATCTGGTACAACAAATAAAAAATAAAAAACACAAACATAACGCAAAAGCTTAGCTAATTTGGTTTTAGTAGTGAAATATTAAGGTAATTTCTACTAACTCTGACATGATTGCACTAATTTCCATCCCCATAAAGTAAACTTGTAGGGGTTTCGAGACTACAGAACGGCAACAGACTTAGGTTTTATATTGATGTAATTGTTTAGAGAACCATGGAGGGAAGGTTAAGCGAGGTTAGAGAATCACCCCGTCGCGAAGAACGGCTGTCGGTTTGTTATCAATAAAATAACAATTATGTTCGTATAATTTATATAGATATTTTGTTATAAAAAACAATTGCTACATTTTGTAGGTCCTATATAAAATATATTTCACAAAATAAAGCGCTGTTCCTGCGTTTAATTTTATGTGTAACTTAACAAAATACATTGATATATACATCGTTATATTCTACCCACCTTTATCATGGTTTGAGAAACAATTACACGATTAAGGTCTGCGCCAAATAGTATGATTCATGTAAAATAACACACAGTTAATGGAAAATGAAAAACGATAACTATTCATATCATCTAGATAGGTTATTGTGTTGTAAGATATAATCTCAGTGTTGAATAACAAATAGCTGGCCAGAGTGGCACGAGCTGTGCGCTCGTGTCAAGGGAATAGATACCATCCATTACTATAGGCCCAGCTCCAAGGAAAAATATGGGCTTTGCTTGGGATAATCGTAAAGTGGAATTCTATATATCATAATAATCTTTCTCACTGCGCTCTCATTTAGTACATACAGATGGTATTGTATTTGTATTAAACAGTCTTATTGAACAATTAGCTAAAACCTCAAATATTTATTTCCTTTCACTGAGTATTTTGCATTCATTTCCTCCACCTAGTTCAAGCTTTGCCTATCCGAGGTTATGAGACCCAAAGAACTCTTTTCATTTCGTTTGCAGAAGAGGGCGTTAGGAGTAGTGTTTCCCACGAATGTGCTACACTCCTGTAGGGGAGTGTTTACTTGTTACAATAGTCTACCGTTAGGAGTAGAGTTTCCCACGAATGTGCTACACTCCTGTAGGGGAGTGTTTACTTGTTACAATAGTCTACCGTTAGGAGTAGTTTCCCACGAATGTGCTACACTCCTGTAGGGGAGTGTTTACTTGTTACAATAGTCTACCGTTAGGAGAGTTTCCCACGAATGTGCTACACTCCTGTAGGGGAGTGTTTACTTGTTACAATAGTCTACCGTTAGGAGAGTTTCCCACGAATGTGCTACACTCCTGTAGGGGAGTGTTTACTTGTTACAATAGTCTATCGTTAGGAGAGTTTCCCACGAATGTGCTACACTCCTGTAGGGGAGTGTTTACTTGTTACAATAGTCTACCGTTAGGAGTAGTTTCCCACGAATGTGCTACACTCCTGTAGGGGAGTGTTTACTTGTTACAATAGTCTACCGTTAGGAGTAGTTTCCCACGAATGTGCTACACTCCTGTAGGGGAGTGTTTACTTGTTACAATAGTCTACCGTTAGGAGAGTTTCCCACGAATGTGCTACACTCTTGTAGGGGAGTGTTTACTTGTTACAATAGTCTACCGTTAGGAGTAGTGTTTCCCACGAATGTGCTACACTCCTGTAGGGGAGTGTTTACTTGTTACAATAGTCTACCGTTAGGAGTAGTGTTTCCCACGAATGTGCTACACTCCTGTAGGGGAGTGTTTACTTGTTACAATAGTCTACCGTTAGGAGTAGTTTCCCACGAATGTGCTACACTCCTGTAGGGGAGTGTTTACTTGTTACAATAGTCTACCGTTAGGAGAGTTTCCCACGAATGTGCTACACTCCTGTAGGGGAGTGTTTACTTGTTACAATAGTCTACCGTTAGGAGAGTTTCCCACGAATGTGCTACACTCCTGTAGGGGAGTGTTTACTTGTTACAATAGTCTACCGTTAGGAGAGTTTCCCACGAATGTGCTACACTCCTGTAGGGGAGTGTTTACTTGTTACAATAGTCTACCGTTAGGAGAGTTTCCCACGAATGTGCTACACTCCTGTAGGGGAGTGTTTACTTGTTACAATAGTCTACCGTTAGGAGTAGTGTTTCCCACGAATGTGCTACACTCCTGTAGGGGAGTGTTTACTTGTTACAATAGTCTACCGTTAGGAGTAGTTTCCCACGAATGTGCTACACTCCTGTAGGGGAGTGTTTACTTGTTACAATAGTCTACCGTTAGGAGAGTTTCCCACGAATGTGCTACACTCCTGTAGGGGAGTGTTTACTTGTTACAATAGTCTACCGTTAGGAGAGTTTCCCACGAATGTGCTACACTCCTGTAGGGGAGTGTTTACTTGTTACAATAGTCTACCGTTAGGAGTAGTGTTTCCCACGAATGTGCTACACTCCTGTAGGGGAGTGTTTACTTGTTACAATAGTCTACCGTTAGGAGTAGTGTTTCCCACGAATGTGCTACACTCCTGTAGGGGAGTGTTTACTTGTTACAATAGTCTACCGTTAGGAGTAGTGTTTCCCACGAATGTGCTACACTCCTGTAGGGGAGTGTTTACTTGTTACAATAGTCTACCGTTAGGAGTAGTTTCCCACGAATGTGCTACACTCCTGTAGGGGAGTGTTTACTTGTTACAATAGTCTACCGTTAGGAGTAGTTTCCCACGAATGTGCTACACTCCTGTAGGGGAGTGTTTACTTGTTACAATAGTCTACCGTTAGGAGTAGTGTTTCCCACGAATGTGCTACACTCCTGTAGGGGAGTGTTCACTTGTTACAATAGTCTACCGTTAGGAGTAGTTTCCCACGAATGTGCTACACTCCTGTAGGGGAGTGTTTACTTGTTACAATAGTCTACCGTTAGGAGTAGTTTCCCACGAATGTGCTACACTCCTGTAGGGGAGTGTTTACATGTTACAATAGTCTACCTTTTCCGTCCCTTCTACAAGATTTTTTTATAAGTTAAGGTGCTCACAAATTCATCAATACCATCTTCGTCCTTCACACAATTTTCTAATACCAGCTCATCGTACTACTGATTTCAGAAAACATATTATTTTCAATGCATTAAAAACTACCAAAAACAATAAAGCAGAGTCAAACAAAGTTAATCTAAAATCATTCTTTTAACACTTTAATAAATGTGTTTACAGTATTAATTGTAACCAAGACTGGCTGTTCTTAGTTACAAGGATGTGAAAATTGGGTTATTAAAAGTGACTTATTTTATTGAAAACAAAGTCAAATTATATTTCATTAAAAACTATGCTACTTTTAGAGAGTAACCTATTGGCACAGTGAAATATGGACCTAGTGAGACAATCGTCACCAAATATAACTCCCAAAACACGATCCTTGTACTCCGTGTACTATCGTATGTCACGCTGTACATACAACCCCCTCCTTGCACAGCTCCGTTAGGTTCTGAATATTTGATGGTACTACATAGAGTACAAGAAATCCCCAGGGTGTCTGTTCACATTAGAGAGTTGTGATTTAACGAAATGTCAATATTTGATGGTACTACATAGAGTACAAGACATCCCCTAGGGTGTCTGTTCACATTAGAGAGTTGTGATTTAACGAAATGTCAATATTTGATGGTACTACATAGAGTACAAGACATCCCCAGGGTGTCTGTTCACATTAGAGAGTTGTGATTTAACGAAATGTCAATATTTGATGGTACTACATAGAGTACAAGACATCCCCAGGGTGTCTGTTCACATTAGAGAGTTGTGATTTAACGAAATGTCAATATTTGATGGTACTACATAGAGTACAAGACATCCCCAGGGTGTCTGTTCACATTAGAGAGTTGTGATTTAACGAAATGTCAATATTTGATGGTACTACATAGAGTACAAGACATCCCCAGGGTGTCTGTTCACATTAGAGTGTTGTGATTTAACGAAATGTCAATATTTGATGGTACTACATAGAGTACAAGACATCCCCAGGGTGTCTGTTCACATTAGAGAGTTGTGATTTAACGAAATGTCAATATTTCATGGTACTACATAGAGTACAAGACATCCCCAGGGTGTCTGTTCACATTAGAGAGTTGTGATTTAACGAAATGTCAATATTTGATGGTACTACATAAAGTACAAGACATCCCCAGGGTGTCTGTTCACATTAGAGAGTTGTGATTTAACGAAATGTCAATATTTGATGGTACTACATAGAGTACAAGACATCCCCAGGGTGTCTGTTCACATTAGAGAGTTGTGATTTAACGAAATGTCAATATTTGATGGTACTACATAGAGTACAAGACATCCCCAGGGTGTCTGTTCACATTAGAGAGTTGTGATTTAACGAAATGTCAATATTTGATGGTACTACATAGAGTACAAGACATCCCCAGGGTATCTGTTCACATTAGAGAGTTGTGATTTAACGAAATGTCAATATTTGATGGTACTACATAGAGTACAAGACATCCCCAGGGTGTCTGTTCACATTAGAGAGTTGTGATTTAACGAAATGTCAATATTTGATGGTACTACATAGAGTACAAGACATCCCCAGGGTGTCTGTTCACATTAGAGAGTTGTGATTTAACGAAATGTCAATATTTGATGGTACTACATAGAGTACAAGACATCCCCAGGGTGTCTGTTCACATTAGAGAGTTGTGATTTAACGAAATGTCAATATTTGATGGTACTACATAGAGTACAAGACATCCCCAGGGTGTCTGTTCACATTAGAGAGTTGTGATTTAACGAAATGTCAATATTTGATGGTACTACATAGAGTACAAGACATCCCCAGGGTGTCTGTTCACATTAGAGAGTTGTGATTTAACAAAATGTCAATACGTTATTAGGCTACGTATTTTAATAAAATTATATACGCTATCTAATTATATACGCTATCTAATTATATACGCTATCTATAAATTGTCTATTGAGCGATTTGTTCTGAAACCTCTATTTTGTTGTGTACTAGAGACCAGAGCAACTAGGAGACTTGCATTTGTAGAGGAATCCGATCCACGTGGTGTAAGCCTACGTCACAGAGAAAAATAACCAGAAGTCGCTTTCTTATGGCCGCAGCGAACGCTTCGGTGGCAGTTATAAGTAGATTACAGGTAATGTACATCTTTATATATCTGAAGTAATAGTTATTACGTTTACCCTTGAGGATTTAGTGGAATAAAGGGGAGGGACTGACAAGGTGCTGGCCCTTCCATAGCATGACATACTAAAGAAATAACTACTCGACACACTGACGACTCACATTCAGCGCACCTTGGATGCTACCTTTGTTTCTTTCTTCTCTGTGTCTAGATCTGATTTTATTGGCTATATTATGAAGTTTAATAAAATATGATGTAGACCCTACCAACCCGGGGATTACGGAAGCTGAACCAAAACAAACCTGATAACAGATAAATAAAAAAGTTGACTTTCACTCATATGTGATTTGTACGAGATGCCTTCAACCTTGTTGCATAGTTTTGAATATTACATAGGCTACTATACTGATGCCATTATTTTTGTACTCAGATAAATCAGAGAACAACATTTAAATGATGTATGGAACGAAAATAAGTTGCTATCCATTATGATCGCATAATAATTCCAATTTATAAATAAAACTTACAACTATTACACTAAAATTAATACAACATTTTATATTGTAACATATTCAAAAGCATATAAATATTCATAGCTGTTAATGATTCGACATGGTAGATTTAACAATTCGAAGCCACGCTATGGTCTCTAAGTAAACACAAATAATTAGCCGATTCCGTCACCTGTTTGCTCATCACTAACACAAACAACAATATCAATACAAAGGCAGAGTCAACAATGCGGTCAGATACAACAATAACAACAGATGGAGTGGGCGATTAATTACGTGATCACGTGACTAGTGCAATCAGCAATCGCTAATGTCCCCATTAGCACGTAATAAATGAGTACAACTAACAGTGAGTGGAGTTCTGTTGGAATGTCAGTCATTGTAAATTAAGACCTATTTTTTGTTTGCGGTTTTTGAAAATTAATTACTTTAAGGTATCAAATTGTTTCTTGCATCCATTTGATGTCGTATTTCCCCGACTTAGTAACTGTTTTATATTTGTTACAGTAGTCTGAAATCTTAAACGAATCCAAATTGTCATCTATTTGCTTATTTTTTCTATTCCTACATAAGTAATACATGTTTCAATGTATATAAGATGACCTGGGTTGTTGCAGTTGATCACACGGATACCACTGAAAATATTAACTATTACTTTTAATATTGTTACCATAATTATTATTTTATTGATTATTTAAGGTATTATTTAGACAATTATTTTATCTTGAATTAGCTCTACAATTCTCTACTAACACCAGGCTTCTAAAAAGTATTGTCTCATAGCTCTGTTTTCTACTTCTTTTAGTTATTGATCATATAAATGCCTAAACAAAATTGATATTGAACCCAACCTCAAATTCCGATGCAAAGATACAAGTTATTCCAACGGTTGAAATCATAACCAACAAAATAATAATAATAATAATAATAATGAATTAATATAATGAAATGCTAACTTAGCCATTTTTTCTAACAAACCCATCCTAGTTGTCAATGTTCTTTCTGATATAAAAATGAAGGACTTTTTCAGTCACTAAGACAAAGACAGGATCCGAGATGAACAAGACTTTATTCTTCCAATTAGTATGTTTAGTCGCTTCTGTATATTGGAACTATTTCTTGTTTGATGACTACTTCCTGTGGATCTATTTAGATTTATGTTTCACATATTGATTTTTTTTATTCGCTTAGTAAGCATAATATATGAAACTATTTTACCTTGCCATAATACCTTAATATAATACCATATACCTTAATCAAGAAAATAATGACAAGTTTTTTTTTAGACTACTCATTAAGATTGAAAGAACCAGCAAAAAGGACCCCATGTCCATCATATAGTTCAGCGAAATAGATGGCTGTCGTCCATCGGCCAGGATACCTGCGCGACAAGGAAGGTTGTGGCACGAGTGTCGTGCGTGACTGCTGCTATTACGTCGACTTGCACGCAAGCTCAGCACGCGTGTGATCAGTCCTACAAGTTGCCGCCACTCTGCTAAAGTTGCCTTCCTTCCATAGAAGGCATATAGTCAAAATCATATACATTAAAACATTGGTCTCCAAATTAAATTAATAACGATAATAAAGCCACATTCGATGAACTCATCCAGTCTTTAGCATTGATTTTACCCTATTATATAGCCTACTCTTTGAATAGTAATTTATTGCATTAATGAATTATAAAAAAAAACTATGTAGATCTATGGCTAAAGAATTCGGCTCGACAAAAGAATTAAAATTTCTAGGAGTAATCAAGTCATTTTCTCACAAAGTTAGTTTGATATTAATATAGCAATAGTCTAATGCCTCTAGAGATTAGATTTTAATTTTTTCTCTCGATTTAATTTTTGTAAATCACAACATAAATAACTTTAGTTTTAATTTAATTTAAAAAAAATTCAAAACCAGTTGGAAAAACCAATCTAAGAGGGCCTTACTCACATTTTTAATACATGAAAATGTTGAATACATGTGTTAAAAATGTAAGCGTGAAATGTTTCTGATGAAGTAATGTTCAACTGCAACAAGCGGGCGTCGACTACTGATAAACGCTTCAAGCGGGGAATAGAGAGTTAACTGCCACTACTGTTCAAATCACACAATGGTTTGGGGATGGATGGACATACGACAACCGGTTTCCTAATAGTCAACCGAGTTACAGGTACTTGTAAAGTCCAGAACAGGTAGAGGGTCGGAGGTTCGACTGTGACAAAATTACTCACAGATTGACCTTCCAATGATGGCCACTACGTAGAGAAGTCCCTGTGAGATTATTGCTCGGACTCGGGCGTCGCGCTGATAAGATAATTGACTATCAAGCGTGTAATTTTGCCTACAATAGATTCGGATTCTATGCAAAGCTTAGATCCCTTATTTTTCCTACCTTTTGGGCAATTAATAAATGGGCGTATATAAAAAAACAGTCGACATTAGTTATTATCAACGTCCGCAGCTATTCATATTCATCATATTTGCCCATATCTTGACAATTTGCGTGTTAATAAATTAATAAATAAATAAATGTACACTACAAAATACTGTCGTACAAACAATACATTACTATTGTTACTGTGTTTATGATGAAGCCCGTATCATTGTACAATGTATTAAGAACCATGGCTGGAGTCGTTGCCTCCCCCCCCCCCCCCCCGAGGTGTTGTTTATTAGTGGATCGGTATCGTTCACTCCACCACAGTTTGCATATCATTACAGTCCACTAGGCACAGTGACAGGTAGATTACAGTGTGTCGGGAGCTGGCGTGGTGAGCGAGCGGGTGTGGCCGCTGTCGCCACGGGCTCACTGCTCAAGGATACGTGGTAGCGTAACTGTACAAAGAATTTTTGTCAGGAGGAAAATTTTAAAAATTAGAGCATAATTTTTTCATAGCTACTATTCTAATAATTTATTTTAGTAATGGCATTTTATAATATTAAATTTTCTATCTCTATTTTGGTAATTTTTACGTATTAAAAATATTTTATTCCCCACTTCATTTGTTGATTTAAAAAATACATAAACATTTTATCTTAATATTACAAAAATACATAATATTACAACACATAATTCTTAATTGAAGAAATTTAAAGACATTAATACAAATATTATCATCGTTAAATATACATTGTGAATAATTGGAAATTATAATAATTAAAATAAGCATTTGGAAGGTTTATAATTTGACAAGAAATTATACAGTAGCAGGTCCAAATAAAATTGTTGTCTGGAAATCCGAGACGAGGTAAGATAAGACGTACATTCTCCAGATACTGTGATGAGGATGGGCTGGCTATTGTCTCGGCGAAAAGGAACGGCCCCAGTGCGTCGCCTTGTGGTACGCCGTGGATATTGTTTTATCGCAACCAGCAACGCCCTAATCACAGACCCGGGCACGCGCCGCTAGAAATCTCAAACATTTCAAACTTTTCCGTAAACCCCGACCGCCCAACGGTGATGGGCTAATTGTTTAATTGCTAGTCCCTTAGGGTCTCACGCCGACGGCCTTCACGCACTTTCCCACATGGTCTGGGAATATCAACAACATTATCGGGCTGGGTGATTTACCGACTCGTGACCCACACACCCTCACTTTCAACCCCAATTTGTTGTCAGGATGACCACTTGAGATGGACTTAAAGAGGCTAATTGAAAGGCTTTTTAGTCCTAAGTGTCTTTAATGGAGAGTTTAGTTTGATTGTTGGGTTTGGATGGATTGTATCTGATGATTGGGTGTGATATACGATCAAATTAAAGGAGTTGCTTTTGATGTTTGGATTGTTTTGATAGTTGATTTTAATTTGGTATAAACATGCGTTGTACTTTTTTTTAAAGTTCATGTAGAAGTCATTATTTTCCAACATGTCTTTTTTATGTTTTAATAAATCAAATAGTATTGTTTTAAACATTGCTTTTGTTTTCAGATCAAATAATTATAAGAACATGCAAAACATGAAACCACAATGGATGTTAAATTACAAACACCTTGAAAGTAATGTATCAAAAATACACTCCAATACAAACGTAAAAAAGAGTTGTATGACTTTTTGGCTATCTACAATGTATTAGGGGCCACCTTGTGGGTTATGCGATAAACAATGACATTATAAATTCAATTTTTAGTTTAGTAGAAGATATTTTGTTACCCTAGAGTTAAAATAATGATGATTAATTAAACATAAAAGTAATTCACACGTATTACATAGTCTACACGAATGTTTGCCTATAAATAGTAGGCCTATATAAATGTTTGATGAACGCAACTGTGAAATGTAAAAAGAACCAAATACCTCTACAACGCAAGGAGAGTGATTTGATTATAGATGTATACTATTGTCAGGAATAAAGGTTTATGGCTGGTTTGTCGCAATTAGACTACCACAAATGTACGTGGATACATTTAAAACTAACTTAATTCACTTCAACATATTTAGCCTACATATAATCTACAAACAAAATCTAGGTCAGAAATAAAGTTAAGGTTCTTGTTGGAAATAAAGGTTGGTTCTTGTTTTTATTGCAAGTTGTGATAAAACGCTTTCATATTTCCATTAGTATGTATTAAGTATTGGGAGAAAACTGGTTTTTTGTTCATTACAAAAGACTGAAACAGAATGATACTCCAACATCTAATTATAAGTGACCGGCTGGACGTGAAAGCCCAGCCAAGGTTACGATTGTTTTTGCTGTCCCTTATTACAATGTATACGTCATGACATCACTGACAAATTGTAGGGCGTCAGCCAGAAACCGGTAAATTTCAAAGCGGTTGATATTTCCGTGCGTTAAAGTCACTAGATTGTACAAACGAAGCCAGTTCTTGTATCAATGTTATGTTTTCTGGAAATCAATTATAATCTATTACTCACAGCACATAAGAGAATACGAGTTACTTAGGTTTTAAATTAATAAGGCTATCTTATTATTTCAATAAAATATTAAATTTATATGCTTAGGCCTACACTAGTCTGATTACTCATAAATGTTGACGTTAACGGGCTTTAAGAGTCGTGTATTTCAAGATGGTAGGATCACATACATCGCACACACAACAATACAATATTTCTATGTAAATGATAATCTCAACGATATTTGTTATATGTATACATAAAACAAAGGATGTGTCCACATAAACTTATTCATAACTCGTTGGTTATGTCGTAACAAATATTAATTATCACTCATAATACCATTTTGAATACAGTTAATATTCCAAGTCCTTTCTGAAAAATCCCCATTTCTAAAACAAAACAAACCCTTTCTGGCCTCGATTAACAACGACATCGAGCTACCAGAAATGTACAATAGTGTTCAATTAATGTATATTTTACTATAAAAGAAGAGTAAAAGAACGCCTTACGAGCATTTTGTCTTTTAAATTTTCTTCGGAAAAGCGGCCGTTGCTAAGGATCTAAGCCGGTGGCTTGCCACGCACACGGTCCAGGTTTGTTCTCGACGTGACCATAACAGTGTTTACCCCTGATCCACTCCCGTGGTTCTGAACTCATGTAAGGCGGTGGCTTGCCACGTGAACGGTCCGGGTTTGTTCTCGACGTGACCACAACAGTGTTTAGCCCTGAGCCACTCCCATGGTTCTGAACTCACGTACCCCGGGGTGCTTCAATGAGGCTATAAAACAAAAAAAGGGTTCACCTAAGCAGGCGAGGGAAATTGTGTCTGAATTGGGCATTTCTCCCTACTAAAAGCAGCGCGAAATTTAATTTAGTGTCGATGGGTTCACAAAATCACAATATTACAGCAGTGTTTACCGTAAGACTTACCCAGGGTGCGCTGCAGTCGCTGCTCAAGGGCTGGAAGGCTGGCACGCAGCGGAAGGTCATGACCTAAGCTCACTGCCCTCGTCGTTCAGGCCTGTCCGTCACCTGTACAAACCAACAAAACACTGTGAAAATGTCCGGTTTGTTCAGTAAACTAATATTGCTACAGAATTTTAGTTGATGTACATGACTGGCTGAAAGTCAACAAATATTCCAAAGGTAAAAGAAATTTGGTGTTAAGCAAGTAATATTAGCGTTCTAATTTTTTTTAATTTTCTTGCTAATTCATAAAGCACATTGGCCAATATCTATGTAATAGTATCATAACTTAATGTTTGGGATTAAAAACCAATGTTAAAACCACTGGTTCATACAGTTCGCATATAACTGACTAACAATAATACATGTACAGTATGTTATAAACTTATTTTAATATCGTAAACATGTTATTTTTCGGTGGTATTGTAAAAAGAATATTTTTAAATGAATTAAAATACTTTGGGTTTTGACATTTTCTTATTATGTTATTTAATGACAGCATAGTATCAACAACAGATAGTCTATAGTATTGCCTGGTAGCTATAGTATTGGATATAGAATTGACTGGTGGCACAATCCTATCTGACAACACACAACTTTGTGTCGATTGCATGGTAAAATATAAGCATTCAAATATCTTCGTTTTATAAGAGCGTTTACTGGTTCTTGCCTGTATTGATTAATAACAAGACTACAATTATTTGATGTTGTCGTGTATAAAAGTTAACTGTCCATATCACAAAGTTTAAAAAAATTAAGCAGTTAAAAAATATGTGGCTTAGTACCAACTTTAAAAAAGTATTTAAGTTCCACCGTTATGTCGTTAACATATGTTATATCATTTATAATATATATGTTCATCATTTCAGAATGTATATTTATACATTTCCTGTCATTTGTTAACCATTCTCGCTAGTACGGCTCAGCCTGACGATTGCGTCATATTGAAGAATAAGGAAACCCGTTTCTAAACTGTTCACATATTGTAAGTTGGTGACGCACTGTAATCTTCAAGAATAGTGCGTGAATCACTCCTTAAATTTGCACATGTAGCAAAACTACTACGTAACAAAAATGTCGTAGCCTACATTCTCTGGCTAAAACAATGTATTGTTTTTAATCAATAATATTTAAAATGTATTAAATTGTAATCCTTTTCAATTGTTTATTTCTAAAACATGTTTACAATATCTGGTCCTGTTAAGTTTCAAACATTTATCAACAGGGGCCAATTTAATACAGTTTTACAATTCAAACAAATACTAAATTAATACATTTACATTTGGCACATGACGGGCAATATTTTACAAAACATGACGGGCAATATTTTACAAAACATGACGGGCACAAAAAATCTAAAAATTTCACTGTGCTTACAGTAATTATCCCTATTTCACTAGAGATACTTAGCTATCATAAGACCACATTGTAATGGCCAAAAGGAACAGAAAAACGTATTGCAATTTTTAGTTAGAAAGACCATTAAAAATAATATTTTTAAATAAAACAATCATAAACATCCATTTTAAATTTCAACATTTTTCATCAACATTTTGTGGCATTTTAAATAAATTTTAGGTACTATGTATTCCAATATTATTTCTCCAAACACCGAATGTGGCCTTTGTATTCGGTATGTTTCTCTATTTCCTATAAACCGTTCGCCATATCTTATATTTAGCTCATTAAACCTATTATTACCTATATGCTCTATTATTATTCTATATCTGTAAACATTTTTCCGTGTCATTATTCTTGCCATCATATATACATTTAACTGTCCCGCTAGCAGTTATCTCCTAAATAACATCTCTAAGCACCTCTTTTTACAATCTTTGTACTTTCTGTAAATGACATTCCGAAGCCACCATACACAGTGACGGCTTCAGGGGGGTGCATGCCCCCTCGCCCGAGGAGGACACTGGTCACATATCTAAAAAACCTTTGAAATTAGTTATTATAAATTCATTAAAATGTTAAAATTCATTAAAATGTTATAGTACTAATGGAAAATGTTACAAAGAAGATAAGCCAGAATGACTTGAGGTTAACTCGATAAGCTCAGAAATAGCGAATGAAATATGAAATGTGCAAGCCTCGCAAGCTGACTCTTTTGGAGTCTTGGCCACCCGCATTGGCCACAAAGTAAAGAAAATGGTACTTACGCTAAAGCGCGCAATCTCTCTGCTGTAGGTGGTCATGGCGCGGATAACAAAGAAAAGAAATGTGTGATCGCTTAATTCAGCTCTGTGCCGCGACGCGCCGCTATTGGTATGATAAGGGGCTTATCTTACGGGGCGTCTACACGACGCGGGATTCGGCGAGTCGCTGATCAAGGTTATCATCGACTCGGCCTGTCTTGCATCGTTTGAACAGCAAGTTCGCGAGCTAGTTTGGGGTAGCTTGTACCACCCCGAGCCAGTTCCCGCAAGTTAACGGCAAACCACGAAACATCAAAGGGTTTTAGCTCGGCACAACGCGAGCCTGGATCTCCTCGTGTTACTGTCTACACGACCTGCTAAGTCCGTACGCGCCTCTACTGGTGACTTACAAACAGTTGGGAAGAATTTAAGAAAATGTAAACTTATTTGTTTAAAACCCTAGATCGTGAGAGAAGGCATAATTTATGCCGCTCACAATGTCCTTTCTAAAAGCGAGGAAAGACATAATTAATACTCTTGCATTAAAATCAATAAAACATATGTTTATTATCAAGTAAACACGACAAAGTTGGTACCAATCGCCGCAGAATGTTCTGTTCTATACATTTCAGATTTTTTAAAAATTTTTATATAATTTTATAAACTTCTAAAATTATAAAAGTATGAAATAAAATTAAAACGTGCCACAAGAAAATTGGACTTGGAAACCGGAGTAGGAAAATGGCCGATGTTTGTCGCATGACTGAAGAATAACCAGAAGACGGAATATATGGCGTAGTAAATGTCAGTCTGCAGAGAATTAAATACTGCATCCCATATAACAAATTGCGATGTTTTAGCTACATTAGGTATTGTACAAAAAATGTTGTTGTTTACCATTGTTTACGTGTTTCCCAAAAGCAAGGAAAAGCATAATTTATGCTTTTGATAAAAGTTGTTGTTCAAACTTTATTTTTGGTTGTAATCTAACAATTTTTGTATATTTCTATTCAGAAATATGTCATCTATCAAATTCTAATACCTACAAGAATCCTACAAATTATTTTAAATTTTTATTATGATTATAATGTTCACAATTTTCAAGTACCGTTTACACAATTTATGGTGTTATAAGTTTGATACTTTTTGGAATATTTTCGTATATTTTACATTTTCTTGTAGCTAATGTATTGTACTAACGAAGTAAATGTAGCAAAACGTTATACATACGTCTTATTTCTGAATTGTTATGTAAATTTACACAGAACATTTGTTTCTGAGGTAACATTTTTATTTCCCCCCAATAAACTAAAAATTTGTTTGTGGGTAAAATATGAATATTTTTTTCTAAACTAATTTTTCTTGTTTATTCAATGGTGATTTTTTTAGTTTTACATGCACTAAATAGTAAATTCAAATGATAGTAAATAATAAGACAGTAAAAATTTAGTAACATAGTAAATATATTAAATATTCAAAACTAAATTGAAATGATTACCTACAATGATCATATTTTTTATATGACAACTTTGCACATTATTTTTAATTTTTTGCGTTTTATGAAAACAAAAAGTTAAAAAAACCCTAGTAGTTTATCTAAATGTAACAACATTTTACTATAGTGCACTAAATAATAAACAATTTGGCTATCTTGGAATTATTTACAAACATTGTTTAGTGCTCTTAAGGAGGGTTATTAGTTATAATTTAATTACAATATTTTCAAATTGTTTGAACTTTTTTCTTGATAGTAATCATTTACTAAATTTGTGTGTAAATTTTGATGGTAGAAAGTAATTTTAAATTTCTTGAGAAAAGACCGATATGATAAAATTTACATTTGGAGCCTGTTTAGTATTTTTTATGATTTTTACAAAAAAAAGGCTTGCGAAGCACCGAAAAGAGCACTTAGCAGTTGGGAGTGTAACAATCCATGCACGATCTAGGGTAGCGAATTTAAAACTTCTCAGCGTTTAGCTGGGAAGTGCTCATTAAATTGATTAGAATTATCAAAAACAAAGTCAATCAGACAATTTGAACATATAACGACTATGAATTTGAGTTGTATAATAAAGTAAAATCGTTTATAAATTGGAATGAAAATGACATGTGTTGTAAGATTTTATAGTTCAAATGTAGGTCTATCTGTTTAGCAAATATACTGAATACAGCATTCTTAAAACACTAATATAATAAAAATGTAATTCACTCATGATATTAAAAAATAATTAACAACAGGGGATTGATTTCATGAAGTACGGAGTTCATACAAATGGCGCCTAATTTCGTCTGCATCTAAATTGTCAATATCAGTTAAAGGTTGTTTTTAAGTTTTCATTTCCTCTCAGAAGTCGTCATTAGTTTTCTGTCAGCACTTGTTTCCACCACTACCTCTTACTATCGTGGAAATAAGTAATTGTTTCGGGAAAATAATGTTTAGACCATAAATCTTCTCATTAATAATTGAAATACAATTTTTGTACATCGTAAAAGCACTTTATATTTTTGCAAAGACCATAGTTTTTTTATATGATGCATCTAGACCGGAAACAAATTAGCCGGTATAGTCTCTCCGCGAACCTACACATATCACGAGCCACCCCGCGCCGTTTGGGCAGTTGGCTCGCGTGGACTCATGGTGGCTCATCTATCCATCCAAACATCGAGGTCATCAGCGACTCGCCGAGTCTCGCGTCGTGTAGATACCAGTAGACACTTTCGGCATTGCGTTCAACTGACAATCGTTTCTTACTCGGTGTTCTTTACTGTTTTTGAGAAGTTAATCTATAAATTTAAGTGTTTTTTTAAGTGTTTTAGGTTACATGTGATATGATTATGTACTAAAAGCAAAATGCAGTATTATTATGTATTCTTGTAATTGTCTTTTTACCTTTGTTTTCATCTTCTTTATAAAACAACACAATATGAAAAAATACAAAAGAAATTTAATAACATATTCCGATAATACGTATTTTTAAAATTTGCTTCTAACTTTGGGTTAAAATATTTGGTTTATGTGTTTATAAAATTCTTTTACCTAGAACGGTATCAACGAATCTGTAAAGAGTGTTAAGACATCAATAAAAATGCACGCTTAAGATCTTAAATTTAAAGCTTTTTGGACTCCCAAAATTGAGGGGGGGGGGGTTAGTATATACCTTCAGACCCTCCTGTGATTTTCCCCCCACCCCACCCCACGAAAATACACTCTGGAGCCGCCACTGCCCATACAATATGATGCTATACCGTACTAACGTTTCAAATAATGCCTTATAAATGACAATTTTCAATTTTATACCGAAAACATAATTAACTCTGTACATAGCCACTAAATATGCGATCAATTTTTAATGTAATTTAAGTGTATGATCTTTCCATGTAAGACCATTATCTATCGTTACACCTAGGTATCGACAACTTTCTACCTTTTTTATTTCTACACACTTGCAGTTATGATTATCTGTTTGCTGTTTTTCTTTTAGACATCTACAGTCATGGTATTTTAACTTGGGTGGTCTTTCATAGAGTTTATTCCTTAAATAAAAGTGCATGAATATTGAATTCTTTGGATTAATTACTAGATCTTTCTCATGTAAATACTTTGTTAATTCATCGCTTTGTAACTAACTTTATACCATATTTAGCCCTTTTTCTGGTTCCATCAATAATGTAGGATAAGCATATATAACTATTTTTTCATATTTTATTTTGTTAAAACTATAGTTTATCAAGATCATTTAAAGATATACCCTTAATTTTAAATTTCTTAAAGTAAATTACTTCGTTAGTAAACACCTTTTAGTAACAAGTTACGTGTGTGGTCTTCTTCAAAATACATCGTTACTGTATAACAATTACGTCTGAAACTTCGTGCCTTATGACAATATTATAGTTTTCGAACCTCTAAGTACGTAATCCTATAGCTCTAAACAGCCCAATCACCTCCCTTTCGGTGCCGTTCGTACTGTCTTTATCAGGCAAAGCCTTTTTCTAAGCTCATAAGTAAAACGCCACCATATAAACGTCTCTGCCACTCGTTACGTGTACAGACGGAAACCGTAACGAACAGGCGCGTGCATTCAAGGGGCCAATAAAAAATCAGTTGCAGCGTCAGCGCACTTGTACGCCTAAGGCGCGACTGCCCTTCTTGATTGCGCCCCGACCGACGAGGGTTGCGCCCCGAGCATCTAGACGGGCACCTGTCCAGTTAAATATGCATTAGACGCTCGCCCACCTGCACTCCAGCGAAATTAGGCTAATCTGTGTCACACTCCAAACCCTTTTGTTAGGATAAATTTTAGTTTGTAATTTTTCAGTAATGATAGCTTTGAGTGGATGTGCAACCTGCTAGGAAAGTGAAGGGTGTAATTGGCTATTCATATTCATGACGGGGCTTCTTTTTGGAAAAAATCTGACAATGGCTATGTAAAGAGAATATTTTGTTTAGATTAGGAAGGGAGTTCTCCTATTTTGGACAAATTCTGACGATAGCTATAAAAAGAGAACATTTTGTTGAGATTGGGAGGGGAGTTCTTTTTTGGACAAATTCTGACGATGGCGATATAAAAAGAACATTCTTTGGTATCAGAAAAGGAGTTTTTTCCTTTTTGAGGCAATTCTGACAATGTCCATGTTTGGAGAACGTCCAAACGGATGGGGAAAAGAGTTCTTCCCTTTGCACAAAGGTTGACGATGGTCAGGTGAAGATAACATTTCGTTTGGATAGGAAAACGAGTTTTTCTTTTTAGACATAGGCTTTCGATGGCCTTGTAAGTAAAACATTTAATTTGGGATTGGAAAAGAGTTCTTCCTTTTTTGAAAAATTAAGATTTATGCTATATAAGAAGAACATTTTAATTTGGGATGGGGAAAGGAGTTCTTCCTTTCAGACAAAGGCGGATGATGACCTTGAAAGAAGAAGATTTAATTTGGAATGGGCAAAGGAGTTCCTCCTTAATGGAAAAAAGTTGATGGTGGCCTTGTAAGTAGAAGATTTTAATTTGGGATGGGAAAAGGAATTGTTCCTTTTCGGCTAAAGGCTGATGATTGGAAAAAATAAGGAGAACATTACGTTTGGAATGGTGAAAGGAGTTCTTATTTTTTAATCAAAGCTAACGAAGGAGAAAAAATACCAATTTCTATGTGTGACACACTCCAAACCCTTTTGTTAGATTAACATTTAGTTTGTAATTTTTCAGTTATTATAGCCTTGAGTCAATTAGCCTCGTCAATCAGCACAATTTTAAATTGTTATAAATTTAGGAACTGTTATATTGGTAAGCATAACATTTCAGTTATATATAAAATCTTTGTAGTGGGTGGGACTAGATGAGGAAATCTTCCTTTATGGACAAAAACGAATTTAAAACTATAAAAGAACATCATTACGTTCTTACTTGAGATCGTTGTGGTGAACTGGAAAAGGAATTATTCCTTTTTAGGAACAAAACCTGACTATGGAATTGTATAAGAAAAGACACGTTCATTCCCTTTAAATATCGAGGAACTCTCATTCTTCTTTTTAGGCAAGTGCTACAATTCCATATGCCCACATAATAAAAACTTTTCGTTCCTTTATAAGAACTGTGGTAGAAAGGTGAAATCATTCCTCCTTCTGGTCCCTCTTGAGAAAATATGTTTATTTTTTACCAGCGTGTTTGTTTGTCTGTGAGTTCTCGATCTCAGAAGAGTAATTCTTCATTTTATAGATCGTAATTTGACTCATGCAACGTTTTAAAGTAAAAAAGTAACAAAAATCATAACCAAAATTATAGTAAGCACGTATAAAGATCGAAGGTCATATTAAAACTTACACATATCTTTATAGTTAACTAATAAACTTAACAAATCTACTATTTGAATATAATTTACGATAACCATGCTGGTAACTCCGTCTTGTAAGTGTTCACCATGGGGGAGCGTATCATTACAGAAGATCTGCCGCTTAATATTGCACCAGCCTAATAACATTGTGTAGACCGTGGACTAGCAGCGTTAATTCCCAGTAATAACAAGTTACCAGCCAGACGATCTGATACCAGTATATACTTTAATTATATAAAATAAAAGGACATAGGAAATATCGCACTCAGAGATGGGGGCAGATTGGAAGCAGACGCGGGGACCGCTCCACTGAAATTGAATAGTTCGCCCCCAAATTATGCTGGATGTCAGCACTGTATAATTACAGTATTATAAACATCGTCCTTGAATGCGGCCAGTCTACATTCCAGCCGGGAGCCTCCCCCTGCATTCCTGTCTGGAGGGCTGGACACCTCTGCAAGTGCACGCACTTGATAACTTAAGTACCTACATTGCATTCGCTCGCTGAATGTCAAAAAAACTTGAAACGTGTTCGAAACGGTATAACACTCACTTAAGACACTGACAATACTCAATTTTGCTTTGTTTAACAGTTCTGTGACATTGTTGTTCAATGTTCTATGCAAAGTCAGTGAATTGAATCATGAAGAAAGCAAAACTCATTTCCATATCTGATTCATTGACTCTTTTGTGATGGCGCAATCATAATCTTCTCTCCTAATTTATTTACTAAACACATTTAGGATTTGTCTTGTAAAAGAATAAATTCAAGTTTTCAGATCATATTTACAAAATATGCAGTGAGTTAGTTGTATTTTCATACTTACAAGACTATCCTCCTACCAAGATCAATGTGTTTATCTGACTGCCTACTATAGTTTATTTATCTATTTTTAATTTACTGTGTCCCATGATGGGAAAAAATGCAAAATCAAAAACTTTTTTTGGCTCTTCAGAAAAGATTAATAGGCCTACGAGTAATATTCAATCTCAATCCAATGCAGAGTTATATATCTCTATTTAATGTGAATAAATAATTCTTTTACTTTTCCATCAATATTCATTTTTAATCCCTTGCTTTTTGCATATTTCGCTTTTGTGATTTTCCATTCAGATTTTGCAAAAAAAACATGCTCATAACGTTTACAAAAAGCATGTTTACTGCTTAGATTGCCATAAAATAATATTATTCCACATATAGCCATATATTTAATTCCATCCAGCCACTTCTGAAATTGGAAGAGAATAAAAAATAACTAAGCATGGTCTGAGACAGTACTTGGTTGGGAAATTTTAACGATCTCTCCAATCATCCATACATCTGTGAAAACATAAAGGCTGTGGATTTAAACGGATTATTTTTCTTTATCGTGGATTTGACTTAAGTTAGAATTAAAAAAAAAAATCTCTGATGCAAGTGACTTTTCTTGTGAAAAATATTAATCTGCGTTTTATAGCAATCTGGTTAAAAAGACACATTTTTTAATTAAAGGCTTGAATATTATTGCAATCAATTAGTTAAATACTCCTTGAAGAATGAAGAAACTCATCACCTTTTGATTAATTTGTTATCAGTATATGAGGGTAGAATAATGCTTTAGTCAGATTTCGGAATAAAAAATCACCTCTTAATTCCGCTCTGCAAAACTTATGAATTTAAGGCCTGCTTTAGTTTTGGCATAACTTTATTATAAAAAATACATAACAACTTTCGTTTGGAGTTTATACTTGTTTAGATGCTCTATCCATACGTATTAATACTAATAATATTTTTCATTTTATTTCTTCAAAGTTAAACCCATTTATTACACTACATGGAAATAAATAAAAGAAATCGTGTTTTAGGAGTATATGAAATAAATATTAATATGAGTTTATTGATCTGACAAGTTTTGCTGTTAATTATCATTTTTATATTTAACATTATCAACATTGTCTTATTCGAAGAAGATATATGAGTCTATATGTTCTGGACTAAATAGATAAACAATCCGAATTTCCTGAAATTACCTCTATCGTTATCATTAAAAGTACGCTTAATCGTTTAACTGAAACAAGTGAGTGCTTTTAAATGAACTAAATCTATAATACCATAACTAGAATAAAAAGCAAAAATGGTTCAGTAAGTTATGTTGGTACGCAAGCTACATACACTTCATATTGCGAAGGCAGTAAACACACTGGACATTGGAACTACAAAATACGAATTTCCTCTTCAAGTTTTCCTTTTCTTGTAACCGTCTTGTGGGTGGCGGACCCGGAAACAGTGTTTTCCGCGCCGTCTGACGGCAAGCGACGGAAACAATCGCTCTGCACCACAAAATTGTATTTACCCTCCCCAAACCCACCGAGTTTAATTTCGTTTATTATCTCCCCTTCTTATAAACACCCTTCTAATTCTGCTTTTCTCGACTCGCGGAGGAAAGACAATTTTTCTCTTAGTCGAATCAGCGAGTACCTCCCGAGAGAATGAAATTTATGGCTTTCTTTTTTAAATAAAAGACCAAATTACAAACCATCTCTGTTATTCATTCCTCCCCCTCAACGTCTTACTGAGTCTCATTTATTGATATTCTTATCTTCTTTGTGGTACAATTAATTTAACTGATGAGTTTTCTTTTGCTTAATTATTAATTGTTGTTCTTAATTACTTTGTATGCATTTGTATTTATTACACTATATTACAACCTTCCGTATAATTTATTGTTATTTTATGTCCATTTATTATGTGTTTTTAATGAATCTGGTGGAGCTGTTAAACAATTAGTCACTCATTTTTAGAATAGTTGAAAAGTCACCACCCAAATAGGCCCATGCACACCTCTAATATCTTGTAAAAAAACATTTTCAGCTATAGTTGCTTAAATAAATAGAACATGGCAATTATATATTCATAAATCTAATTTAAAAAAAGAAACTGTTGATGTAAACTAAAATAAGTGCTAGTTATAAAAAAATTATGCATTACAAATTCAAATATTGAAAATCACAATTAAAAGGCCGACCATCGAAGTCGCTGGTAACAAGATGTAGAGGTCCAGGCCGACCGAGCATTATGTAAAACAGCTGGATTAGTTACGGGCGAACCGACAGCACAATATCGCTCGGCTGGTGAAAAAATGGGCCGGTAAGACAAAGAAAAAACAGAACGTCATGAAAATATGCCGGGCGGCGAATAAATGAGGAGCTGGGATGGTGGGGAGGGGGACTGAATGCATTATACATCAGCTGAGATGTGGTAAGCTAATTATAGACAATTATTGGAAACTGGAGTCTTCTATGGTTATGGACAGGGACGGGCTGGAATAACTTTGTGGACACAATTTTGACTGTTATGGTCACTTTAATGAGAGGCGACCTTTGAATACTTCAGGATGTATCAAAACCCATAAAATACACAGTTTTGGATTGCCAGGTGTTTGACAATATGTCTCCCCTATCAATATGGGTGATTGGTTTTGGTTAAATGGGCCTCAAATATCTGCTATTGGACCATGGAGATGTATAGTAAGAAACTTCACGACAACTTCTGCACATTGTCCACTCTGGAACACTTCTATCATTTAAGTAATTCGCCCGAGTGACGTCAACATCGTTCGCAATGATTCACTTGTCTTCTTTCCTTCTTCTCCTTTTGTTCAGACTTGTTGCCTGTTCCTCTCTGAGTGTTCCCACAGATGTGATCTTTAGTTTTAATAGTACTAGGGAGGTGAACGTGGTTTGGCGAAATCAATTACGATGGTATTTGTGAATGTTGTTCTTATATTGTAATATATTTTGAATGTTGTGCTCATATTGTAATACGTTTATGTTGTGTGACGTTTACTTGTACTGCTTTAGTTATTTTCCATATCCTGACAACTATCTTCTTTGATTCACTCTGTTCGTATACTATGTACTTACCCATTTACTTGGGAAACACAAATTTTAATTAAATAAATTGCGATGTTTTAAAATAAGTAGAGAATAATAATTAACTAATCATCATAGTTAATCATCGTGTTAGTTATTATTCCAAGTAGAATTATTTTAATTATTGTATTTTATGTTTGGAATATATTTGATTACTTTTAGTTCTGACTCCAGTCAATATGAAAAACAGTTCAAATGTACTAATATTCGCTCACAATAAAAGACATTATTTATTTATTTTATTTATTTAACTAAACAAACTTTCACAAAACTTATGATTTATTACTTTATAAGTGACTGCTCACTCTCTTTATGGAGAGCATAAAACAGATCAAGAATTGTTAATTGTATTATTTTAACATTTTCTGGACCCTGTAAAATTAAAGATGTTTTATAAAACACAGTGTATTATATTTTTGTATGTAATCATTGTACAATATAAACCGTGAAATTAAATGTGATCATTACAATATAAAAAATGATTTGTATAACTTGAGGTATCATGAAAAAAACGCAGATTAATTTTATTGGGCTTAGCCTACTGTCAGCTACACAACTCTCTGTACTGTTATTCTATATACATACTAATATTTTGTATACTTAAGTAATCACGCAATTTGAAAATTTACTTGTTTACGTTTTAAATAATCGTAAACATTTAACAATTCAACTGCCTTATACTTAGTGACTAGTTTTTAATTCTAAACTTCAAAGAGGAAGAATATTCAGACTGTGCTAATTTTCATTAAAGGCACTAAACGAATGTCATTATTTCCGCATTTGATTAATCTAAGTCCCAAGTAAAACGGTATAGAGCTGTTTATTCACTGGTCCCTTGTCTTCATTATCCACAAACCCTTCAACATCAGCTCCCGAATCCACCCAGGGAGTCCACTTCCCTCCTGGAGAGCTGCCATGTAAATCAACTGGCCTCAACAAATTGATTGGGTCTTTGATAATGAAACATCCACGAAAACCGGTGTGAAACGAGCCAGACCAATGGTTAAAGTGTAACTCGGTAGAAGCACGTGAAGGAATGCAGGGGTGGCTACTGGTGCACCGGTGGTAATTATCAAGTGAGCCCTTCTGGTAGCCGAACACCGTGCTTACACAATTATCTAGTACGTGACGAGGGTCTCAAGTGACCCACTCAGGTGTTCAGCAAGGCAGCAGATTGGACTCAAAACTTTTTGTCGTCCGCGTTACGTTTGATGCTTCTTCTCGAGTGTTTGTAGATTTATTGTTTTTTTTCTTCGTATTCTTAGAAGTCAGATTTAAACTTTAAAAATATGACCAAAATTCAGACGAAAGTGGGTCTGGAAATTAATGTTTCGGTTATTATTTTTCAATTTTATATATTAGCAAATTGGATAAGCGGACAACCTTAATTTAGAGCCTTAATTATTGGCATCTTATCCTACTGAAAATTGAAAACTATAATGATTAAGTCATTTACAACCTCTAGTTTCCATAATTTTAGATTAATATTATTTAAATACCCCATTAGGTTAGTTAATAAATAAAAACACAGATAAATATGATTGTTTTACAGATGTTTATATCCTAATATTCAGCTCATGCTAACAATTGCGTGTGACATAGTGAAATTAATCTACAAGCCTGATTAATGAGTTAATCAGCTACCAAATATTTTGTGATTTTCAAAAATAACTGTAACAAAATTGGAATACTCACGTAGTAATATTCTATTTTAATTACATTAACCGACATTACCGTTCAATGAAGATGAATTTGCCTTGTAGCTCCAAGAAACCGGTTTAGTTTACTTATTGGATGAACAACCAAGGACTGATTGACCTTGGACCTAACTGACTTATATTTTAGCTTCGTATTTACTAATAAGTTAAAAAATAAAATTATTTAAGTATTAATCAGTGTCGTCTGTCTTAAAGTGTTGTATCGTTCTAAAAAACGTTTCTGGCGTCAGACTAAAAGAACTTCCAGTCACACTGGATTCTTGGAAGTAGCAAGTGTCTCGCATCCCAGTGTGTGTGTGTAAAATTGCCTGGAATTGGGAATGACGTTTAGCCATTTAGCCGGGGATAGTATATAATTTAGTTGGTGTTGGGTCAGGGGATCCTGCATGAGATGAAACAACTCGAAATATACCTGAAGTAACCAACGCCCCGAATATCTGGTCATTGTTAAATCATTTGTTTCTAATAGCATGTTTTATATAAGAAAAATAAAAAAGATATTTTATAACTAACTTTGTTTTTATTGAAGATAAAATACCTATTATTAAAACAACAATTTATTTGTTTACGGTTTTATTACTTAAACACACGACCAAGTAAAAACATTGCATTACGAGTATGTACATAGATGAATATGGTGGCACTCGAGGTGCGAAATGGACTACCTGTGTTAATCCCAGCGACCCAAAGGGCCATAAAACTGGCACTCGAGGTGCGACATGCCACCTCAGGTAGCCCGGCGAAGGGTTGCGGGATTGTAGACGCGCTCTCTCTCTATGTCAATAAATATATATATACAAAATAGACCTACCTATATATTCCTAACCTAACCTAACCCACCCACCCTCCCATACACGTACATTGGTAGTAATTGTATTGGTAACAATCGTTAATCATGTGTCTCATTGTATGGCTGTAGTTTTCAGATAATTTTATCACTGTAAATATATCAACTATTAGCCGCCAGACCAACACGGCCACACTGCTAGCCGAAGCGCCATGTCGCACCTCGAGTGTTAGTTTTGGGTTCTCTTTCGCTGCATGTCGCACCTCGAGTGTCCAATTATGACCCTCAGGTAGTCCATGTCGCACCTCGGGTGCCCCCATGAATATTTACCATCGTGAATAGGGAAATAAATTCACAATACGAGTTCTGCAAACTGGGTGTGTTTTGAGATATCAAAAAAGGCTAGAACAACAGAAAAATAGAACTTAACTTCCATGCCGTAAGCCAGGACTTGGTTAATCGGAAAATTTATACTTAAAATTACTAAACAATAAAACTAAATTAGAAGTAAAAGAAAATGTCAAAAACTAAAAGATACAAATAGTCTAAAAACACAACATCAAGCAGGAATCTTAAGTTAGTATGTTTGGTGACACACTCTTGTTGTGGTATGGGTTTCTTTCCATTTCATGAAAGTATGGGTTCAGGGGGCTTAAAACTCAGATGTATGATCTAGTAGGTTAAAAATATACCCATGATATACTAACGATGGCAAGCGTTAACACTAATTTCACACGACCTCGAATAAAACTATTTATACAAACAATATGATTCTATCTACTATAACTCAACTTTCTATATTTAATATTTATGTGGTCATTAAGCATCAACATTACTTTTCATCTCTGTTGACTATTTATCTAAAATGCTGTGGCTCTACGCATAGAGTTTTAGGCAGACTATTTTATAATTCATTAAGTAATTAGGACTTACTAAATAGTTATTCTTTCATTATTATTCTTGTTGTCTCAATGTTTTCAGTAGGGTTATTCTAGTAAAACATTTGTCTTCAGCCTCGACATCGCCCGTCCCAAATAATTACAATTTAGTAATGTAGCCTCTGCAGACGAGTCAACATTGTTTACGGTTATTAATAGGCGTATATTAATCGCTAAGTTCAGCGCATTAGTGTTACAGATGAGCCTTCATCAGTTACGTCTGATAATGAGAGGTTATACAGAGGCTGTCCGGCGTTCATCACAGTCAGACATCAGAGAGAATACAGCGTTATAAACACCGTGATCGTAGGAGTTGGTACAGCCATGTTACAGATTCGTCTTCATCAGTTGCGCCTGATAATCAGAAGTTATACAGAGGCTGTCCGTTGTTCATCACAGTCAGACATCAGAGAGAATACAGCGTTATAAACACCGCGATCGTAGGAGTTGGTACAGCCATGTTACAGATTCGTCTTCATCAGTTGCGCCTGATAATCAGAAGTTATACAGAGGCTGTCCGTTCTTCATCACAGTCAGACATCAGAGAGAATACAGCGTTATAAACACCGCGATCGTAGGAGTTGGTACAGCCATGTTACAGATTCGTCTTCATCAGTTGCGCCTGATAATCAGAATTTATACAGAGGCTGTCCGTTGTTCATCACAGTCAGACATCAGAGAGAATACAGCGTTATAAACACCGCGATCGTAGGAGTTGGTACAGCCATGTTACAGATAAGCCTTCATTAGTTGGGCTTGATATTCAGAGTTTATGCAGAGGCTGTCCGGCGTTCATCACAGTCAGACATCAGAGAGAATACAGCGTTATAAACACCATGATCGTAGGAGTTGGTACAGCCATGTTACAGATAAGCCTTCATTAGTTGGGCTTGATATTCAGAGTTTATGCAGAGGCTGTCCGGTGTTCATCACAGTCAGACATCAGAGAGAATACAGCGTTATAAACACCGTGATTGTAGATTTGGTACAGCCATGTTACAGATGATCCTTCATTAGTTGGGCTTGATATTCAGAGTTTATGCAGAGGCTGTCCGGCGTTTGGTACAGCCATGTTACAGATGAGCCTTCATCAGTTGGGCTTGATATTCAGTTTAAGCAGAGGCTGTCCGGTGTTCATCACAGTCAGTCATCAGAGAGAATACAGCGTTATAAACACCGTGATCGTAGGAGTTGGTACAGCCATGTTACAGATGAGCCTTCATTAGTTGGGCTTGATATTCAGTTTATGCAGAGGCTGTCCGTTGTTCATCACAGTCAGACATCAGAGAGAATACAGCGTTATAAACACCATGATCGTAGGAGTTGGTACAGCCATGTTACAGATGATCCTTCATTAGTTGCGCTTGATATTCAGTTTATGCAGAGGCTGTCCGGTGTTCATCACAGCGTTATAAACGTCATGATCGGAATTTTACTAAATGTGGACTCATAAGTTTGTTATAATTAATACTAAAAATTTAGCCACGAAAAATGTGTCTGATTCAATTAATTTCAATATAGTTTTAAATTTATATTATTGATAATATGTACTGTTTAGTTTATATTCAAAATGTAATAATTCCAGAAAATTTGGAATACACAATTTGTAGTTTGTAACATTGAAACTATTGCATAGTCAACTTGAAAGTATACCATTCAAAGTAAATAGTGGCATGCAAAAATATTCATTAGAAATAGTTTAACCGTAACTAGAAGAAGTAATTTTAACCGTTTTCAGGCATAATTAAGTACACTAATTACTGAAATTTGGTTTTTCATTAATATTTAGATTTTGCTTGCTGCATATTCTCATTTTACCAATGTTTCACAATGAAATGAAATTTAAATATTAACAAACTCTTCCGTAAATAAAATATAAAATATTAGTTCACTGGATTATCTAGTACTATTATTAGGTAGGAGATACAACGTTATCCACTCTCATGGACGTTACATATATGTACCACGTACTATGGCGTGTAAACACGAATAATTGCAGTGGTTTCTCATAATTAATAGTTCATATTTTAATGATTTATACTATTTAAAGCAAACTAATAAATTATATAATATTGTTACTATGCAATTGTTGTTTTTTCAATACTGAATGTTTCGGTATTTAAAATATAATTTTAATAATATAACATTTTTTTATTTGTTAAAATTAAAAAATTTGCTATATAAGTGTTACCTAATTTTACCATGTGCGTACGGTTTCAGTTATAATCATACCATCTATTGTATTCTGTATTTATTGGTCAAAGTTGGTAGAAATAATTTCGTCTAAATATGTGCAAACATAGTTCTTTTATTAAGTCAACTAAAACATTATAAACAGTGAAACATACATTTCAAAACTCAAATACTTGCCTAATAATACTAGTTGCTTTGCCGTGCTACTATGTAAATGAATTAGTAAATGAATAGATTGATACATTTATAATAGAACATGTTATGAAATAAAAATTATAAAACATTGGCTGTACGATAATTTACACGAAATGTTTTCTAAAGAAAACAACAAATCCCTTTAATAAATAGTAAAATATAAACAGCTAATAAATATTTTATTATGAATTCGGTAATAGCCACAAAGAAACAAATTGGTAAATTATTTTACTCTTGCTTTGAAATAATCAATGAAGTTTCTTCTAAAGATAAAACAAAATGTTTCGGAGATGCTGAGAGACAGACAATTTACTAGTGTGGAAGAGGGTAGCTGGTTGCCAGCAGGGGGCTGTTGAAGACACCGCCAGCACGCCGGGGTATCCCCTAATGGAAACAATACATCAACTTTGAGGTAAAGGGGTTCTAGGAGTTAAAATATTTATAACCACTGAATTAGTTGGTTTGTTACAGCTTAATGAGGGAAAGCCACTCATTTATCCCAACCCCTCAGTCCAAGATGTGTCTTAAAATACCCATTACTTTTTTTATAGTCTATAGGGCTGTGTGGGGAAATTTTGCAAAAACAGTAAGAACGAGAAAGCGTAGTGTTGAACACTACTGATAAAATGTCCAATCTAAGCCAAGATTCGAACCTGAATTCTGTATTCATGAATTTTACAATAAAATATGATTGAATTACGCAGTAATTATATTTCTATTATTAGTAGTTTATTTTATTAATAATAGTACTCACATAAGTGCCCAACCAGAGCACGCAAAGTACAGTCAATGGATTTTTGTTGAATTGGCCATTGTTTGTGCACAGACTTGATTAATTCTTTCGGAATAAGATATTTTTCTTCCACTAGGACAGGTTGTCATGATTTTTTTCCTGCCAACCTCTTATCAAATTTCCTCTGAACGTGTTATGTTTGAATTATCAGTTTGTGTTATATATCCAGCATTAAGGTATTTTTCATTGCAGAAATGTATTTGAATACTTTGCTTTGTTGATTTAATCTGTTGATTCTCTTGCATTACCCTTACGATTTTGTTCCCACGTGGCAAAATGTATGTCAGTATATTCATCTGTTTCTATGTGTGTAATTTTGTATAATTCATTTTAAAGAACCTAACGATTGTTTGATAATCATTTTCTCCTTTTTAATTCATTCGATCTCAACATTTACGTTAAAATTAAAATGTCAGCTCAATTGAGAAATTTTATTTTAATTAATATATTATGGTATCTGAGTTTTGCATGCTTAGAGTTATTTATTATAAAATGTTTTTAAAGATTTAAGTTGTATTTTTTTACAATGAGTTTCATTTTCAAGCCTGTTATTGTATGATCCCATGAAAATATATAGAAACAATTCTCTTTATGAAAAGTTTACTTGATACAATTTATAAAAAAAGCTTATTTTGAGTATTTTTATTACGGTAAAATGATAGAAAAGATAAAAATCATCATAATTAGATGAATATTTTAATTTGAATTGAAACTGTAATAATTTGTTTCCTTAAAAAAAGCATAACTTCTTTAATAATAATAATAATGGCTTTATTGTACAAAAAGTGTTTCATACAATTGGTGAACTTAGGACTAATAAGTCTTCTCTTACAGTTAACACTTTTATGTTAAAGTAGTAAATATAAGAAAGCCTAAAACATGGAAATATAGAACTAAACTAAAGAAAAATAATAATAATGATAATAAAATTACAACGAAGCAAATAATATAAATTAAATAAACTGCTAACATATTATCAATTTTACCATCCTCCCACTCATACACTCGTTCGACCCTAATCCCAGACCCCATCCACAGCCATCATCACAGACTTATCCGCTCAAAAAGAAAGGCTTTCAATGATGCTGTGAACCGAGCCCGACTGGCATATATCTTTAAATATGGAGAAAGTTTATTCCATTCTCTGCAGGCAGTTACTGAAAAGGATTGTTCTATGAAGAGGAATACGTAATATTGACGAGGCTGAGCGTGTCTCCTTTGCACCAATTTTTGAGTTATACTGACAGTTTTGAGAGAGGTATTTAGGATTCCCATCGTTAAGTACTAAAAACAAAATACTGAATATTTTAATAATCTAAGGTCGGCCAATTTAAGAATCGTATTTCGAATATAATACTAAGAGATGTGATCATCATATTTTAAATTTAAAACAAATTTAATACAATGATTTTGACAAACCTGAAGTTTATTAGCCAAAGTCATAGTCATGTCATTGTACACAGAGTTGCAATAGATGAAATGTAGAATGACAAATGCTTTTACAAGACGAAGCTTTATTTTTACTGGGAGAAAGTGTTGAAGTTATTTGAGAGAATGGATAGAATCAGAAGCCTTTTTACACACACTAAGCACTTCTTCTTCCCAAGTCATATTCTGGTTAAATATAACACCTACATTTTTAACTGAGGTACAGAAAGGCAAAGGGTTGCCATTGACTAGAATTTGTTTGATATTGTTTCTATTGAATTTGGTGTGAAAACGAGAAGAACAAATAATAGTGGGCAGTTTTATCCTCATTAAGTTTAAGGATATGATTTTTGGTCCATTTGACTAAATTTTCAATATCTAGGTTAATACGAGTTATTGTTTCGTTTAAGCTACTAATAAGGAGTGAGCATAGATTTGCAAATCATCAGCATACATGTGATGTTTCGTGAAGGATAAGACTGAGCTTATATCGTTAATATATAGGGAAACTAGCAGTGGACCTAAAATTGAGCCTTGAGGAACTCCAGATGAAACAGATTTAAAGGTTGAAGTTCTGTCGTCCAAACACACACACTGTTGACGATCAATTAAGTAAGATCTAATCCAACATAAGCTGCTATCTGAAAAGCCTAAATTATGGAGTTTAACCAGAAGAAGGGGGTGATCCACGTAGTCAAAAGCCTTAGAAAAATCAAACAAAGTTAAGACTGTACATTTTCTAAAATCCATGGCTCTTCGAATGTCATCTGTGACACAGAGAAGAGCTGTTTCTGTAATATGGCTGGAACGAAACCCTGATTGATATGTATTAAGAATATTATTATTATTAATAAATGTGTTTATTTGTATATGCACGATTGTTTCAAGGCATCTAGAAATAGTGGGCAAAATGCTAATAGGCCTGTAATGTTTGGCTTCTGATGGTACAGGTACTTTGTTTAATGGGAGAACAAGGGCATACTTCTATAAGCTAAGAAAATTAGTTGTGGCCGATGACTTATTGAATATAGCATAAATGACAGGAAGAACAGCAAAAGAGTATTTTTTTGATCATGTTAGTAGAAATACCATCCACTCCTGTAGCATTACTGGTAACTTTACGAAAAGCCCTTAGAGTATCAATTTCGAGGACATGTTTAAAAGAGAATCTTTGAAAAGGCAAAGGTGGATTGGGTTGGTTAGAGAGTTCTTCTATATATGATTTAACAATGTCTTGGTCGTTTGGAATGGAAGATGAAATAAAAAATTCATTTAGCTCATTTAAATGAATATTGACTGAGAGCGTGTTTTTTTTTGTTTCCCACAACCTAGACTTTTTATACTTCTCCACATAACGGCTGATGAAATTCCTCGATCTGGAAATAAGTTATGTATTTCCAGCTTCTGTTGGAAACATAAGTTCTGGATCTCTTGATCTTTTAGCTCTACGGTATATAGCATGCCGTTTACCCATCTGGGATCAGATTTCATTGGTAAACCAGGGTGTGGAACGTTTTTTAGATACTGTATTCTCTTTGTGGTTAAAGAGGCGTGTATATTGTAGGGATCCAAAATCCCAATCATTTATACTGTATATAAATGATCTGACGATGACAACAAAAAATATATATTTGTCAATGATAAATCAGATCAATTTTCATTGCAGTTAACGTAAAATATAGGCCTATTGTATTAAATGTGCTTATATTTGCCTGTAAATAAATAAAGAGGGATATGTAATAATACATTAGACAATATATAGTTATAGTTTATAGTTAAATAATTTATAGTTAACTCGATATAGTTTTTAGTTAAAATAATTGAATTTTAATGTTTATTTTGGTAAAGAAAACATATTCATATAATTAGCTACAATTCAAATGTTATCTTGCCGTTTACTTCGAGACGCTTGTAGAAATGCCGTACCGTATTAACAAAAGTCAATAAACGTACGCAGGTTCGTACAGTAACGCACGGTATTAATTCATCTCACCGTTCCAATCTGGATGTAAATTGTATACAATTTATTCCGTGCGCGTGTACAACGGTACCTAGACACATCAAGAATTGAGCTGGAAGCTAAACCAACATTGCACGGTGCCCATATTTTATAATTTAACTGGCGTCCTCACAACTGCCTTGGGCTTAACGTAAATAAAGGGACATTTACATATTATTTAATTATTATTGTGTGTTTCAAAGTAATTTTATCTGAAATGCAAACGTTCTTCATGTAAACCCCGGAAATGTAAACACTTTCTGACAGTTTAAAGGATGACATATTTGGAGTTATATTCAGAATTTCGAAAAAACCTTATAGTCTATGCACTAGAACATGAACCCAACTAATGCATGAAATATGCAGAAAAGTATCATATAACAATTGAAAATGAAAATAACATTCTTAACATGGACAGTGTCAATTAGCTTTCGTCATTTGACAAGATTAAGTCACTCCTCATATTGATTTACAATGATGTACCTTTCCATTTGTCTACTTTCTTAAATTAATATTCATACTTTTTTATATCAGGTAATTTATTTTATTAAATTATTATTTTTTTAATGGCGAATAAAAGTTTAGTTACTCTTTTTTTATGTTCGTGAAAATCATGTTTGTGAAAGGCTCGATTAGTATATACTTAATTTCGTATATTTAATAATGTGTTTTTCTTCGAAATATTGATATAAATAATCTTTTAACTTTAATACTTTTGAATTGTTTTTTAATCTTTAACTTAATTTAATCTTTTAACTTTAATAATTTTAAGCTTGTAAACTATCCATTAATAATTAGATGATAAAAACACATCCCCTTATTTTGTGTTTATCCTACTATCCCTACTAGATCCAATTCCAAGCCACACATATTTTGATAACTTCTAGCTCCTGGGGTTGTGCTTTTAAAGTACTTAAATAAATATTTTATAAATGACTATTAAAAATGAAATATTGATAAGGGTTTGCAATATGTGCTATAAATTAAAGGGGTTTATACCTACATTCATGCCCTTTTATAGAGGGTTCATTTGCACCCGTTAAGGATCACCCACTCCTATTGTGGGCCCATTCACTTGTATTGAAGGCTCATTCACTCCTATTGAGGGCTCATTCACACTTGTTAAGGGCTCATTCACTCATATTGTGGGCTCATTCACACTTGTTGAGGGCTCATTTACACATATTGAGGGCTCATTCACGCATATTGTGGGCTCATTAACTCATATTGTGGACTCATTCACTCTTATTGAGGGCTCATTTACTCATATTGAGGGCTCATTCACACCTTTTAAGAGGTCATTCAGTCATATTGAGGGCTCATTCACACTTGTTAAGGGCTCATTCACTCATATTGAGGGCTCATTCACTCATATTGAGGGTTCATTCACTCATCTTGTGGGCTCATTCACACATGTTAAGGACTCATTCACTCATATTGAGGGCTCATTCACTCATATTGAGGGCTCATTCACTCATATTGTGGGCTCATTCACACTTGTTAAGGGCTCATTCACTCATATTGAGGGCTCATTCACTCATATTGAGGGCTCATTCACTTGTATTGAAGGCTCATTCACTCCTATTGAGGGCTCATTCAAACTTGTTAAGGGCTCATTCACTCATATTGAGGGCTCATTCACTCATATTGAGGGCCCATTCACTCATATTGTGGGCTCATTCACACTTGTTGAGGGCTCATTCACGCATATTGTGGGCTCATTAACTCATATTGTGGACTCATTCACTCTTATTGAGGGCTCATTTACTCATATTGTGGGCTCATTCACACCTTTTAAGGGGTCATTCAGTCATATTGAGGGCTCATTCACACTTGTTAAGGGCTCATTCACTCACATTGTGGGCTCATTCACACATGTTAAGGGGTCATTCACTCATATTGAGGGCTCATTCACACTTGTTAAGGGCTCATTCACTCATATTGAGGGCTCATTCACTCATATTGAGGGCTCATTCAATCATATTGTGGGCTCATTCACACATGTTAAGGGGTATTCGCTCATATTGAGGGCTCATTCACTCATATTGTGGGCTCATTCACACATTTTAAGGGCTCATTCACTCATATTGTGGGCTCATTCACACTTGAGGGCTCATTCAGTCAGATTGAGGGCTAATTATCACTACATCCATATCTAAAAATACTGGAATCGTGTTGATATATAAATATACGGTCTCTGTCTTTGAGAAAGACGTTATTTAATATGCCGAATACATAAATAGTTAGTTGAAACAAAGCACAACATTGATCTACCAAGATCAATTGAAACAAAATTAAATGAAAAATTACTTGTTTCTACATGATGCGAAGTTAAGGCTGCAAAGTCCTCTCTACGACTTAAATTCAAATTAAAAACAATATGAATATAGTTAAAATTTAGTTTTATTTAAAGCACTAAATATTTTATTTTTATAGTGAACTATATATTTTTGTATCATCTTTATACACTGATCAAACAAAGACTATTATTTATATTTATTAATTGGTGATGAAAATGGGTGTCACTCAGTTCGGAATTTGTAAGCTTATGGATCTATATTCATCTGGGTTCTGTCTGCCAGAGGATCTAAGATGTCTCCATGGCCCTAAAAGTCTGAAATTCCTGAACTAAATTCAGCTTGGTAAAACATACATTAACGAGTTTCCTTTATATCACTTCTATCAAATAATTACTGAAATTGTGAACAGTAAAAAAGTAATTAGCCAAAACGGATTGTCCTTTATAGTATTTCTAGCCTAAACAAATTGTTGTTTTCAACCTAAATATCTTAGGTGACAAATTTAAAATACTATATGAATTTTATATTATTGTCTGTGTTTATATTATTTATCATATTCAAAATCAACAAACTAAATCAAATTTACCAGCAAAATGGTTCTAAGAAAATTTTTTTCATAGAAAAAAAGGATTTTAAAATGTTATACGTTAGCATATGTGGAAAAGTATTTAACAAAACGATCATGTGATTTTTTCCTGTTTATTATTAACTATATAAAAATATATTTTAAAGTTGATATTTTATTTAACAGTATTAAATTCGTTAGATAAACAATTTTAACAGTCTTTCAACTTATGTATTATGATTTATTATTCCTGTTTGCACTATTTTACTAACCATTATATCTTATTCGATTTTTCTCTCCACTGAATGAAATTATTAACATTATTTCCCTCCAAATGAAAAAATTAACATTATTTCCCTCCATCACTCCAATTGATAATTATTACAAGTAAAGTTATTTTCATATCAACACTCTTTGTTCGCAGCTGGAACCTAATCACAGGCAGGCAACTGCCCATATAGGTTAATTTCCTATTCTTAAATTATGTTTGTATGTAATTCATGATATATTATTTGAAATACGTTTGTTTTCAAACTTACGTACTTATTTTGTTAACTATCGTGGAAATAAACTCATTCGCAATTTCAAAATTTATTGATTACTTGGGTTATCTGTTTCACAGTGAATGGAATTTTAAAGAAAGGTAATTGCTATGGATTTAAGTTACTAATAAATTGTATTTTTCATATTCTATTGTTTTAATTAGTGTTGTTACACTTTTGTTTATCATGTGCACTCATCATAAATGTATATAGTATACATGTTCTTAGTTAAACATGCAAACCAAAGCCACCTGTTATAAAGGCAGTGTCACCATTGTTATATTATTCCTTCATTCAAGCCTCAGTCCTCCATTCCCTCAATCTTCTCATGTTACGGCCTCTATTTCATATTTCTCCATTCCCTCAATCTTCTCATGTTACGGCCTCTGTTTCATATTTCTCTTTTTTCTCTAATAGTTTTATATACTCTAATAATAATCCTCTTTTCTCTCAACTAAATTGTATAATCTTTCTTTTTTGCTGACAATAAGTAAAATTTAATTACCTACTCTTTCTAATTTATTTTCAAGACAGTGTCCATTGTATAGGCTAAAGAAGCGTCTGGCCCAGACAGAACGACGAGGCCTTTAGACGTTATATAAATGATGTGTGGTAAATCAAAATTATTTTTTAATTATTACTCACTCATTAAAATCATATAATCATTTTATATTTCCATTTCATAGATTCATTCGTAAAATACAAGGAAAGTATTAAAACTAGACCTACTTTATTTTCATTTTTCTTATTCCTAATATTTGTCAGGTGGTCCTCCGTCTCGCCCGAATCAAATATTTTGGCCCTCCATGCCGGATTATCAAACATTTATTTTAGTTTTATACTTGTTTATAGTTTTATATTACGTAGTTGTAGATTTTTAACTCTGGTATTATAGTTATTAAAACTTGTTAATAATACAGTTATTAAAGTAGATTAAAGTAGAAATGTCTAATTTTTAAAGTAGACGAAACAAGTTAAGTGTTGAGTTGCAGTAAGGGGACAACCACCCCACCGTGCAGAAAGGGACAAACGCCGTTTTATCGCATGTCTGCTGACCATAAATTACCGAGGTCGACTCTATCCTATATTTACCCGGCGCTTCGCCCCTCATCACGCCAGATTGCCGGTTTCCCCGCGCTTTTTGCCTGCTTTGCCCAACTTTTACCAAACCTTTGTTGAGCAATAACGTTCCCTGGTGTGGGAGTTTACTGCAGTTTGATTTCGAGGGCCGTTTATACAGGGTTGAGAAGTTTTTGCCTGTTTAACCACAGTGTAGGTCTACAGGAACAGTTGATAAAGTTTGTAAGAGCGGGATGTTTTACACTTTGAAAAGGGACAAGAAAATGTCAATTAACTAGTTCAAAACAAATTTTTTTATTTATAGATAATTGACCAAACTAAGTGGGTTTTTTTTTTATTATGAGTCGGTAGTCAGACAATTTTCTACAGGTGCAAAACAAATGCAAGCTTGTAATCTTTATTAATTATGTGAATAGGCAAGAATATTTTGCAAAATTTGTTCCAACATGTATTTATCTTTAGATTGGTTGAGTATTTTGTGTTACATTCCGTTATGTTAGATAGGTTAGGTTACGTTAGGTTAGGCTTGCCCTGTTGACGTATAGCCTACTGTGAGTAAAGCCCCATTTTTATTGTTCATTCAATAATATTGAGTTAGATATCCTTCATTCCAAAGTATAAATCCTTAGCACAACACCAAACAGCGATATTATATACATTTTACAACATACATATTTATTTAGTTTTAAACGCATTAAAAGTAATCCTATTATTGCTTTATGAACCAACTAAGTCACAAATCTGATAAAAGTTGGTAGGCATTTTCATATCTTATTTTACAATGAAGTCATACACGTTTTAATTGCTGTTGATTGGTTTTATTGATAGTGTTGTGAAAGCATACAAGGATCAATAACATTTAAATAAGATGTCTGTTGCTTAAGATTTCTCAAAAAACATCAGAAATATTTATGTATAAAATCACCACTGCACAACAAGCTAAAAAGCTGTTTTACATAACGCATTTTTTATTTTATAATTTATTTAAATTTTTGTTTATATAGCCTACAATAATAATTTTATAGCCTATATTTTCAAATTAATTAAACTAAATAACTTTTTTTAAACAATATTAGCATGCATTTTTTTAAAATGTCACTTATAAAGTAATAAACCTTTCGGGCGAAAATTGTCTATTCTACATCTACTTACAATTTATTTATGGCCTACATGAACCAACAAATACAACGTAGACAAATAATGAGTGCAAGTATTGATAGGACGTTTAATGATCATACTAATTAACTTTGTCATAAAGAACCGCAAATGAAATGCAAATCCAGCTGGCTATAAAGTGTACGCACGAACGGCGTGGGTGCAGCCGGCTTATGCACTCATGCATGAGGGAGATCTACTTCATGCATATTTCGCAGCTTCTCCGACCATTGTTTACATTTCACGCTTGCACGACTGCACTCTTGTTTGTTTACAATTATTGAAACTTAGCATAATCTTAGACCTTGACGTAATTAAGTTTTATGAACTAGTGATCAAGTTTTATGATGAAATAGTTTGAAACACTAAAACCACATCGGTTCGGAATACCTTAGATGTCGTATAAAAGTGAAAGAATTTATTAAACTTCTAACGCTTGAAGTGTTTTAAACACCAAAAGTGTTGTAAATCTCTAACAAATGTACAACTTTGAATATACAACGCCAACAAATAACTGTCAAATAGTTTTCGATTTAAACCTATTTAAAATTTTCCTTTGTCCACCCACTCATTATTCTAAAATGTGAACAAAATAAACGTTAACTATACAATAATAAGTAGGCCTATGGTTAATCGTAATACCACACTTCAAAATAAACGTAAATATTTATTCATTTAACAATAGCATTTTAATTATTGAAATGTCCTTAAAACTTTCATATATGCAATTATTTGTTTACATGAGGTTTTAAAAAGAACTCTAGTTATTTTTCACAGTTTATACTTTACATAGCTAGCTATACATAGCCTATTGCTGTTTATTGATTATTTTATTAATTTATTGTTATAATTTATTATCTTTATTATTTATTATTGTCATTCTTAAGTGACGCAGTCAATTTTCATATACAATGTATCAATGGCGATAAAGTGTCTTATGTCTTTGTACACGAGTTTAAATATTTTCCATCGCAAAAATTGGCACAAATATTAAATGAAAATGTTTTGAAATAGGAAGTCTGAGAGAATAATGGACAAACTACCAAAGGTTTTTTCTTTTCAAAAGAAGTGGAAACAATGGAACAGAACAACTAAATAATCATCCATACATGACGCGGAATACAAAAAATAAAATAGTTAAAAGACCAAAAGTGAATAAAACCTGTTTTATAAAATCGTTTGTTTTTTTGGGCCCAAAATGTTACAATATGTTGCCAATTGAAGTTAAAAATTGCAAATCTATTAAAACATTTAATTTTCATGTTAAAAAATGGCTGTTGAGCTCTGAGGAAACCAAAAAATTAACAGAAATAATTCAATAACATTTTCTTTGTATATAAATATATTTGTAAGTGTGTAAAAAGTTGTACATAGATTTAGATTTAATAAAATTTAAGTTAAATAGGTTATAAAACGAAAGCTACAAACCTATCAATATTGATAAGAATTGTTTACAATAATTTTCCTCGAAATTATTCTTTGGTTTTGTTTCAATGCAATGTGAATAGTATAAGATAAATTTGTCCACATGTAGATAAGTAAATGATAACACTACAGAGGCCGAACACCAATTCTCAGTGTCATGGACTTAGTGACTGATAAGTGTTCTTTGTTTTATTTGCCGGCCATCGCAACTGTGTAGCATGGTCGAGTTTATTCCTACCAAATTATATTGTACTTAAAGTGTATTGTTTAAGATGGAATAAAGATAGTTTCATTTCAAGGTACAAACATTTGTGACAAAACTAATATCTTCAGTTTAATCTGAATACACTGGGGAAAAAATTGTTCCTAGGCAATAAAAGTGAGCCCGTATCGACACAAGGGGAGGCGTGTTGGTCAATGGAAATGTTTATTGTCGAGATGTAAACATTGACCATAACTAACCATCAACATATTTAAATGTGGCCAGACGAAAGGATCATGTAAGGTTTTATAATCCTAGATATGTGGCAAATGAACAATCACAATTTGGGTGATAAAACCTACATCTAATAAGCCAATCAAATAGGGAGTGTACCAGTGGCCTAACAATGACTAACCCCCGGTGAATTCGTATAAAACATCATATTAAGCTTTTCTTCTTGCCTACTTTATCACAAACCGTCTTAAAAGTAACTTTGGAGTCTTATTGGAATCCTCCCTGTCACTGGTTCAAAATAAAGTGTAAATCGTCTGTTTGTAACACAACAAGAATAAAGTGTTCCACCCAATTTATCTTCAGCTTCCCGACTATAGTGTATCGTACAAACAAGGCCAGCTGTATTTTTCATTGTTCTTTGATTATTGATTAAAATTACAATATATATAATTAACAGTAAACTTGTTAAGATTTAAAATTCTGCTCGTTTTAATATCGAAATCCTAACCAACAATAATTAACTAAACAGTCACTGGTATAACTATTCACTGGAAAAATGTTGTATATGGAATAAATTTTGTTTTTCAATACTCTGTTTCAAAATAAAACATTTAGTGTTATATTTAGGAAGTGCAGCAGAATACGGGCAAGACGTTTAAACTATTCCCTACAGGTGGCGTAACAGCTTGTTTTACTACGTAATTAGAACCTCAAGCTTAAACGGTCATTCACTGGCCACTCACCCTACATGTTATTTTAAACTTTAACTATGTTTTGAGTTAACGGTGAACACATATATACCTTACAAATATGCCCATATCTTTAAAAAACAAGTTTTACTTTATAAAAGTTTTAAACTAATAATGTTTAATTTATTAGTTGTTTGATATCTAGAGTTGCCCCAAGATATACTGAATTATCTACATATCGACTTATACTTATCAGAGGCCACTGCTTCATAAAAAGAATGTACCAAAATAATTTTAAAAATGCTTTATCCCTCGGAGGTACACGCACGTTCAAACTTTTTATTAACGCATGGTTAAAAATGATTCAACCTCTCAAGGACATTTAAAATGTACTGTATGTAATTGTGAACGACACTATCTAAACGCCGTACGTACCTACTCCAAAGTACATACGCCGAAGGGTCGCTGATCCTGTGAGTGAGTCAGAACTGCGATACACACTTACTGAGATATGAACATATTGGCAACATGACAAGTAAAAAGGAAACCTTTGTTCCGAGCTATGAATATCCCCCAACAAAGCAACATTTTATTAATGTTAATTTACAATTTTTTTAAATAATATAAGTAAAATAATTTGTTTAATATATAAAGTAATCCTAAAATTCAAGAATATAACTTGACACTCCATAATGTCTTAACTGAAAAGTATCCAAGGGAAATATAACTTGAAACTCCATATTGTCTTAACTGAAAAGTATCCAAGGGAAATATAACTTAACACTCCATATTGTCTTAACTGAAAAGTATCCAAGAGAAATATAACTTGACTCTCCATATTGTCTTAACTGAAAAGTATCCAAGAGAAATATAACTTGACATTCCATAATGTCTTAACTGAAAAGTATCCAAGGGAAATATAACTTGACACTCCATAATGTCTTAACTGAAAAGTATCCAAGGGAAATATAACTTGACACTCCATATTGTCTTAACTGAAAAGTATCCAAGGGAAATATAACTTGAAACTCCATAATGTCTTAACTGAAAAGTATCCAAGGGAAATATAACTTGACACTCCATAATGTCTTAACTGAAAAGTATCCAAGGGAAATATAACTTGACACTCCATATTGTCTTAACTGAAAAGTATCCAAGGGAAATATAACTTGACACTCCATAATGTCTTAACTGAAAAGTATCCAAGGGAAATATAACTTGACACTCCATAATGTCTTAACTGAAAAGTATCCAAGGGAAATTTATCTGTTTACAGGTATATAAGGTATTTTAAATATACTAATAACATTTAGTCACTGATACTATATAAAGTACATACAGGGTTCGGCAAAAGTCTGGAATATATTTATTAATATCAAAACCATTGAAAGAAATGTAATAAACCTTTGTAGATATGTACATGTTCAGGTGATGACCCATGAAGGAAGTCTTAAATATTTTAAATGTAAGCCTATCTCAAGTTATACTTCATTTTACAGGGTTGTTTGTAAAACACAAGAGTGCAAACCTGAGGTCAAAAGGACGACCCAGTCAGAAAATACAGCCATTCAAATACAGCCATTATGTCAGGGTTGGGGAAAAGTCTGGAATGTATTTATTAATTTTAAAACCATTAAAATAAAAACAATGAAACTTTGTAGTTATGTACATGTCCCTATACCAAACACATGGACATATTTTACTTATTTTTTGCATATCCAAAAGGTGGCCCATGAAGGAAGTCTTAAAAATTTTAAACGTAAGCCTACCTCGAGATATACTTCATCTTAAAGGTAAATGAGTTGTACTTCATTTTACAGGGTTGTTTGTAAAACACAAGAGTGCAAACATGAGGTCAAGAAAATATAGCCTCTCAAATAATTTAATGTCATTTAATGTCACTAACTATCTTAAGACAAAGGTAAGATAGTTATTATCTATTGCTGCGTAGAGCTATAATTTATCTAAATGAATATGATAAATTAAATTTAACAAAAAATAAGTAACAAATTATTATAATAATATTCTCAAACTATTTTTAGGTAAACCTACTATTAAAAGTGTTTTTAATAAATTGTTCCTATTTTTATCTTAGTTAATAGCATAGCTATTTGTATAACGCAGTTGTTTGTTACGATTGTTAACAATCAACAACATACTCAGCAACAGGGACTTAAAACTGTTAGATAAATAGCCATATAACTGAGAAGAATTAGTAATATGACATTAAGTTCTTTGAATCACTGTATTTTGTGAATGGGCCATCCTTTTGACCTCAGGTTTGCACTTCTGTATTGAACAAACAAAGATCTTTAAATGAGGTATAAATCAAGGTAGGCTTACATTAAAAATGTTTAAGACTTCCTTCATGGGCTACCACCTAATGTGAAAAACAAGTAAAATATGTCTAAATGTTTTGTATAGAGACATGTACAAAACTACAAAGTTTCATTAAATTTCTTTCAATGGTTTTGAAATTATTAAATATATTCCAGACTGTTGCTCAACCTTGCACACGTACATTGTAAAGGTTTTAGATAATAATATAATTAAAAAAAACACTTTAATATTTATCTGCTGCTACCTACATTATTACAAATAGAGATATGATTTTAATTTTGCGAGTATAATTTAATTTTTCAACATTTTGTTGAATTTAGAGATTATTATCTCGATGAAACAAACATTTGAAATGGAATAACTAATAGTTTCTTAATAGTGAACAACATTTTTGTAGGCTGAATCGTTCAAGGAGGGGGAGAGTTTACATTGAAGCCGTTATCTTAGAAACTAAATAGCAAATAGTTCGCTCATTTTAATATTGTGCTCGACATTAACATGCTTTGATTCACATATTGTAATAATAGTTTTCTGTTTGTTACAACACTATCTCTGCGTTTTTATACTTTATAGTAATATTTATCGTATTAATAGGCTTGTCAGTATAAAATTATTAATAAAAGTACGGTAATAATATTGTGTAGTAAATACATCACATCTTGTACGGCTTAACAGTTATTTCTACGTCACATCTTGTAAGGCTTAACAGTTATTTCTACGTCACATCTTGTACGGCTTAACAGTTATTTCTACGTCACATCTTGTACGGCTTAAAAGTTATTTCTACGTCACATCTTGCACGGCTTAACAGTTATTTCTACATCACAGCTTGTACGGCTTAATAGTTATTTCTACGTCACATCTTGTACGGCTTAATAGTTATTTCTAGTAACTATTCAAACATATTCTAACCATTTTCTTGTTCAAGTTCTTTATTGGAGAACTATTTTAATATGTTAACCAGTTTGTCATATTATACATACATCCAAATAGAAATGTTAATTCAATAGTGTTTATTTTAACAATGGACTATTAAAGAGACAAGATTTAATAATTGTATTTGTAAATACAATAGGAACTCCAACTCCTAATGTATTTATAAATACAATTACATCTTGTTTATTTTTATCTTATGTTTATTGCAGATTACCAAAACAGTTCACTAAGGACATTTTACTACTTTCTTTCATAGTTTGCTGAAATGTAGATTATTATTAGGGAAATATCATTTGATAAATCTAAGTTATCATTCTGTAATTAACAGACTAACATTTTGAGGATTTTTTTGCAAAGGCAGAAATTTGATTTTTGGTATTCTACATCTTTGACTCAAATGCCATGAAAATGCACACATTGCTCACGTTTTAATTTAAGCGTAATTTACTTCAGCTCACATAATTTTTATCTGTATATTAAACTAATAAAACAAGTTTAATAAAACTCAACAGCCTGATTATTTGTGTAGACTATCGCCAAAAATTAATATAGTAAAAATAATTAGTATTTAAAACATACTCAAACTAAAGATTACTTTTGATAGTATTCTAATGTGAAAGAAGTGACCCCAATAAGGACCCCAAACTCCGTATTCACAGGGATTTCAAGATTCAGTTTCATTAGCCTAGCCTTGCAATAACGATCACACATCAACGTTTGTTTGGTTTTACTTAAATAATGCCTACTCATGAACTAGTAAAATATAAAACAGAAAAACATTACTATAAAATGAGGGGACATATAAAATACAATCCACATTAATTTGCTTTTCACTTTATAATAAGTGTCACAACAAATAAACAAATTTGCCTCACTGTCTTAATTTTAGATTTTTTAAAAGTAGATCTATTATTTATTGTATTTCTTAGTTTTGTTCAGTTGTAGCGAAAGTAAATAAATAGTTTTTAAAAATACAATGAATATGATTAAGCACTTATTTTAAGTCGTGTCTGTCTGAGAAGCCGCAGATATCAGCAATTTGGTTCCCTTAATAATTGGAAATTTAGGCCTGTAAAGGTGGCCATTTATTACATGAGTCTTAATTGAATCATTTTTCATGCTAACCTAATTGTTATTAAATTAGACAGTCCCAGTGTTCTTATGGAACATTTAATATAGTGCAGGTAAATTATCGTTTAATTACTATTTGTATTTTGACTATTTGTGATGCCTAAAATAGGTATACTTTACCTTCACGTCAAACAGTTCACAGTGTGGATGGTGAGAATACCAACTACATGTTTCGCCGTAAATACGGCATCTTCAGGTTAAAGAACATAAAAGATAAATAAGTCCCATTGGGATGCGTCACAAATTAATTAAAAAACACAGTTTACACACGGAAACATAGAACATAGAAACTTTTGGTAGGCCTACCACACACATTTCACGGTCCACGGCGTGATCCGGAAGCAGCTCAAGATTCTGTACTTAATGAAAAACTAAAATTTAAATCACATTCTATTTTCAACACAATTATGTCTCTAAACAGTGGACCTAGACGAATCGACCATTGCCCTACTGATAACAGAAGAGTGGTGGGAGGAGTAACATAATTGAATTGTTTCCAGTCTGCTTCCAGATCACGCCGTGGACCGTGAAATGTGTGTGGTAGGCCTACCAAAAGTTTCTATGTTTCCGTAAAAAAAAAAAAAAAAAAAAAAAAAGCTGCTTCCGGATCACGCCGTGGACCGTGAAATGTGTGTGGTAGGCCTACCAAAAGTTTCTATGTTCTATGTTTCCGTGTGTAAACTGTGTTTTTTAATTAATTTGTGACGCATCCCAATGGGACTTATTTATCTTTTATGTTCTTTAACCTGAAGATGCCGTATTTACGGCGAAACATGTAGTTGGTATTCTCACCATCCACACTGTAAACTGTTTGACGTGAAGGTAAAGTATACCTATTTTAGTCTAATTACAACAGTTCAGGGGCTACAAAATGGATTTTAAATATTTGTGATGCACTGGCTCTTAAAATAATGACTTTGTTATTCTATTCCAGCTTTGGCACCTAATAGGTCTTTACTGATTGTAACACAGATTATTTTACGTTTGCCTATTAAAAATATTGTTTAAAAACGAGTCAACAAAGAAAATAAAATAGTTAAAAATATGTTACTAAAGCTAATTTAGAATTGCATAACATAGTATGTAAGACATAGTGAGATAATCGTGGTGAACGTTGTATACATACAAGTTTATCGACTACTTGTAATCGAAAGTTCTTTATTGGGTGATATAAAAAATAAGCAGTTTATATTCATCTCTTGATTGTATTCTTGTACTGGTTTCGACTGCTTAAAGCAAGAGACAATAAGCAACTATAACCGATTATTCTTGTGTGCGGTACAGTTATTAGACGTTGAAAACTAGTAATTAACTTATATCATTGACTATAATCAAGGCTTATATCAAACCAAAGTCTTCTTTGAATGGTATTAAATTTGTTTCATAAATTTAATATTCTTATTAAATTTATGAATAATTAAACAATTAATTATGAATTAAACAAAAATATAATTCTTTGTTCATATAACATAGCCTATAAATAAATAAAAACAAACTATTAGTTAAAATGTATAAATATTTTGTTGGTGTTTGTGAATTGAATTAAACCGAATAGTTGCAGACATTAAGGCCACATGTTTTAACGATATGCAGGGTCTATCAACTGGCTCAGTTATTCATTCTACATACATGTTAATGTTTTAATAAAATTAATTTGTGTGCCCTGAAAATATTGTTTTATTTGTTACAAATACTCTGACATAGATCTATCGAGAGAACAGCGTGTTATGATTTGCAATGTTCTACTAGCATTATCCCATTTGTCAGTAGAAACCCATTGTTTTAAATATATCTTTTGGCTATTACTTTGTTTATAAATAGACACATTATTTAGGATTATTATTGGTCTATTATGGGTCCTATAATATAGGCATATCCTAATATATTTATTCTTGTAGAATCTTACAGAACGTCTCAAAGTAAACCAAAGCCTAATATTGTTTATCACAAAAAATTTATTTTAATTTATAATAAAGTTGAGTGTAAAAACCTAAAACTAGACCTGTTAATTTGAATGAAATGTGCTTGTAGTTAATAGAAACTGTTGTGATTTACCTTCAAACAGGACATAAAAATGTAATCTAAATATATAATGTTACAATATAAATTAAAATTAATATAAAAGTTTACAAACATATAAACATTCATATGAAGTTTAGTGTCATATGCTAAAAATATATTTTTTTACCACACTAGAGTGGATTTAATGGTATAGACATATTTATACATCAAGAAAACCTTATAACATACCACGCCAGGGGCATGAAGACAGCGGCCAAAATGGTCCAAGCCCAGGGCACCAAGCAGCACTTGACACAAATGCCCGCAGGACACCAGAGGAGCGATAAAACAAAACACTATTTGAGGTTATGTTAGTAGAACAATAACAGAGGGTGATAAACGAACAACTGATGTCACCGATAACAGGTGGCCTACGAGACGACAACGAAGACAAAAACAGCTGACAAGAGTAATAAATAAGATTTAACTCGTTCCATATTCCCCAAAGGACATAGAGCGGTGGACGATGCCCAAGAACGGAGCCTTCAGCGATTCTGAGCCCGCGCGGCACCGCCGGCTCCGAAGAGATAATTGCCGCTCTCCCATTGGTGGAACAAGAAGCCCGCCCATTGGTCGGACCTTTACAGGTGGACTTACAAAATAAGATCTACTCTTGTTGCATACCTTAAATGCCAATGGTATCATACCGCTTGAATGCGGTCCAAATTGGTCCAAGCGTCGCACTGTTTCGTCCTTACTGCGGCCTGTTTCTAATTGATTGTTTTCAGTGTTGGTGTGATTTGTGATGTGCTTGGTATTGCGTTGTGCTTGATTTTTGTGTTTATGCTAGGTTATTTAGGAGTCATTATTAAGTTTATATGTTTTGGGTAAACTTAAGATAGCGTAGAATGCCAATTAGTTTAGTGTTTTAGTGTGATACTAATAACTAACAACAAACTTCATTTAACGTGAAATATTGGTCATATTTTGATGTTAAAGAGCGTATTTGATGTATGAAGCGTATAATTACCGACTTTGTAGGGCATTTAGGTTGGTATTAAAATATATAAATGTTATTTTACTAAATTATATATCCATAATATAGTTTATGTTTTACTATATGCTGTATATTCATGTTTGATTGTAGCACCAAATACTCTATTTTAATAAAATTAATTTCAGTCTCAAATCAATTTATGGTTGTGACATCGTACAAATCGCAAAGTTAAACTTCTTAGATTTCATTTTTTTTTTTACATAAGTTTTATAATTTTTTCCCAAGTTCAGTTATAGTCTAAGCAAAGCAATATATCGTACTGGAACATACGTTTTTTTTAAATTTACATACTTAGTAATAACATTTATCAATTGGATTTTTAGGTATTAGAAATATAATAATTATAATTTGAATTAATATTTCCATCTAATGATTAATTTGTACATGCAGTTAATTTCATAACGTTTTTGGCCATTCATTAGTAGACATGAATAATAAGATGTTTCAAACAAGCTTACAATACAAATCAAGTTCAATTATATACCTACATTTTTAATTATAAGGTAAAACAATAATTAATTGGAATTCACTAGAATTACAAACCTATTTTATCATGTAGGCCTAACATTTTATTTTTACTTCCGTAAAATATTACTCATACAAAAACTAGTGTAACTTCACTAATATTTAATAATGTAGTAATGAAAACAAGCTTGTGGTACTATAAGTGTAAGCTTAATAAAAACAAATGTTTTTTAGATTAGGATTAGGAAGCGAATACGAAATAAGACTATAAACTATTTATCGATGGTCTATATATTTTCCAGTATATTGGTATTTTTACTGTGCTTTAACATTAAATGAGTTCCTTACATTTTTTAATTTTAATCAACAAAACGTTAAAGTTTTTTCTTAAGTAGACTTTTCCAGCTAAACTTGGTTTATGAAAGAAAGATTCGAGGTAGTAAATACTCCTAATATTTCATATGAGTAGTATACTATAGAGAGCCAATACGTATAGGCCCACATTTTTAAATATATAATAAAAAATGATGACATTGCAATAAAAAATTAGCAATATTAATACTACAACCCACTTACTTAAAATAAATCACATATTTCTTATTTGGAGCCAAGTTAACAGCGCGCAGAGAACAATAAAAAGACAGCCTAGATAGTTAATTTTATCATACCGCACGAAGATGTTAGGCTATAAACCAATGAAAATTAATACAACCACATTAAAATTTAAAAAAATATATTAAAACCACTTTAAAATTAATACAAAATGAATTTTAAAGTATGTAATTAAGTGACAAGATGCAGGAAAAAGCAGCAAAAGTAGAGCTGAAAAACGTAACCGAAGTTTGACACAATATAAATACTAGGAGTTAAGTATGATTCAATATATGTGAGTGTAACAACTGGTGTAATAATACAAATCAAAGGTTGTAGTACATAAATGTTAAATGTTCATTGAAAACAGAATTAATTTTTAACATTATATTTAATAATATTAAAATAAATAGTAATATATTATAGGTTGTTAAGGACACTATATATGAAGTTAAGTCTACATATATTAGGACCTTTAATTAAAGCTAACATTGGTTTAATATTTTGTTGACCAGTTTGGATCAAAATGTTTGCTTTTGATAACACTTGTTAGGCTGACAAAAGGCATTTATAAAAGTATTAAATTAATTCCTTAAAAATAAATGCTCTAAGATTGAGACAAATATTGTCTAAACATTCTAACAACATGTTATTTATATTTTATTTAGTTTTTTGTATGATAAATTGTGTGTTTAGAAAAAAAACAGACAATTAAAGTTCCTCAACATACTACAAAGAAGTTGGTCGGTTTCTTATGACAAACATTTAAGAATGTAAATTATAGAGGCGTGGTATGTCAATAATTTTAGATTCACTTTCATTCAAACTGAAGAAAAAGCCAAATAGAATTAAAATTATAATTATACAGATAAAATTCATTTTACCTCAGGAGACAACGACTGAAAGACTTGAAATTTGAGGTTTGTTCTGATTCAAAGAACTATTTCCTTGTATAAATCTTCGTTTGATTTTATTTTTCTTTCACTGGTCTATTATTACTGCCATAATATATATTTAAAAATAATATTGAAGGAATATTGTTACTGATTATTAACTGATACAACATTACGTCACAATAATTGCAGCTCAAGCTATGATTACATTAATAACACTTGAAATATTATTTTGTAATGTCCTAACTCTAAACTATTATATTCTTGAATACAATATTTTTTTTCCTTTGTACCCGCCAATTGTAAAGAGAATAAAAACGTAACGCGTGTTACTATTTAGAGTAGACTATATTGTCCGGGAATCGAATCAGAAGGTTATCAAAACAAGAATGAACAGTTTAAGGTGTTTCATACAGTTTGTATTATATAATGATTTGATTACAAAAAATATTTACTGCATATGATTAGACTTATATGTATGGTTTTAAAATTATGATTAATAATTAATACCTGATAGTTTATTATGTTGAACCATCATCTACCATAGCTGATGAAACTATTTTAACCACTTTCAAGTGTGTGTTAGTGGCCAATTAATATTGGAGAAAAATATTAATTTAAATATTTTAACCCGTTTGTTATTTTGATGGATTAATAAAGATCATATGAATGTAGGGGTTGGTATAAATAACAACTCCACTATTATACAATAAACACTCCCAAAACAATATTTGTAGTTCATTTTTGTATTCAAGTATACAGAAAACTCCACTTGTTTATAATAAATAGTTGAATAATTCAGATTTAAATAATTAAAAAGTTATATTTTAATAGTTGTCTTTGAAAGAAATCGAATAAAAAAATTTATTCCTGGCACAAATATTTCTTAGAGTTAATTGTGAACAAAGTATTTCGCTTGTTTTAAACTAGCATTATGAGTTGACACAATTTTATAAATTAATATAAGAATTGGAAACATGTACATTACAGAATAGTTCTCGTAAACAAATGATCTACTTTATTAAAAAATAAAGAGTACGTCAATAAATGAGTTTTAATTTTAAAAAGCGTCAATATAAGAAATGAGTAACTAGTGACAGCAGAAACTATTTCCCGGAGTTTATCTTTAAATAGTCTAGTTTTAAATTAAAATCAACAAAAACTGCAAGACCTTAGGCGGTGAAAGAATGTTATTTGCTTATTATTAAATCATAAATGATAAATGCAAAATACATCTGGCTTAAATATTTATATTACGTGTTATATACCACAGTTTAATGTTTGAAAACTATTAAAACAAATACAAGGACACATATGTCGAATCGTTGACAGAATGTAGGTTTAAAAAAATATTATGTTATCTTTCAAATATTTATTTTAACTGTTTTACGATCACTGTATTAAATAACATTTGTTAAGAGAGTCTTTCCTTAAACAAAGTGAATAGTTTTTCTTATATGTGACATTATCAAGTTTATTTTAACTGTTTTACGATCACTGTATTAAATAACATTTGTTAAGAGAGTCTTTCCTTAAACAAAGTGAATAGTTTTTCTTATATGTGACATTATCAAGTTTATTTTTCGTTCTTAAACTGATGACCATTTAAATATTTAAGTGTGACACAAACATAATAATAAAAAACTACCAGGAAAATACAACTATAGCTCTAGATTATTTAAATATTAAAAAATTAATAAAACAAACGTTTACGATTGGAAACTGACATATAAGCACAATAAATTATTATAATTTTTAGTAATACTTTTTATTATACATAATTATATTAATATTATGTATAAATAATAAGACCATACATTTATTATAATCCAATCAGTGAGTCATATTTTAATTTTTCTTCTATTGTATTTTTTCTTCTAAAAAAACCTGTTATGCATAAAGTTACTATATTATATGTTGGACCCCTGTAAAGTTCTCCATTCCGGGGTCAATATGAATTTTCTCAAAATTGAGAACTTAACATGTTTTAAGATAGTTAATTATTTGAAATATTAGTCATTTATGAAACCATATATGAATTTTTTAAAGGTACCATATGATCTTGATGTAAATATTGTAAACAACAAATTTTTTATTTGATTCGTTATATGAACTAGTAAGAAATGGTTTGCGGGTTTATTCTATTTATGTCCTCAATTCAGAAAATAAATTAAAAAGCCTTCAGTATGAGGTAAATGTTGTTATTATATTCAGTACTTCTGAAATAACAAATATTTTATGGACAGTAAACAAAAAATAAAGTTATGCAACTTTTAATGTTAAATACAACTTTTCTGTAATATAACATGTGTTTCATATTTTTGCTTTACATAATGTCATACAAATACTTTGTTAATTCATTAGTATCAAACTACCTGCAATATTATAAAATAGAATCGTTTCCCTAGTCATCTTACACTTCAATTAATCCATGAATTCATATTAGTGTGAAATTAGGATATTTTAAAGTCATTAAACACATCTGGTTGCATTATTAATAGGTTTATTCCTGCTTAGGCACAGCACATTGGAGTAACACAAAATTTGCCTGTCTAACTTTGAACTTTAAAGTAAACATATTGAACAATGAATGGTTCCAACCATAACTCAATTATTGTTGTTATGGTTTTCATTTTGTTACAAATTCTAAAATGGAATCTTTTGAACTACATATATATTGTATTAAGAAGAAATAAAATTGAATAACTTATTTTAATATGGTCAGTTGTTTTCATTCAATGTAAACATTGAATATGTTTACGATTCTGTTATATGAGTTAATATTTTGAAATCAATCATTTTTCTAGAAGTATTATTACACATAGTTGAAAAAAAATTAAAATTTCTATTAAGTCAAATGTAAGTCAACTTTGCATGCATTTTAGGATGGTCTTAAAAATAAAGCCAGTTTTGTAAATTGTTTTCTCTCTTTTCTTTGTGTATATTTTTTCCGGATGAATAGTTTTTGTGATTGTTATTTGTTTATGAGTTTCTAAATTACCTGTATTACCAGTAATATATCATTATAGGCACTAATAAGAACGATGTCAACTAATAGTCAACATTGTTTGTTTGTCTAATTTGGTAGGCATTTAAAATTCAACAACTATCTGAGATTAATTTGTTTTAATTTTAGAGAGAATAACACTTTTGACACTAGATTTGCAGAAATATGTTCTAATAATAGGCACACTCAACTTGATGTAAATGTAACCTTTGACTTAATTAAAAACGTTCTTCTTACTCAGAGTGGACCCTCCACAAGGAATTGCAGAAGCCTCTTGTTTAACTTTCTTCTTACTCAGAGTGGACCATCCACCATGAATTGCAGAAGCCTCTTGTTTAACTTTCTTCTTACTCAGAGTGGACCATCCACCATGAATTGCAGCAGCCTCTTGTTTAACTTTCTTCTTACTCAGAGTGGACCATCCACAAGGAATTGCAGAAGCCTCTTGTTTAACTTTCTTCTTACTCAGAGTGGACCATCCACCATGAATTGCAGAAGCCTCTTGTTTAACTTTCTTCTTACTCAGAGTGGACCATCCACAAGGAATTGCAGAAGCCTCTTGTTTAACGTTCTTCTTACTCAGAGTGGACCATCCACCATGAATTGCAGCAGCCTCTTGTTTAACTTTCTTCTTACTCAGAGTGGACCATCCACAAGGAATTGCAGCAGCCTCTTGTTTAACTTTCTTCTTCTTCAGAGTGGACCATCCACCATGAATTGCAGAAGCCTCTTGTTTAACATTCTTCTTACTCAGAGTGGACCATCCACCATGAATAGCAGAAGCCTCTTGTTTAACTTTCTTCTTACTCAGAGTGGACCATCCACAAGGAATTGCAGAAGCCTCTTGTTTAACTTTCTTCTTACTCAGAGTGGACCATCCACAAGGAATTGCAGAAGCCTCTTGTTTAACTTTCTTCTTACTCAGAGTGGACCATCCACAAGGAATTGCAGCAGCCTCTTGTTTACCTTTCTTCTTACTCAGAGTGGACCATCCACCATGAATTGCAGAAGCCTCTTGTTTAACTTTCTTCTTACTCAGAGTGGACCATCCACCATGAATTGCAGAAGCCTCTTGTTTAACTTTCTTCTTACTCAGAGTGGACCATCCACAAGGAATTGCAGAAGCCTCTTGTTTAACTTTCTTCTTACTCAGAGTGGACCATCCACAAGGAATTGCAGAAGCCTCTTGTTTAACTTTCTTCTTACTCAGAGTGGACCATCCACAAGGAATTGCAGAAGCCTCTTGTTTAACTTTCTTCTTACTCAGAGTGGACCATCCACAAGGAATTGCAGCAGCCTCTTGTTTAACTTTCTTCTTCTTCAGAGTGGACCATCCACCATGAATTGCAGAAGCCTCTTGTTTAACATTCTTCTTACTCAGAGTGGACCCTCCACAAGGAATTGCAGCAGCCTCTTGTTTAACTTTCTTCTTACTCAGAGTGGACCATCCACAAGGAATTGCAGAAGCCTCTTGTTTAACGTTCTTCTTACTCAGAGTGGACCATCCACAAGGAATTGCAGAAGCCTCTTGTTTAACTTTCTTCTTACTCAGAGTGGACCATCCACAAGGAATTGCAGCAGCCTCTTGTTTACCTTTCTTCTTACTCAGAGTGGACCATCCACAAGGAATTGCAGAAGCCTCTTGTTTAACTTTCTTCTTACTCAGAGTGGACCATCCACAAGGAATTGCAGCAGCCTCTTGTTTAACTTTCTTCTTACTCAGAGTGGACCATCCACCATGAATTGCAGCAGCCTCTTGTTTAACTTTCTTCTTACTCAGAGTGGACCATCCACCATGAATTGCAGAAGCCTCTTGTTTAACTTTCTTCTTACTCAGAGTGGACCATCCACAAGGAATTGCAGAAGCCTCTTGTTTAACTTTCTTCTTACTCAGAGTGGACAATCCACAAGGAATTGCAGAAGCCTCTTGTTTAACTTTCTTCTTACTCAGAGTGGACCATCCACAAGGAATTGCAGCAGCCTCTTGTTTAACTTTCTTCTTACTCAGAGTGGACCATCCACCATGAATTGCAGAAGCCTCTTGTTTAACTTTCTTCTTACTCAGAGTGGACCATCCACAAGGAATTGCAGAAGCCTCTTGTTTAACTTTCTTCTTACTCAGAGTGGACCATCCACCATGAATTGCAGAAGCCTCTTGTTTAACTTTCTTCTTACTCAGAGTGGACCATCCACAAGGAATTGCAGAAGCCTCTTGTTTAACTTTCTTCTTACTCAGAGTGGACCATCCACAAGGAATTGCAGCAGCCTCTTGTTTAACTTTCTTCTTACTCAGAGTGGACCATCCACAAGGAATTGCAGCAGCCTCTTGTTTAACTTTCTTCTTACTCAGAGTGGACCATCTACCATGAATTGCAGAAGCCTCTTGTTTAACTTTCTTCTTACTCAGAGTGGACCATCCACAAGGAATTGCAGAAGCCTCTTGTTTAACTTTCTTCTTACTCAGAGTGGACCATCCACCAGGAACTGCAGAAGCCTCTTGTTTTGTCTTATTAGTAGGTTATTGTGAGCTGTAAATATTATAAATCGTTTCCGTATCTAAATTTGATTAATGATCATTTAACTATTCCGTACGTTTACAATGATTTAGGCGTTTCTATAATGAGGATAAAAATATAAATAAACCACGGCTCATTACTAGCTAGTTATTATTATGAATCAAATAAACATTCTCTTTTGTTTACTATATTATTCAATATCAAGGTCATGTAGTAACTTTAAAAAAAATCATATACGGTTTTGTAAATGACTAATATTACAAATTAATTACTATCTTAAAACACGTAAATTCTCAATTCTGATAAAATTCCTATTGCTAATGGCAATCCAATACACACTACTAATGGATGTCATTTTTAAGTTCGTGGGCCATTTGCAATGAAATTTTTGGTTTAGTGTTCTATTAATACCTTTAATTTGATAAGCATCGTTATATATGTTTATATTAAAGAATTTATTTGTACTCTAAGCGGGCCGTCCCCGGGAAGGGATAAAAATTATACTGTGCACCAAAAAGTACGATTTTATATCTTGTTTTTGTTTGTTGAGTTTCAATGCTCTATTTGAAACGGTTGAAAAAATATTAAGCTGTATCAGGACTTATTTCTCCCCTTCTGTATAACAATGCAATGTTATTGCACTGATATTTATCATTATTTACTATCGTTCATAATTCACATACTTTTGTTATTCGTTGTGATATATTTAGCTATGCATGCAACTTAGTATGAGACGCCTTTCATATCATCGTAGCCTTTAAGCAACATAATTATTGATTGGTTTTTAACCGTATGAAATAAATAAAAAATAAAGAAAGGAAGAAAACCTAATGAATTACAGCTTGGAGTAGAGAAAGGCACAGTTCACGAGAATCAACAACATAAATTATGTTGTATTCTAATAAAATACAAAAATAAAATAAAATAGCCTGTTAACTGATAAAACAGAGTTAAATTTTCAGTACTTATTTTCTAAACAATTATCCATCTATTTACATTATATTGCTATTTTTGTTTTAACGATTTCCCCTTTATAGTTTTGGCCTCACGTGACGTTTATTTTTGCATTCGAGCCTAAAGTAGTGGTGTACTAGATGCATGGAGCTAGCAGGGCAACCAACCATTTTCATGTGACGCAAGTTCAGGTAATACCAACACGACGGAGTAAAATTATCTTAGTGCTGGCGATAATCACCTACGAGGGAATAATGGTTAATGAGGGGGGTAATAGTTTTATACGATCGCCATGATTCAAGTCGATAAATGGTGGCGTGCTATTGGTGTAATAGTCTTGGTCAAGGCTAGAGTAAGTGTAATATGTCTAGTGTAATAGTGGCTCTTGAAGCGAGGAGGAACAATGCCTTGATCAACTGTACAGTAAATATGTGAAAAACTAACTATCTTAATAATTGATACTGGCATGACACGAGTTTTTTTATTGATATGGAATCCTAAGTGATATTGTTGAAAATAAAACATTTTATGGAAAAAAATTGGCTATGTTCAATAATGATGAATGAGCTATCAAAAAAATTTATAATAACTGTTTTCACAATAGAGCTTTCAGACATGATAACAATAATAAAACTAAAAATGATATTAAATTATAGTTAATTATGTTTAGTTATAATTATAAATAATAAATGAACATTCAATGACATTATAAATCATTATATTTTAACAATAATCATGTACCTTGTATGAGTATAGTAATATTTCTTCGGGTGGGGGTAGAGAGTAGAAGTTATTTGGTTTTTAAATAAAAATAACCAAAAGAGGAAACATTATTTTTAAGCCTATTAGTAACATATTATAGTCTAAAAAACTATCGGTAGCGAACAAAAATCAAAGTTAATTTTCAAACCATAATCTACAATTTAATAGTACTGTAAATTACAATAATTTTATTTCCTTTACAATTCTCATAATTGCACAGATTACTCAAGCATAAATATTAAAATTGTCAACCATTCCATTACAATAAGCATCAACAAACACACTCATTAGTACATACACCCAAACTTCGCATTCATTTAGCAATTATTCCTCTTCAAGTTCCTCGGGAATAAGTTTTTTTGTTGGAAATCATTGTTTCCAAAATCTACGCCAAAGAGCTCGTGTATTTTATGAAATGCAAGTTTAGACAAAGATTTTTGCGAAGATTCTGAAACGCCTTTGACATTGTGATATTTTGTAATAAATTCATCAAATAGGCTATTTGATATAAGAACACGCTTTAAGAAGGCACTGGTATGGACGTCTCTGCCTCTTGTAGGAACAGTCTTAAACATACAATATGTTGCTGTCCCTAAAATATAAAGGCAAGGTAGTGTCCGCTAGTATAAATGTTTAAATACTGCCTTTCATACCTCTCTGTAACCCAAGTTGGTAACCATTCAACTGCTTTTTCTTGAGATCTGGCAAATCTGGCCAAGATTACGTCAGAAAATCCTCCCCACAAAGCTCTACTAAGGAGGTATGAGGGGGTAAATTATACCCGTTAACTGATTAGGGTAGAATATGGCTATTTTTACAACAAAAAACTGCTTGATGATTGTTTTTATTTCAATAGGCTTTCGACAAGGAAATTTCAAGTCAACCATCGATCACTGTGTATTCCAAGAACTTTCCTAAGATCGAATTGCTCTTTTGAGAGAAAACTATATTTTCTAAGAAACTGATAATTTGTGACAAGAACAGCTCGTCAAAAACTGTACTAATGATTGATGAAATTGAAATCGGTCGGCAATTTATGATTAGATAGGAGTCCCAGTTTTTCAAAACTGGTGTTACTTTAGTAACAATGAAGGAAACATAGCGGCTAAGAAGGAAATATTTATTAGATGTTTCAGGAATTTAGCGCATGATTAGAGTACTTATATAAGATCCACGTCAATTTGTGATTTACTTTGACTTCTTTGGAGTAAGCTTCTTCATATCTTTCATGATTTCTTACTCCATGACTGCAGAGAGGCTACTGGGCCCACTCTTGATGAAAGAGGATTCTGACCTCTATGAGGACGAAGTCCTTAATTAGATCCTGCTGATGAGAGGACAGAGTTATTTCCTCCACAATCATCAGCTTATTGCAAACGAGTTCCCTACAATCTTCTAATCAAAAACTAAATTATAATATGATGGTTGATTTGTTAAGTTTTTGAACTAGTGTTTATACTAAAAATAACATTAAATCCTCGGAACATTTCATAGTATTTTAACACAAACGAGTAATGCATGAGTTAATTTACGACCTAGTCTTTATAAAAAAGAGTAGGTCTACTAAAACACTTATTACAGAGTAAGTAAGTGGTTCCATATATAACTTTCTTTTCATGATATAAAATTATGACACGAAAATTACCAATTTGATTCTTGAGGACGAATTAAACTATTTACATAAACTGAAAAATTTCTTGTTACACCACGTTATCGTTCTTAATATCGATTGACCTATTTTTAAAACAATTCGTTTGATTTAATTTTGAAATATGGAGAAATTTAAGTGATTTTGAAGAATTGCTGAATATGACGTGTCAGACCTGAACTGTCTTCTGGTTGAGAGACGCAGGAAATAGCAAAGTAATGTATAGTATATTTACAGTGCTTACTATAATAACTGGTAGGTAGCGTAGTTGAAGTACAACTTAGAAAGCTCAGTTCAATCCCAATCAGAGGCAACTAAATTTTGAACCAGCTGATTATTACTGCTTGTTCAATTGTCACTGGCTATTACTGATTATTAATGCCACTGTGTAAGGAATAGTCGGCCTTAGTTTGTAACTAAGAATACATTCTCTCATTCGCATTTATAACTCTTTCAAAATCCATATTCGCTAATATCTGTACGATTGACATTTTATAAATAAATATACATACATACATATATTTTTTCACTACACTACTATGAGTTTAGCTGTTTTTGTTATGTGTTTACAACCTGCGAAACATCATATTTTCAACAGCTGTCTATTGTTTACTACCGAAAGTAACATTGTTTACAACCGAAAATTTTCCACAGTCAACAACACCTGTTTTTATTCCGTAGTGTAGTGAAAAGTATCGTTCAAAACTCGAGTGAAAGTGTTTTGTATGTTCTCGACCAATTGAAGTGCTCGACAAGTCTCGCACCTCAAACATATGATCTCGAACATGCAAAACCCCACTTTCCACTCTTGTTATAAAATATACTATTACAAGTTTAAAATTGTTTGGTTGTATTTACATTTTAATTTAAATTCTTCGATAGTTACTATTACGTTTACTTCACTTAGCATTTAAGTTCTCATATTTTTCTTAAAATTTATTAAGACAGACTTCGTAGCTATCCAAAGTCGTGCATTTTGGATGGTTTAAAATCGATGTTTCTCACGACAAGATGACGATTTCATGAAACCCAACACTTTAGAGTTTGTTGAGTAGCCGCCATATTGGATATGTCCTATAATAACAACGTTAAAGCAACACAGCAGTTTGACTTGGCGATTGGCCGGAAAATTATAATTTTTATATCGGTTAAAAGAGCTTAAACAATTCTAAAGAGTATATTTTAATTTAATAAAATATTGGCTTCTGATGAGATAAAAACATTGCCTGTTTTAGTTTATTGTTTTATGATTTTTAGGAAAATAAAAATACAGTGAACATTTTGAATGTGGATGTATTAGTAACTTTAACGCTCTTTACAACGATGTGAAAGTTTTTAACTCTCTGACAAATTAAAATCGTCGGCACTGGTGGCGCAGTGTTGTAATCCAGCTACTTGGGCACAACGCACTGAGGAGATTGTAGGCGATAGGCTCTATACTCACCAACACGGCGTCCGCTCAATGGTTGCCGTCAACGTGAACACTACTAGAGAAGCCTTGGGTGTCCATTTTGGATTGTATTCAAGGTTCAGATGTTGTGTAGGGAAGAGAACTGAGTGTCAAGCTAGTCAGTAAGCTGAAAATCAGACCAACACTACGTTTCTCAGATTCCACATAAAGATTTAAGTCCCTTAGTTTCCCTGGCTAGTTGGGCTATTAATAAATAGCTCTTTCTGAAGAACAGTCAACCTTAGTTGGCAACAATGATTACATTCGTTCATCTACTCTAATTATACTTATTCACCACATCTTAATGATCGGCGTCTTATGAATGAATAATAAAAAATCGTAAAGCTGAGTACCGTACAACATTAAAAATTGCTCTGCAGATGCTTAAGTCCAGTTAGTTTTCTTAATCACAGTAACTTAAATCAATATTGATGCACTACATTTTTGTACATAATTGTATAATGTAACAAGTATTCTGGTTGGTTTTTTTTTTTTTTTTTTTTTTTTTTTTACAAACCCATATACTTATGGATAGTACAAAATATGATTAGACATTCAATTCCACAACTGTGATATTTTGATGGTTCAGTTGTCATCGTTATAACGATACACTGTCCTGCACTACGGATCTCGTCAGGTTGCATCCACACCCGTTGATCTCCGATACGTTGGTGGGAGGGTGTCATCCCTTCAGTTGTCATCGTTATAACGATACACTGTCCTGCACTACGGATCTCGTCAGGTTGCATCCACACCCGTTGATCTCCGATACGTTGGTGGGAGGGTGTCATCCCTTCAGTTGTCATCGTTATAATGATGCACTGTCCTGCACTACGGATCTCGTCAGGTTGCATCCACACCCGTTGATCTCCGATACGTTGGTGGGAGGGTGTCAATTTGAGAACGCTTGGTGCGGAACATAAACCAAGCAGATACGATCTGACTCGACCTGCAGTCGTAAACTTCTCAGTGGAACTTCGCCGCTGCTCCAGCAGTGCATGTCTTACGTACCTTAGCTAATTAAAAATATGTGGAAGAAATCGATTATATTTATGATGTAAAAATGTTGTTTTTTAAATCTGAAGGAATCTGTTACATTAAACAATTTATAATGTTGTCATTGATCAGTAATCTTCATTTAATTATAATGTAATATGATTTTTTTAAATCTTCATTATCCAGTTACTTTCATGGAATATTGTTAAGTTACAACTTAAATAATAGAATTCCTGTGTGATAATTATAACAATACCAATTGGACCACATTTTCTTTTAATTAAAAATATTAAACTGTTATATATTTAATTTTAAATTAATTTTATCCTGTGCTAGGCATATTTATTAATAGGTAGTTAATTATTATTTGTCAGAAATGTTAGATATACATATTTTAATGAATATTTAAATAATATTTTTATCGGAAAATTAACTTTGTTGGGCTTATAACTTGAGTACAACATTTAAGATTCCAGATTTCTTTTTCTTTAATAATATTGTTATTTTATATTTCCAGGTATCGCTATGAAATTCGGGTTCTCTATTTACTAATGAATATTACTAATCAATATATATATAAACCAAAAAACTTCTTAAACACAAACAAAAAGTGTTGTTTCTAATAGACTTTTTAAACATTCGGTTAGCCCGAGTACATCTGCACTGTGTTTGTTGGAATGTTAAGAGGGTTAAGTTGGAGAGAGTTCTTAGGAAGAACCCAACTTCTAAGTAGTTTGAATAAAGATGTTTTACATTTAAATTATTTAAAAAAATTAACTAGGCAAAATTGAACTGGTGATATTTTGTGTGAAAACAGACTATACCAAGGAACAATACGAAGTTTTAGCAGGCTGTAATAGAAGACGCTGTGTGCATGTTTTCTGAAAGTCACTTCCACTTGTAATTGTCTATAGCCTGATGTGTTGTGATGTATGGTTAATTATTTCCCAGACGAATGGTTAGCCTAAATCAATGTCCAGACGTCGTAGACTAGATTGGACCGCGCTCTATGAGGCTGGGCCAATACGCCAGAAATAAGGACATAATGAACACCAAGGATGGACGGCCTGCCGTCCTTGGCCAGTATATCCTGGACCAGCTTGCTGAGGAGGTTGAGCACAACTTACTTCAAATCACACTCAGACGCTCAGGTTGAGGTTATTTCTTCTTTTGTTTGCATGAGAAAGGTTGATTACAGTAGTAGCAGTGATTTTTTACACAAAAAGATCCCTACCCAGTACAGTATTACATTTTGAGTCTCAAAATACCAGTTGTTTGTTTTTTCTTTTTTTTATGTGCTCCATTGTGGAGCGCTAGTGTAGTCCCATGTAAATGTAATGCAGTTTAAAACAGCTGTGGTTGCGATATTCAGTAACTAAACAAATTACAGGCACAAAAAATATTCCTATCAGATGGAATATCTATTGTAGGTGTATATATTTAGGGGTATTAGTTGGTATATAATTTTCCCGGTAACCCACTTATTAAAAGTATAATTGCTAAAAAAAATATTAAGCTGAAGGACATTTAAAACCATGAAGGATTAGTGAAGAAGTGAAAGTGTTAATTATTTAATAGCTTAGACATTTTCTAAATCTTTATATAATAAAGTATAGGGCTACAACAAGAATTTAACGGATTTCGAGACGTTACCGTTAAGACAACGGGGGACTCGCGCGTGTTACCCTGAACTACAGCAGGGAACCGGCGCGTGTTACCCTGAACTACAGCAGGGCATTGGCGCGTGTTACCCTGAACTATAGCAGGGAACTGGCGCGTGTTACCCTGAACTAGAGCAGGGGACTGGCGCGTATTCCACACATACCAGACATACTTTTACCATCTCTGGTTCTAGGTTTCATCAAACTCAACAACAAAAAAAGGGTGAAGGGTGTTCTAGAATTATGGTAAAATAATTTAGGACGTGATTTTAGAGCTAAAAATAATAACAATGTTTATATAAACATAAGTCCGGAAATACTTCATTAGCGAGTAACGGCTGGCAAAAGTTTTCGCTATGTTTTCAGTTCGACTGGTCAAATTAAGTGATTCTGTATTTCTTGGTTCTTATTTTTAACACAAATCACTTGAAAATGGAATAAAACCAGCCTGGAAGCCATAGTGTTTACAGTTTTTGAGAAAAAGGATGAAATTTGCCTAAAATATATTAAGAAAAATACAGTCTTCAATGTTTGATGCCTAATAACATTGTTAAATGGACATTAAATAAATTGTTTTTCCTAATATAAATTGTAGAGAATTTAATACTGAAAACAACCATATCAGCAAAGTTAACTAAATGTGGACAAACTTTATAAAATTTACTCTAACGTGGAAAACAATTACAGCAAATTTTTGCGATTTTATGATAATGAATGAACATCTGATTGGTAATATTTAGTAAAAAGCGCACATTTTTTGTGTAAAAAGTATTTTTTTTTAAATTAATTAAACATACCTAAAATGACTTTAAAACTCGCCGGAAGATTAAAGGTAATGTTCAAAATGACCACCGTTGTTCAAAATGCATACGTTCAGGCGTCTTCTCATTTAGTTTCGGACTTGGCCTTGAAACGAGCTTCAGTACAGTACTTACTTGAAGATTTAGGTTACCTTTGCAGTACGTCAAAGCATGTGATTTATGAGCGACGGGGCACCTGCGCACTACTTTATTGCTGTTCCTGACACCTAAATGAGAGTTTCCCAAATAAATGGAGAGGCAAGATCACCAGACTGAAATTCTTGGGATGTTACCTCTGGGGACATTTAAAAACATTAGTTTACTCTTCTGCAATAGACACCATTGAAGAACTCCGATTAAAGATTTAGAACAGAATATAAATGTTCACGCAGATACATGAACTTTTTGAACGGGTCCGAAACTAGATAAAAAGACGCCTGAACGCGTGCATTTTGAACAACGGTGGTAATTTTGATCATCATCTTTAATCTTCCGATGATTGAATGGCGAGTTTTAAAGTAATTTTAGATGTGTTTATTTTATTTAAAAATAAAACTTGTTACTAAAAAATAATGATTTTGTTTTCACTAGATATTACCAATCAGATGTTCATTCCTTATCGTAAGATGGCAGAAGTTTGCTGTATACTATTCTACGTTAGAGTCAATTTTATTCATATTATTTTCACATTTAGTTAACTTTGCGCATATGGTTGGTTTCAGAATTAAATTCTACAATTTATAATAGGAAAAACAATTTGTTTATTGGCTATTTATCAATGTTTTTGGACATCAAATATTGAAGACTGTATTTTTCTTATCAGATTTTAGGCAAAATTCATTCTTTTTCTCAAAAACTGTTAATACTATGGCTTTCAGACTGCTTTTATTAGATTTTCCAAGCGATTTTCCATATAAATCCATCTTATATGTGTTAAAAAGTAAAAATCAAGAAATTCAGAATCACTAAATTCCACCAGGTGAACTAAAACCAGAGCGAAATCTGTCGTCAGCTGTTACTCGCTAATGAAGCATTTCTGAACCTATGTCGAAATCTGTCGTCAGCCGTTACTCGCTAATGAAGCATTTCTGAACCTATGTCGGAATCTGTCGTCAGCCGTTACTCGCTAATGAAGCATTTCTGAACCTATGTCGAAATCTGTCGTCAGCCGTTACTCGCTAATGAAGCATTTCTGAACCTACGTCGAAATCTGTCGTCAGCCGTTACTCGCTAATGAAGCATCTCTGAACCTATGTCGAAATCTGTCGTCAGCCGTTACTCGCTAATGAAGCATTTCTGAACCTATGTCGAAATCTGTCGTCAGCCGTTACTCGCTAATGAAGCATTTCTGAACCTATGTCGAAATCTGTCGTCAGCCGTTACTCGCTAATGAAGCATTCCTGAACCTATGTCGAAATCTGTCGTCAGCCGTTACTCGCTAATGAAGCATTTCTGAACCTATGTCGAAATCTGTCGTCAGCCGTTACTCGCTAATGAAGCATTTCTGAACCTATGTCGAAATCTGTCGTCAGCCGTTACTCGCTAATGAAGCATTTCTGAACCTATGTCGAAATCTGTCGTCAGCCGTTACTCGCTAATGAAGCATTTCTGAACCTATGTCGAAATCTGTCGTCAGCCGTTACTCGCTAATGAAGCATTTCTGAACCTATGTCGAAATCTGTCGTCAGCCGTTACTCGCTAATGAAGCATTTCTGAACCTATGTCGAAATCTGTCGTCAGCCGTTACTCGCTAATGAAGCATTTCTGAACCTATGTTGAAATAAACTTTTTTTCTTACTTTTAGCTCTAAAATCACGTACTAAATTATTTTACCATAATTCTGAATCAGCCTGTATATATCATTAAATAATCTGTTTATGAATCTTTAAATATCTTTAAGAAAATACTAAACATATCTCTTGTCAACAAAGCACTGTACTCTTTGGAAGAACTATTTAAGCACTTTAATTTCTACATAACATCTTATGTTTAGATATGTATTACACATTTTATTTTTATATTATTTTTTATATATATATTGACATCACGTCTATATGTGTGAGCACTTTAACTTATGAATAAAGCAAGGACGAATTTGAATCGGCTTTGTATATAAAACTATATACAATTTCACGATAGCCATCTCATAGTGGTATACTGAAGTAAACAAATTTACAATCTGAGAGAAAATATGTTTATGTACGTCATACTGGGACTTCTAAAGTTTATAACACGCTTTATACGTGTTATTCTAGCTTTATCAGAAAGAATAGGCTGTGGTTATTGCTCTTAGTTCAGAAATGCATACATAATAAAGTGAAAATGAATAGTTTAATATGTATCATATAGGAATAGATAAATAAAGCTAAAATGCACACATTGACCTTAAAGTCCCGGTATATTTTTCGCTCAAGTGATTCCCTTTGTTTATCCATCCTTTGGGGAATATGTTCAGGTGTGCTAGAATGCAAACTGGCTTAAGAAATTAGAGTTTGTAAAACAATTATTTAAAGTTTAAGGATGATGAAAGCAGTCCATAATTCTTGACTGTGTGACTAAAATCACTCAGTCAGTTTATCCTCATTTCTCGTGTGTTGCATTTTGGCCTTAGGCTGTTTTGGACACTTAAAAGTTCAACTAGTCAGGTTCAATTGCTAGTTAGGGGTCTGACGGGGGATAAGAGCGAGAGGGTCCCCATTAAAAATTCTATGGTTTTTAGATTTGTGCATTTTATAATTGATTTAAGCAATTTCATTTGTAGATTAGATAAAATATAGCTAATTGATAAGTAATGTTTTTTTCTTCTGCAAACCCAATAATTTAAGAATAGTTTATAAGAGGAGTGTCAACGATGCATTTGGTTGAGCGCTGTTTACAATAAAATTACACCTATATTTATGTTCATTAATTACTAAAATAGTTCTCTTTGTGCACTATTGTCATTTGATGAACTTAAAATTGGCTAATGTTGCTAAATATTATGCACTCAGTTTCTTATGTTTCGACTGAACTTTATTACTGCAGTGTTTACTTGCTTGTAAAATTATATCACACTCATTCGAAATCCATATTCGCCCATATCTTGACGATCGGCGTCTTATGAATAAATAAATAAATATTTTCCAACGAATAGTTAACTGTCGTCAGTTATTTCAAAGATAAGTTTTTGTTCTGCTCAAAATATTTTATTAGTGGAATAAATTATTACCGTAAAGTCCATTCCTATTTAATTTTGAAGTATTAAAACAGTATTAACATAGTTCATATTGTTTTACTCAGACGCAATCCTTTAAGTTTTAATTACTTTTTTTAACGAGTAGCCAGAGATTAATACGTTCAAAAAAGAAATTAATGTAGAATAAAGTGAATCTTTAGTAGTTTCCTAATGTATTAATTACTATTTTGCCTTGCCATGTTAAATAACATGACAAATATGAAAACTGAGAGTTTCTTGTCTGTCCTTGATGATTTTTAATTCTGTCATCTAAATCTATTACTACTACATATGTAAAGTAATATATATATATATATATATATATATATATATATATATATATATATATATATAAATAATATTGCACTCAACTCCTTCTCCCTTTCTCCATTTCCAGGAAGATTTCATTCCTAAGATATCGTGGCGGAAGTGACCACAGATTTGCATAGTTCCAGCAGATATCACGCAAGACTAGGCAGCTGCGAAGTTCGCCTTCTGGGAAGAGAAACTTCCCAAGATTTTGCCACACGCATGCTGCGGACTTATACATTTGCTCAGTTATAAACAGTCCTGGTCAAATAAAAATTATCTTGATTGATAAATTTTGGTCCTTTTAATTTTATTGTGTTGAGGTCTTTTTGGATCTCAACGTTCATAAAATCAAATAAAGTCATTTTGAAAGGCCTAAACTCACTACTCGCATAAACTGACTACTAAGCCATAAATGCAACAGAAGTCCTTTCTGAATTGTATTAAATACGTTAGAAAAGTCTTAAAATGCAAATAGACAATACACTGCATTAATTTCCGTTTGGTTAACTTTTACTAAATGTGTCGTCTGTAAATAATTGGAGTTTCCAAATACTGAAACACTTAAAATTTTTGCATCAAATGGAATCAAATCATTGAACTGTTCAGTTGATACATTCGAACAAAAAAGTAAAAGAGAACATGGGTAGTATATTTGTTCAATGTTATGTATTGCATATCTTTCCATAGCTTAGCTAGTTAAAGCCGGATTAAATGTGTTTTTTCTTTATATATTTTATTGCAATTCTGAGTGAAACATAATCCAAATACTTACTTACTAAGAATTTAACAACTTTAACAGACAGATATATTCGAGTTTGAGAAATAAGTGCCTTCATTCCCACTGGAAGACTTGTAAGTTATATAACGAAGATAACCTTTTGCTAATTGTTTTGTTTAAAGTTTGTTTTGACTGCTTTGAAGTCTTTTCTCTCAGCTTAATCAACTTTATAAGAATTATAAGTATGTGAGACAAAAATTAGGAGTGATTTTACCTAGAATGAATTTGCCTTTTTAAAATTTGGTACCTGAAAAGGTTATATATTCTGTTTAAAAGATTTATTGTGACTGCAAGTAAATCAATACCCAAACAAACACTATAATTGAGCCAGCCAGTAAGGAACCTGCATGCTCTATTCAGAACATATGGAGGTTCCAGCAGCAGAGGGGAATCGTTACATCACTGAGCTGCTGAACTTCACGGATATGACTAACTTCCACCTTCAAGTGTTCAACTTTCGCGACAGTGAATAATAAAAAAAAGGTGAAATAAAAAAAATAATAACTTCAAAGAACTTTAAAAGTGTGTGTAATTGCTATTTACTGTTTACATTAATATTCACACAAGCTGTGAAGCCTCCTTTGCAGTTATAAAAACCATGATTGAACTGTGCGAAACTATTAAAGAACAGTAAACCATGATTGAATTGTGATACTATTACAGGATAGTAAACCATGATTGAACTGTGCGATACTATTACAGGATAGTAAACCATGATTGAACTGTGCGATACTATTACAGGATAGTAAACCATGATTGAACTATGCAATACTATTACAGGATAGTAAACCATGATTGAACTGTGCGATACTATTACAGGATAGTAAACCATAATTGAACTGTGCGATACTATTACAGGATAGTAAACCATGATTGAACTGTGCGATACTATTACAGGATAGTAAACCATAATTGAACTGTGCGATACTATTACAGGATAGTAAACCATGATTGAACTGTGCGATACTATTACAGGATAGTAAACCATAATTGAACTGTGCGATACTATTACAGGATAGTAAACCATTATTGAACTGTGCGATACTATTACAGGATAGTAAACCATGATTGAACTATGCAATACTATTACAGGATAGTAAACCATGATTGAACTGTGCGATACTATTACAGGATAGTAAACCATGATTGAACTGTGCGATACTATTACAGGATAGTAAACCATAATTGAACTGTGCGATACTATTACAGGATAGTAAACCATGATTGAACTGTGCGATACTATGACAGGATAGTAAACCATGATTGAACTATGCAATACTATTACAGGATAGTAAACCATGATTGAACTATGCAATACTATTACAGGATAGTAAACCATGATTGAACTGTGCGATACTATTACAGGATAGTAAACCGTGATTAACTTGTGATACTATTACAGGATAGTAAACCATGATTGAACTGTGCGATACTATTACAGGATAGTAAACCATGATTGAACTGTGCGATACTATTATAGAATAGTAAACCATAATTTAACTGTGCGATACTATGACAGGATAGTAAACCATGATTGAACTGTGCGATACTATTATAGTATAGTAAACCATGATTGAACTGTGCGATACTATGACAGGATAGTAAACCATGATTGAACTGTGCGATACTATGACAGGATAGTAAACCATGATTGAACTGTGCGATACTATTATAGAATAGTAAACCATGATTGAACTGTGCGATACTATGACAGGATAGTAAACCATGATTGAACTGTGCGATACTATGACAGGATAGTAAACCATGATTGAACTGTGCGATACTATTATAGAATAGTAAACCATGATTGAACTGTGCGATACTATGACAGGATAGTAAACCATGATTGAACTGTGCGATACTATGACAGGATAGTAAACCATAATTGAACTGTGCGATACTATTATAGAATAGTAAACAATGATTGAACTGTGCGATACTATGACAGGATAGTAAACCATAATTGAACTGTGCGATACTATTATAGAATAGTAAACCATAATTTAACTGTGCGATACTATGACAGGATAGTAAACCATGATTGAACTGTGCGATACTATTATAGAATAGTAAACCATAATTTAACTGTGCGATACTATGACAGGATAGTAAACCATGATTGAACTGTGCGATACTATACAGGATAGTAAACCATGATTGAACTGTGCGATACTATTATAGAATAGTAAACCATAATTTAACTGTGCGATACTATGACAGGATAGTAAACCATGATTGAACTGTGCGATACTATGACAGGATAGTAAACCATAATTGAACTGTGCGATACTATTATAGAATAGTAAACCATGATTGAACTGTGCGATACTATGACAGGATAGTAAACCATAATTGAACTGTGCGATACTATTATAGAATAGTAAACCATAATTTAACTGTGCGATACTATGACAGGATAGTAAACCATGATTGAACTGTGCGATACTATTATAGAATAGTAAACCATAATTTAACTGTGCGATACTATGACAGGATAGTAAACCATGATTGAACTGTGCGATACTATTATAGAATAGTAAACCATGATTGAACTGTGCGATACTATGACAGGATAGTAAACCATGATTGAACTGTGCGATACTATGACAGGATAGTAAACCATAATTGAATTATGCGATACTCTTACATGATAGTAAACCATGATTGAACTGTGCGATACTATTATAGAATAGTAAACCATGATTGATCTGTGCGATACTATTATAGAATAGTAAACCATGATTGATCTGTGCGATACTATTATAGAATAGTAAACCATGATTGAACTGTGCGATACTATGACAGGATAGTAAACCATAATTGAACTGTGCGATAATATGACAGGATAGTAAACCATAATTGAACTGTGCGATACTATGACAGGAAAATAAACCATAATTGAACTGTGCGATACTATGACAGGATAGTAAACCATAATTGAACTGTGTGATACTATTACAGGATGTAAACCATTACGGTGTTCCAAGCTCATTTTCAGAAAAGGTGTTAACACAACATTTAATTTAAATGAGCCGAAATACAACAATGCATCCAGTAGTTTGTAACGGCTCACAGAACATGCATCACAAGATAAAAAAGTTGAAATTTAAATTTCAGTTTTGTTCTGAATCATTAACCTTAACACATGGAACAACTAATTTACATTCAATTTTGACCATCTGTCCAAACACAGTCGCACGCAAGTAGGACTTGCATCACAATCCCGTGACGCTGTTGCGTTCACAATACGACACTGATCTAACTGGGAAATGATAATTTCAATTTGGATGTGCAAGTGGAACTTGATACTAAGTATAACGTGAAGTAACGGAATGGGTGATTGGGGTGACCCCCGACTGGGCCCCCTGGGGGGCTTCCGCGCGCCCCCTGTCCGTTCAGGTACCTCCCACGGAGCCATGCTACTGTACGGCGCGTGCTGACTTTGGAGTTATGTCTCCCAGCGGGACACTTGCCTCGATCAGACACCTCTTTGTCGGAGGAACCTTTTCACCTCATCCCCAATCCAGGAGTAGATCTGTTATCCCGTAACGTTTTTATATACTTTTAATATTTGTTGAAAAATATACTTTTCCGAACAGATTACTATTTCAAGTTAGGTGGTGGGTAAAACATTTAATTTCAAGATTAGCCTGCAGTTGACCCTAATACAATCTGTAATGACTAGGTTATAGCATACAGTTGACCCTAATACAATCTGTAATGACTAAGCTATAGCCTACAGTTGACCCTAGTACAATCTGTAATGACTAGGCTATAGCATACAGTTGACCCTAATACAATCTGTAATGACTAGGCTATAGCCTACAGTTGACCCTAATACAATCTGTAATGACTAGGCTATAGCATACAGTTGACCCTAATACAATCTGTAATGACTAGGCTATAGCATACAGTTGACTCTAATACAATCTGTAATGACTAGGCTATAGCATACAGTTGACCCTAATACAATCTGTTTTGACTAGGCTATAGCATACAGTTGACCCTAATACAATCTGTAATGACTAGGCTATAGCATATAAAGTATAAGATGCTCTTTTGTCTACAAAATAAATGTTTACTTAGTTTAATCCAAATTTTCTTTACTTAATTGGCTTGTGACGTCATTAAACAGTTTTTGAAGGACAGTGGGAAGAGATGATCAGTGTTAGCCTATAATAATAATAATATCTTGATTGACATTCATCAAACAATGCATTAGTATCACGTATAAAACAGATATATTTTTTTACTCCTATTATGCTTAACAATTTTTGGTGGAAAATTTCATTCAGTGTATATAATGGTTGATCTTTTGAGTTTCTTGTAAAAGTCTTTGATTCTTAGGAACTTTACGAGGTCTGTTAGGCTGTTAAATATTTTTTACTTCTATTATGCTTAACAATTTTTGGTGGAAAATTTCATTCAGTGTATATAATGGTTGATCTTTTGAGTTTCTTGTAAAAGTCTTTGATTCTTAGGAACTTTACGAGGTCTGTTAGGCTGTTAAATATTTTTTTACTCCTATTATGCTTAACAATTTTTGGTGGAAAATTTCATTCAGTGTACATAATGGTTGATCTTTTGAGTTTCTTGTAAAAGTCTTTGATTCTTAGGAACTTTACGAGGTCTGTTAGGCTGTTAAATATTTTGACAAATATATTGCTAATACAAAAATATTAAAAGAGGTGAAAAGCTACACGAAAACACGAATTACTAATAGACGAAATAAGTTGTGTTATAAAAGTATATTAATAGATCTAATATTACTAGCATGCTAAATTATATTATTTATTATAGGCTACTTTATCTACGTCATCTTGATTTTTATTTCTGAATAAAGTTTTCAAAAATACAGTGAATATATTTTGCTTTAATAGAGGCAATTAAATACATGGGACCCTTTGTAGTTCTATGATTTGTCATACAGTTTTAAAATCTCTGAATGGAAGTTATCGTGGCTGAAGAAGGTAAGTTTTTATACATTTTCATATGAATAATACAATTATAAAGATAATATCCTAAACCATTTCTATACAAGATCTAGAAGATAGTAAATTATATTTTTTTTTCATTCGAGTTAGAGATAAGTGTTTGACAGCCAATAGAACAAATTGAACAATCGTGGGCCATCTATTGCTATTCCCCTTGCTCTCCCCTCCCTTCATAACTCATGGAAGTAGACGGAAAACTAAATATTAAGTCATAATTAGGTAGGATAAGTATAATGGGGCCGGACAGTACGCGACCTGCGCTCATGTAGGGCGGTTCCAGCGGCAGAGGGGAATCGTTCCACCGCTGAGCTGCTTTACTTCACGGGCGTGACTAACTTCAGCCTTCAAGTGTTTAACTTCCACAACAGAGTTTAGTTGAAAAAATAACTGTTGAACTGTACTAGTTTATTTAATTGCTATTTATTACTTACAGTAGTATTCATTGAGTTATTGCTTTTATTAATTTTTATTTGAATACTAAATAATGATTTGATTTAATTGTTTCAAGTTTTATTTGTTGGTGTTAATCAAACCATGCAATGGTCACGCAGTCTTCTGTCATCGTGGTTGCCATTATAATTTTTAAATGGAACTATACAGTGAGAGAAGAGACGTTATCTAGCTCATGTGCACAACTCAGTGCATCTCACTCGCACCAGTACGTTCAAAATGTCGTTTTCCAAGCGGCCTTTGTATAATTGTCGTTTTAATAATGTAAGCCCTATAAAAAAGGGGCAATATAAAATATGTTAACTATGTACAGATTGCATAGACTTACTTGACCATGTAATATATAGGCATATACGTGGGGGTCATGGTGGAACTACAAACATCTGTGTGTATGTAGGAACATTATGTGTAGGCATATACGTGGTGAGCATGATGGAACAACAAACATCTGTGTGTATGTGAGAACATTATGTGTAGGCATATACGTGGGGGGCATGGTGGAACAACAAACATCTGTGTGTATGTGGGAACATTATGTGTAGGCATATACGTGGGGGGCATGGTGGAACTACAAACATCTGTGTGTATGTGGGAACATTATGTGTAGGCATATACGTGGGGGGCATGGTGGAACAACAAACATCTGTGTGTATGTGGGAACATTATTTCGTCTTCTTTGTACTTCAGGTAGAGTTAATGGCCCTATTTTACTACGTATAAAGAGCCTCTCATACGTAAGCCTGGTATGAGAGAACATTTTATGTTGTAGATAGTAACCAGTCTAAAAATGAGGGAGGTTAACCAATAAAAAAATATTTTTAGATCTATTCAGTAGTAATTTGTAAGGAAATTCTTTAAAAGCCTTTCACTACACTATAATGCTTTTCACAGTACAAATACTCCACGAGTAATAACGTTTGACAAGTCGGCTGTAGAAATCACAATTACACCAACCCACAAGTCCTTTACGTTTTAAAAAGAATGAGGTTGGTGAATTGTTTCTCAGAAACGAAACAACTAAAATTAGTAACCAATTTGCAAATAGCTTTCGAACGACCTAGATTATAAATGAGGCTTGTGTTGACGTTTGTAGTGAGGAAAAACTTACAATTTCTAGACTAGTGGTCAGTAAGGCATTTTTTATGATAATGTTCAACCGGTGCAGTATAATCATTACATATAATCTAATCTAATCACTACGCTATTTAAAAGTTATTATTTTTTAGATGTTTTGTATTATTTTCTAGATAATTCAACACAACTCTCGTTATTTTATGTATCTCTTTTTATAATTTATAAAATAATTATACCAAGATAGTTTTGCAAGTTAGTATAAAATGAATACTGGCTTGGAATACATAAAATTGTGTTAAATTGACATGAATGATTTACATTAACAGAGATATATTTCTGGATTGTTTTCATATACATAGTATCGTTCTTACTTTATATTATAATACTGTGTATAAATAGTTCATAAATACTAAATTAGTATTTATATTGATTTTTTAAAATGACATTTGGCCTACAATAGCTTAAGAGTCTGTAGAGGCTGTCGGCCATGTAGGTTTTAATGCCATAAGAACAATGTTATTTTCGAACCGAACATACAATCACGCGTATGCAAACTAAACAGTTATTTTCGAACGGATTTTCCCAGACAAATTACATTTGATCAAGAATGAAATTGCACGTTGGAATTACTTTTCGCATTCCTAATTAGTTTTATAGAATAAAATATAAAAAATATTTAGTTTGATGTTTTTTATTTTCACATATTTTTCGAAACTGTGAAAATATTTGTTTTTGTAATTTTCTCATAGTATTCAAAATATGAAAAGGAAATCCAACGTGCAATATGATAACGTTTAAAATTACACCTCATACACAACTTTTGGTCTATAAATAACGAAAAAGTTTTGATTCCCAAGTAACATTGTTTTACGGGATTAAAACCTACATGGCCGACAGCCTCTGCAGACTCTTAAAACTGTTTAATTCACTGTCGGACATTCTAAAAATAAACTGTCATGTCAGCGTTTCAAACCAGAACAAAAGGTCTGCTGTACAGTACAAATTGTTAAATAAGTAGGCTAATTTTTTGCTGCGAAAATTTGCATTTTCAATTTTTTGTGTGGAAAATATTCAATTGTTACTTTTATTGTTTTTTTTTTTTTTATTTTGTTATATTATTATGGTATACGATCTCAATATCTAAGAGTGTATTAATTGACGCAATTATGCGGTTTACATGCTGTTTTGAATTAAGTGTTTCTGATTTCTAGTTCATAAACTATAAAGCAATTATTATAAATTAGCTTTAGCAAATTTAAGAAAGTGAACACGTTTAGGAATTTTACAAAAAAAATAATAATTTATGGACAAGTAACTTTATATTGTAATAATTCGGATAGGTAAAAACGACTGGAGTAAGATAGTTCCTAAAATCTGGAGAGTTCATAATATATTTCACAACTTTGATAAAATCTGAAAATTTTCACAATTTATGCAGTGGGGGGGGGGGTCAAAGTTTCCGCAGTTACCGTGAAAGTTGTATAACGCCTCTGGGTTATAGTGGTGGTGGGGGGGGGGGATAAAAACGATTCTAGTGTGTTAAGATGGCAAGGAGGGGGGGAAATTATTCAAATGGACCTTCACAGTTCTGGCGAGTCGCAACTGACCTTTATGCTATAATAACAGCCTGCGTATTGTTGGAATATTGTAAAATGGGTCTCCCGACATTGTACGGGAGAGGAGTGACTCCCGCTCTGCCGGGGGCTTGGTCATGTCATAACTATAGTTGTTTTTATGTTATGTCATTATCAATCAATATTTAAAAAAATGTAACTTTTTTAATAGAAAGAGAGAGCGCTATCTCTCTTTTCTCGAGATTGTGTACGTTACAAAATTTAGGACTATCACGTAAGTTATGTCCAAAACATAACTATTACATGCTTCTAGTTGGTTTCAAAAAGTGACTTACAAAAAAAAATGTATTCTATATCTATAAAAATCACTCATTATTTACTTAGTACTGTATTCTATCATCAATACAGCTCTAAGTAAAAAATAATAATAAACTTACAATAGTTATGATATTTTTTCAATAACTAGACTATATTAAACGATGCCTTATTTTATCAGGTGAATAAGGTAAAATAAAATAACACTTAACCTGGGGACCGAACCACCACCAGTAACCGGGCAGACTAGCTGCGTGAAAAGATGGGATCGCTTAGACGGCCACCCACCCCAGGAACAGCCACGCTCGACGTTACTTGACGTCACATACAATACAGTACCACTGCACGTATAGGGGTGTGTGGGTGGGTCAGTGCCACTGTACGTATATGGGTGGGCGGGTGGGTCAGTGCCACTGTACGTATATAGGTGGGCGGGTGGGTCAGTGCCACTGTACGTGTATGGGTGGGCGAGTGGGTCATTACCACTGTACGTGTATGGGTGGACGGGTGGGTCAGTACCACTGTACGTGTATGTCTATGAAACCAATACCACTGTTAGTGTAAGTTCAAACGGGTGGGTCAATACCACTGTACATGTATGGGTGGGCGGGTGGGTCAATACCTCTATAGATGTAAGGGCGGGCGGGTGGGTCAATACCACTGTACTTGTATGGGCGGGCTGGTGAGTCAATACCACTATAGGTGTAAGGGTGGGCGGGTGGGTCAATACCACTGTACGTGTATGGGTGGGCGGGTGGGTCAATACCACTGTACGTGTAAGGGCGGGTACACTGTACGTCGTGCGATAACGTCGGAACCCTTTGGTCAAGGCCACTGGCTAATTAAGATCTCTATGCTTTTATTCTTTAATGTGATTGTAAAGACAATAAATGAATTTGAAAATAAAAATTGGGCCTCCATGAATCATTAGAACGTTGGCAAGATTAATGACATTAAATCGTCCTTATTTAGAATTGGAATGAATTGGCATGAACAAGTTCCAGATTCTTCCAAATAATTATAAAGAAGTTTCTACGAGTTCAGTTTCAAAGTAGAATCATGCAATTTGAAAATTTAGTGTGAGATGGGTAATGCGAGCCTCACTGAAATGAGTGAAGAATGAGAGTTGAGAATGTATAAACGAATTTTTGAAAAAAATGACTAAATTGATAAAAAGTGAAAAATGTTTTATTTATTGAGATAAAGTTAGGATCTGTAGGTCGGATCTATAGGTCCGATTACATTGGTAAATCTAAAGTTAGGATCTGTAGGTCCATTACATTGGTAAGTCTAAAGTTAGGATCTGTAGGTCCCATTACATTGGTAAATCTAAAGTTAGGATCTGTAGGTCTGATTACATTGGTAAATCTAAAGTTAGGATCTGTAGGTCTGATTACATTGGTAAATCTAAAGAAGTTAGGATCTGTAGGTCTGATTACATTGGTAAATCTAAAGTTAGGATCTGTAGGTTCCATTACATTGGTAAATATAATGAGTTCATCGATTCACTCATACTGTGCGTACTACTTAGAAATCGAACACCAAAAATGAAATTGATGAAAAAATTAAACCACAAACTTCGTTCTTTTACTACATTCAATTTTTTTCTACATTCATCTTTTTACTACATTGTATTTACTAGAATTTTAAATGAACATTATTTGTACCCCAACTTTATGTAACATTGCAATTTCTTGATTATTTGTAATTAAATGGTGTACGTCATATACAATTGTTGCTTACTGCAAATTTAATGAAAAACTCTGCCTAGGTATTAAATGATTAAACATTTTAGTGTCAAGTAATATTAAGAGGGACAGACCAACAAATCAGCAAGGTCAGTGGGCACTGCAGTTGTATAAGCAAGTCTGGTAAATTCAGGGATATTTTGATGGAATGAAAATAACAAGGATGTGATATGTAAAATGAATGAAGATATGTTTATAATTGAACAAATACATTACTTATGAGTCTAATAAAAGACTTATTCCATTAGGTTACGTGTAAAATAAATCAATTGGTTAAAATGTAAAGTGCTTCACACCAAAGAAGTGTTCCTGAAATGCTTAGTTTAAAAAAATTAAAATCTCCTTTTGTATAATCTACTTACTTTGGGCAACTAAGCCCAGATGACACTACCAAAACTCTTCAGACCTCCCTGTTTTGTGATAGGTCTCCACCCATGCCAAGCCTTGATCTCAAGTAAATATTGTTGCAGTCCTTCCATCCCCACTGGTTTTTGGCTCCAGGCACCATGTCTAAAACCTGTCTCGTCATCTTTCTTCCTGAATACCAAATTTTTTCCCCACTCCACTTTTCTAGGTTTTAATACACATAAAAATTCGGCTCTTTATACATTTCTTCCAACTCCAAATAGTGTTTTCTCCATTCTCATGTGATTCAGACCAAAATCTCTTTAGGAACTTTTCTCTCAAATGCGATTAATAATTTTATCCTTTTCCTCCTTATGCCCCGTGTTTTGAACCCATATAAAAAGGGTATTGTATAACCGCAATTAAAGTTCTTTTAAAATATTTATTGCACTGAAAAATTTACTTAAGGAAAAGAAAATATTTCTGCTCATTGTAATCTAGCTTGAGGTATTCTGTGTGAGAATTGTAACCAAATATTTAAACAGGCTCATTTGTTGAAACTCGTAATTCTTTCATTATAATGAAATCTACAAAATCTAGGAAATGAATTGAAAAAAAAACCGCTCTAAATGTATATTGAAACTATGTGATTAATATTGTTTAATTGCTTGGAGAAATACATTGTCATTCAGTTGAATTTCAAAGATAACTTCCAAATAATCTAGTAATGTGGCTTTTACTTATAGCCGATACAACACAGAAATTAAAAAAGAAAAAGAAAAAAAACACACAGGCTGCTTTCCTATGGCCACAGCGAACGTCTTATTAGAGATTACTACTAAAGTACATCTTTATACATCTGTAGTAATAATTACTACACTTATCCTTGTGGATTTTGTGGGAATAACAAAGAGACTGACGAGGTACAGGCCCTGCCGTCGTTGACATACTGGATAAATAAATGCCCGACATGCACTTAGCGCACTATTGAATGTAACCTGTGCTTATTTTGTAGGAATAACAAAGAGACTGACGAGGTACAGGCCCTGCCGTCGCATGACATACTGGATAAATAAATGCCCGACATGCACTTAGCGCACTATTGAATGTAACCTGTGCTTATTTTGTGGGAATAACAAAGAGACTGATGAGGTGCAGGCCCTGCCGTCGCATGACATACTGGATAAATAAATGCCCGACATGCACTTAGCGCACTATTGAATGTAACCTGTGCTTATTTTGTAGGAATAAGAAAGAGACTGACGAGGTACAGGCCCTGCCGTCGTATGACATACTGGATAAATAAATGCCCGACATGCACTTAGCGCACTATTGAATGTAACCTGTGCTTATTTTGTAGGAATAACAAAGAGACTGACGAGGTGCAGGCCCTGCCGTCGCATGACATACTGGATAAATAAATGCCCGACATGCACTTAGCGCACTATTGAATGTAACCTGTGCTTATTTTGTAGGAATAACAAAGAGACTGACGAGGTGCAGGCCCTGCCGTCGCATGACATACTGGATAAATAAATGCCCGACATGCACTTAGCGCACTATTGAATGTAACCTGTGCTTATTTTGTAGGAATAACAAAGAGACTGACGAGGTACAGGCCCTGCCGTCGTATGACATACTGGATAAATAAATGCCCGACATGCACTTAGCGCACTATTGAATGTAACCTGTGCTTATTTTGTGGGAATAACAAAGAGACTGACGAGGTACAGGCCCTGCCGTCGTATGACATACTGGATAAATAAATGCCTGACATGCACTTAGCGCACTATTGAATGTAACCTGTGTTTATTTTGTGGGAATAACAAAGAGACTGACGAGGTACAGGCCCTGCCGTCGCATGACATACTGGATAAATAAATGCCCGACATGCACTTAGCGCAATATTAAATGTAACCTGTGCTTATTTTGTGGGAATACAAAGAGACTGACGAGGTACAGGCCCTGCCGTCGCATGACATACTGGATAAATAAATGCCCGACATGCACTTAGCGCACTATTGAATGTAACCTGTGCTTATTTTGTGGGAATAACAAAGAGACTGGCGAGGTGCAGGCCCTGCCGTCGCATGACATACTGGATAAATAAATGCCCGACATGCACTTAGCGCACTATTGAATGTAACCTGTGCTTATTTTGTGGGAATAATAAAGAGACTGACGAGGTGCAGGCCCTGCCGTCGTATGACATACTGGAAAAATAAATGCCCGACATGCACTTAGCGCACTATTGAATGTAACCTGTGTTTATTTTGTGGGAATAACAAAGAGACTGACGAGGTACAGGCCCTGCCGTCGCATGACATACTGGATAAATAAATGCCCGACATGCACTTAGCGCAATATTGAATGTAACCTGTGCTTATTTTGTGGGAATACAAAGAGACTGACGAGGTACAGGCCCTGCCGTCGCATGACATACTGGATAAATAAAAGCCCGACATGCACTTAGCGCACTATTGAATGTAACCTGTGCTTATTTTGTGGGAATAACAGAGAGACTGACGAGGTGCAGGCCCTGCCGTCGCATGACATACTGGATAAATAAATGCCCGACATGCACTTAGCGCACTATTGAATGTAACTTGTGTTTATTTTGTGGGAATAACAGAAAGACTGACGAGGTGCAGGCCCTGCCGTCGCATGACATACTGGATAAATAAATGCCCGACATGCACTTAGCGCACTATTGAATGTAACCTGTGCTTATTTTGTGGGAATAACAAAGAGACTGACGAGGTACAGGCCCTGCCGTCGCATGACATACTGGATAAATAAATGCCCGACATGCACTTAGCGCACTATTGAATGTAACCTGTGCTTATTTTGTGGGAATAACAAAGAGACTGACGAGGTGCAGGCCCTGCCGTCGCATGACGTACTGGATAAATAAATCCCCGACATGCACTTAGCGCACTATTGAATGTAACTTGTGCTTATTTTGTGGGAATAACAAAGAGACTGACGAGGTGCAGGCCCTGCCGTCGCATGACATACTGGATAAATAAATGCCTGACATGCACTTAGCGCACTATTGAATGTAACATGTGCTTATTTTGTGGGAATAACAAAGAGACTGATGAGGTGCAGGCCCTGCCGTCGCATGACATACTGGATAAATAAATGCCCGACATGCACTTAGCGCACTATTGAATGTAACATGTGCTTATTTTGTGGGAATAACAAAGAGACTGATGAGGTGCAGGCCCTGCCGTCGCATGATATACTGTATAAATAAATGCCCTACATGCACTTAGCGCACTATTGAAGGTAACCTGTGCTTATTTTGTGGGAATAACAAAGAGACTGACGAGGTACAGGCCCTGCCGTCGCATGACATACTGGATAAATAAATGCCCGACATGCACTTAGCGCACTATTGAAGGTAACCTGTGCTTATTTTGTGGGAATAACAAAGAGACTGACGAGGTACAGGCCCTGCCGTCGCATGACATACTGGATAAATAAATGCCCGACATGCACTTAGCGCACTATTGAAGGTAACCTGTGCTTATTTTGTGGGAATAACAAAGAGACTGACGAGGTGCAGGCCCTGTCGTTGCATGACATACTGGATAATATAAATAAATGCTCAACATGCACTTAGCGCACTATTGAATGTGACCTGTGCTTATTTCTTCACTGTGTTGATACTAATACATAAAACCACAATCTAGTAGATCCAATGTTTAATGTTTGAGTGGATATATTCAAGAATAAATTACTTTTAACATTTTATTCAGGATAACCTGATCTTCTTTTTAACCTTAATCAACCTTTTCCCCATAGACTTGAAACGGATAAAACTTTTAGTCAAGGACTGACTGAACTCCTGCAAACCCAGAGCTCGAAGTGCTGATGCCTTCATTAGACTGCTCGAACATCGGCTATCCCAAACTTATATAAGTTGTAGTAATAAGTTATAAAAGATGAGAAATAAGAGCTCTTTTTCCATTATAGTGGTTGTTTTTACCAAAAGTCATCACTCTTAATATTTTCCGGAACAAAGCTAACTGCGAGTAGGTAAAGGTTATCTTAGATCAGACTAAGTTAGTTTAGATTGTCAGCTTAAGACACAACCGAGTGTTGAGTCTATTGTGTATACAAAATCACTTGCACTCAGATGAACGATTCCATGATCGGATTTATTTGATACGATCGGCCAATGAAATTAATACGATAAATAAACATAAAACTCATAAAAATAATTGATCTGGTTGACAGACATCGATTGCTAGTTCGATGCCATTATCGCTGTAGCATACCAGTACCTAGCGCCTCCAGCGACCAGTATATTACGCAACCAAACATAAATCACTTCCCCTCATTACCCACGGACCCTTTATTAATTCCGAGTCTCCCATTACGCTTCAATGGAAAAAACGCATTTTTAAATTATGCTTAGATGACGTAGATTTAAGAGCCAAAACTCTTTTTGTTCTTGCTTTCCAATATATATCGACATCAGCCCATCCTTTACACAGGTGCCAATTTATTTTGATTTTATTCTGACTGGTTTCTTCTTTGCCGCACTGATGCTCCTCCACAACCGAATACGCCTTGATTTATATGGGGTCATTTTTACAGTGTAAAACAATCTATAGATACCAGATGCATGCAAGAGAGTATGTTATATTAATATATATATTGTATGTAGATAACATGTCACGAAATAAAAAAACGTGTTAGGCAAGAATACACACGTTTAGGACTCACTCGATCTACACTCTCCAGACGCCACTCGGCTGCGTAAACATATCTTACCCTGATAATAACCTGACCTAACATCATAATATAAGCTAAACCTAGTTGTAGTTAGTTTTTTACAAAATTAACATTTATTTAATAAAAATATTTTAAGAGTTATCGTCATTTTGTAAAATTATTTGAAATGTTTATTTAAAATATGTTATATGTTACTGCTGATGAGTACTGATTAGAAATAACAGTCAAGGTAGTAATCATTAATGGTTATTTGTATTTTTTATTGAAGGTACCCCTCTAAACTGTTGTGATGATGGCTAGTAACTCAACAGAGTCGAATTAGAACTGAAGTAACCTGCTGTTCCCAAGTTAAAAGTCTGAATTTACATTTATAAATAACTCCAGGTTTATTGTAATATATATTATTGAATAATAAATTTATAATATATATTTATTGTAATATATATTATTGAATTGACATTTATAAATAACTCCAGGTTTATTGTAATATATATATATATATATATATATATATATATATATATATATATATATATATATATATATATATATATATATATATATATATATATATATATAAAGTTACAAATTAAGGCTACTTACGTATTTTAGGATGTAATTAAATTAAAAAAATTGTGTAATGAGTTTTAATAAAAAAATATAAGGGTACTCAGTTTTTTAATTTTATTACATCCTAATATATATATATATATATATATATATATATATATATATATATATATATATATATATATATATATATATATATTGCATGCATCTGGTATTATATTTATGCGCAGTTTCCAGCTAGGCCACTACAGGCCTTACTTATCCTCTGTTGTCCAAACAATGTCATTGTGTCGAACCGAGCGTCAGTATAAATGCTATAAATAAAACAGTTGATCAGAAATAATTAATTTATGGTTCACTTTGCTTATCAAATGAAGATCAATGTAAAAAAACTTAAATCACAACTGTACGACGCCCCGTTAACTAGATGTTTGGTGTTGGCTTAGTAATACTGAAGGCATGAGTTTGACTGACACTCGGGTTCCACACTATTGAGAACAGACGATTAGGAGTGGCCGAGCCTAACTGGACCCTGTGCATCCTAGTCTGGCAAAGACAAGTGTACGGACAATGGCGTAACATAAGTTTGACCGACGCTCGGGTTCCACACTATTGAGAACAGACGAATAGGAGTGGCCGAGCCTAACTGGACCCTGTGCATCCTAGTCTGGCAAAGACAAGTGTACGGACAATGGCGTAACATAAGTTTGACCGACGCTCAGGTTCCACACTATTGAGAACAGACGATTAGGAGTGGCCGAGCCTAACTGGATCCTGTGCATCCTAGTCTGGCAAAGACAAGTGTACGGACAATGGCGTAACATAAGTTTGACCGACGCTCGGGTTCCACACTATTGAGAACAGACGATTAGGAGTGGCCGAGCCTAACTGGACCCTGTGCATCCTAGTCTGGCAAAGACAAGTGTACGGACAATGGCGTAACATAAGTTTGAATATAATGCAGATGAGTAAATGCCACTAGTAACAACTACCTAGGGATCCTTGAAGTGTGTCAATACTGTACTTTTATTTACCCTGAAATTCTCTACACTCTATGAAAAGACATTCAATCGCCACCCCCCACCCCACTCAAGACACGGCTACCAGGGTGGCTGCTTGACTCTCGACTGATCTTGCTACCCAACCTACTCAAGGCTGATCCACCCATCCATCATGATACATACATAACTAATATTCGAGGCAATTGCGATAAAAGTTATTAATATTTGAAATTTATTCTAAAACAACAATCACTAGTCATATTATATGATTCATTTTTGCCATAACTGATTTAGAATCTAAACGCTAATAATAAACTAAATATTATATTTTATTCACAAAATACTTAGTAACCAAAGATCAAATGTGTAACAAATTTACTTTCATCTTCTCTTATGATTCTACAATTGTAACCAATTCTGTTTTCGCCCTGTATTGGTTGCATGCCTAAAGGCTGATAGATGATAAATGATCATGTTTAAAAACTAACAGCTGGTCTGCCGACACGAGCGGACTGTGGGCGTGCATTCCGAAGTGACGGAAGGGTGGGCTGACCACAGACTTCTCACTAGAGAACCGTGAGCTAGATGTGAGGGCTTGTGAAGAAGTTTAACAATCAAGTTATGGTATTAAAATAGGCAATTATAATATACCTTGTATTATTATTTGAAAGATGTGACGATATTATAAAATGTTTTTTACAATTAGTAAAAACAGATAGAACAACATAAAAGAACAGTTGCGCTAAGAAGATTGTAACAGTAAGGTTTTAAAGTCTAAAAAGAATATAATAAGGTTTTTAAGAATGAAGAAGAAACCGCATGTAAGTAATACTGTGCTTTCGGGATCGCGAGTTGTCGAAGATCTTCTTCCGGAATCTGTTGTCGTCAGCGAAAAGATTTACGAAGTGGGTTACTGCAATAACCAGATAGGTAAAAGGTGGGATTGGTATAGGGTAAACATTGTATAATATGAAAGTGTGGATTGGTTTTCTTGCTCTAGGAATGCGAAAGTTACACTTAAAAAGCAACTCAGGATAGTAAATCAAGCCAGTTCCTGTCTAAAAAGGGGCTTGAGATCAGAGAGTAATCTAAGTTCATCGAGGGAGTTAACTGAAGTTAACGCTATCAATGGTGGGTACTTCTAACTAATGAAAACTACATCATTAAATTCATTAGTTCAAGTAAAGGCCTGCAACTCGTTAAATCGTTCTTGAACCTTTTCGAGGATAAGCACATAACATACACGTGATGGGTGGGTAGACTTGAAACCTACACGGTACATATATGTATGTGCGAGGTAGTGCCAACATGATACGTGTGCGTCAACGTAGTATATGGCTTAACAATGTAATGTAAATTACATACATTCGGTATGTTTCGTCAAGATGTTAAACCAATGGGTGGGTAGAACCATTGATTTTATGTACAAATATATTTTCCATCCAATGTCAAATTTGAGTCTCAAAATATCAGCTGTTTTGTAGTCCATTGTGGAGCACTAGTGTAGTTCCATGTAAACGTAATGCAGTTTAAACCAGCTGGAGTTGCCAGCCTCACTAACTAACAAAATTACAGGCACAAATATTCCTATTAGATGGAATATCTATTGTAGGTGTTCATAATCAAGGGTAGAACCACAGATTACTAACTCTACCCAGATAGCTTATTTCCATGGTAAAGAGTGTTAACAAATTTCTCTAGTGTGTCAACTGTCCGCGTCGAGCGACTGTCAACTTGGTGGCGTTGTCAGATTGAACTCAATAAACTAACAATACTAAAAACGAATATTACAATAATAAATCAGCTGATAATAATAATTGAGTTGCATCCTGAATTCACGGTCATGTTATTCGTGTTGCCAAAAAACTCCCGTGTTGCGTACGCTTTTCCCGTATACTATGATCCATCTGGGTAGAGTTAGTTATCTGTGGTAGAACGGTCTTATGTGATGACGTATTGCTAGCTGAAGATGACGAAAAGTTCCTTTTTACGTTACATGGTCAAATTAGTTTTATTTAGGTCTACATATGAACGCTACAGTTTATAAACTTCACAAACCTTTTAAAAATATTTCAGTCAAACTTTTTTTTTATTAACACTTACATAAGAGGTTGTACTCATTGGAATAAGGCCTACCTGGAAAATGTTTACTTGTTTAGGCATTTATATATTGCCAATTACATAGTAAAATGTTCGTTCTAAAATTTATTTATAACCACTTCCTTATCGTTATTTATTTATTTACAGCAATCACTATTGTACAAAAAATATATATCATTACCAGTATGCCTGATCAAATGGAGAGGACACAACTATATATATCATTACCAGTATGACTGATCAAACTGAGAGAAAACAACTATATATATCATTACCAGTATTACTGATCAAACTGAGAGGACACAACTACATATATCATTAGCAGTATTACTGATCAAACTGAGAGACACAACTATATATATCATTACCAGTATTACTGATCAAACTGAGAGGACACAACTATATATATCATTAGCAGTATTACTGATCAAACTGAGAAGACACAACTATATATATCATTAGCAGTATTACTGATCAAACTGAGAAGACACAACTATATATATCATTAGCAGTATTACTGATCAAACTGAGAAGACACAACTATATATATCATTAGCAGTATTACTGATCAAACTGAGAGGACACAACTATATATATATATATATATATATATATATATATATATATATATATATATATATGTATATAGCAAAAACAGCACTAACAGTATGTGGCCTAGATGGAAATAGTTTTCAAATGAGTATTTAAAAAAAAAATTACATTAGAATCAGTCAATACTTGCAACAAAAACAATAATATTAAACAACAATTGTAAATACAAGATATAACAACAATGGTCAACCATAATATTGAACAAATATTCATGAATAATATTACAAGATCCAAATAAATCAAAGAATTATTGTGTTATTTTAGTGTTATCTATTTTAAATCAAAACGCAAGGATTTTTTAACAAACTTCTAAATTTATAAACTACGTATACTTGAGTTGGAATCTGTAGGATAATATTTGTCCTCGGTAATCACTGTCCCATAATGCAAGGCAGTAAACGTATCAATGATGTATTTAACATTTTAATTGATTGGATTCACGAACGGATTCACAAAAGGAATTTCGATTAGTTTAATTCAATGTAATTTATTGGCGTGGGCCTCAGATGTGGGCGTGCGCACGTGTGCGTGGATACCTTGCTATTACATTGAAGGTTATTACAGTCTATCACTGTAATCGGTCAACCATTGCACCTGATGGTTACTGATCTCATGGCCACAGGTGGGTTTATTTTGGCGTCTCACCTGTTCTTTCTACGTCGCCATTTTGTCAAATATACTGAGAAGATTGACCACTACTTTTATCATTAATTTCACGAATCATACATAGTTTTTGAATATGTATAGTCTTACTAGAGTATAGTATAGAATCACTACAGTATAGAACAGAGTTTGGCTGAACTTCTACAACGTAAACATTCAATAATGTTAACCTCTATTTTATTAGAACATCTTTTATAGTAAATTATTTAAATGTAAAAAATTTCTACAATACTTCCCTACTCTATACTTCACGGAAAACCCTTGCAACAAATATAAAATTCATGATTCTACTACAAGTATTTACTAACGATTTAGAAATGTAGTGTTTGTTAGACATAAACATTCATGTTCTGATACATTTGGCGTTTGATTTTATTACTTAATCCTAGGACGTATTCAGTGTTTAATTTTATTGTTATTAATGTTTGCTAAGTATAAATAACATATAGCATGTCGTTTTTATTTTTCGTAGTGTTTGCTAAATATGTAAACAGCATGTAGCAACAAATCAAACCTATTAATAAACTAAATTTTTTATTCGGAAACATAAACATTACACTATGTCAAACATACATGTATGTAGGCCCTATATACTGCATCAGACACCCGTCACCTTTAGGAAACCCTACGTTAAAAGTTATTATTGGGTTATGTTTGTGATTGTTTATTTTGTGTTTACATTTGGCATTGTTTGCTATATTTTTTTAATGTTGTGTAAAAAAAATGTTGAATACAATATTTATTTTGTAGCGTTTTTCAATAGAATGAAATAAAACCTGCACGTACATTTGTATAGGTGAACTTTACAGTGTAGTGTTAAGTGAAATTCTATGTTTTGTTGTTTACGTCTACCAAAGTTTTGTTTTATACAGTCATTTGTACCAAATAGATGTTTTGATGTTACGTTTAGCAAAGTTGTGTTTTATACAGGTTTTTGTACCAAATAGATGTTTTGTTGTTACGTTTAGCAAAGTTGTGTTTTATACAGGTTTTTGTACCAAATAGATGTTTTGTTGTTACGTTTAGCAAAGTTGTGTTTTATACAGTTATTTGTACCAAATAGATGTTTTGTTGTTACGTTTAGCAAAGTTGTGTTTTATACAGGTTTTTGTACCAAATAGATGTTTTGTTGTTACGTTTAGCAAAGTTGTGTTTTATACAGGTTTTTGTACCAAATATATGTTTTGTTGTTACGTTTAGCAAAGTTGTGTTTTATACAGTTTTTGTGCCAAATAGATGTTTTGTTGTTACGTTTAGCAAAGTTGTGTTTTATACAGTTTTTGTACCAAATAGATGTTTTGTTGTTACGTTTAGCAAAGTTGTGTTTTATACAGTTTTTGTACCAAATATATGTTTTGTTGTTACGTTTAGCAAAGTTGTGTTCTATACAGGGTTTTGTACCAAATAGATGTTTTGTTGTGTAATCTGCCGTCTATATTCATTTTCCTTCTCCATAAATCTGTTTCGGATAGAATGGTTAAAATTATGTACAATTTATTATTATTGAATTGCAAAACATCCAGATTATAAATCTACGTATAGGTTTTATTTCATTCTATTGAATAATAATATAAAATAAATGGCACGTATGCAGTATATCACACTTCACCAGAGCTTTTATCCGAGCTTTATAGCAGATAGGTAACAGTAGAATTGGGTAGTTTGTGGTTCGACAATATGGTTGGTAACCACAACTAACTAAAAATGACAATGGAAATATTCTACCTAGTTTGCAGGAGGTGGACTGTTAGTCCGAGAGTTTCACTCGGACCAATTTCCGGCCAAGAAACGGGATGATTATAAAGGTTCATTTGTTTGCTACACCCACCGTACCTGGTGCTCAAGTGCTCGGTACAGGTGGTGTCACGAAAAGAGCGCTCAGAGAAGAAAGCGCACAGTTGACCCTTTTTGAGTTACTAAAGGAATCCAGCCCCCTAACTTCTTAGAAACAAGGAATGTTACACAAGCAGAAAATAAAATATGTATATTGGTTGTAGATATTTCAACAATTACTAATTGTTGAATTCATTTTGGTTTCTGATTCCCATCACACTTTAACCAGGCTTTGGACTGGCTAAATGATGATATACTTAAAAGATTTTCATCATTTAGGCGTGTTTAAAATCAGCTTGAGTATAGCTTCGTCAATGTTAAAAATTAAAATATATTTACAACCATATCAGTATAATTCAAAATCGAAGTAGCTTTGTCAATGTAACTTTCTAAATCTATTTATAGTTTTACAGATACTTAGGCTTATTTTAAATCAGCATGATGTAGCTTCGTTAATACTATCTATTTATTATTTACATTCTTTTCTTGACAGAAATTCTAGCCAAGTTTTTGTAGATATGATATGGTCTTCAAGCACGCTTTGATGTTGCCATTTTCTTCATACTTCTTCACAGTTTGTTCCAATTTCTTATCTAACTCTACGTAAGTTTTCTTCCTCTTTTTCCCAACTAAATTTAGTTCAGCCCTCATGTACATACAAGAAGACTCCTTCGCTTCACTTTTCAAACATAGTGTGACATCTATAATTTTAGGGTTGGGACACCCATGGAAATTCCACAATTCAATAGGAATTTCACTATGCAGCCATTGTTCGACGAAGTAGCTGAAGAAGCGAATTAATTTTGGGTTGTCGGGAGGCTGTGAGTGAATTTCAATCCAGTCGTCTTCAACGTCTTCAGTTTTCAAGAAGGCTAACGATCACATATTTGAGTGGACAGGTGGATTTCTTAATTCTCTCTATATTCACATGTCAATCCAATTTCTTGTATTTTTCTCCACAGACATTTTTTCAAATGAAAGTGGCATCCATGGATTTCAACTGATGGCAGAACTTCACTAATTGCAGCTAACCTTAAAATCAACGTGCATGTGTCTTGGATTCCATTCGAGGACTGCTTGAAGTACATGACGAAAAAAACGAACGTACCTAGCTCTCTTCCTGTTTGGAAGTAGGCCAAACACAACTGGATAAACGTTAGTTTCTACGTCGGAGCTTCCATAATCAGCACGGATGGTGTAAATTTGACCGAATTATTGGCTGCAGCTTTTAAAGTTCCATCCACGAAAAACTTATGTAAGTTCCTCAAACACTCTTTTCCTTTTTCTGAACAAAAAATGATCATCCGTTCCTCTGAGCCTAAAGTTCCTCGAACATTCTTTCCTTTTTCTGAACAAAAAAATGATCATCCGTTCCTATGAGCCTTCGTCCACTAAAATAAATTTTGATCCGTCATTCATCTGAAGCAATTCCTCATCTAAAATAACTTCTTCTCTGGTCTTCGGCTCCCTTTGGGTTCTACGTGCGCTGCTTCTTGTGTGTGCCATTGTTGTGGAGTTCTCCTAGTTTTCTCTGTAGATTTTTTAAATGGACGTGCCTTCTTCGCGCGCTCTCTTCTTTGCAACGTTGATGCTCTTCATTACTTCTAGTCTGGCTGTGTCCAGTGCTGCACATGCGTGATCAGTAACTTCTAAAACTTCGCCATTTTTAGTTTTTAACATACCACGGCACCGAGTTGACATTTCCTTCTGACATCGCCAAACTATTAACCCATCTATATTCTTCCTAAACTCCCTGTATGCGAATCCGTTATAATGTGCTGCAGTCTTACCCATATTAGTAGTTAACACTTCCATACGAAGTGACGCGAAGGACTACCAGAACAGTAATGACAAAGATGTGAGGTGGGGCGAATGGTCAGGAGGAATGAACCCGATCTATTGTATTGCGTCATGACTCACCTCCAAGTATTCTTTTCCAGGTAACGTAACCCCTACCCTAAAATGTCACATTGGCCCTAGCTGCGCTTTCTTCGCACATATCTGAATGTGCGTTTTATTCGATGTGCGCTTTTTTCGCACAACCGGTACAGGTATGTTTGGACTAAAAGTCCGTGAATCCGAAAAAATAGCGCTTCCGGAGAGGGGTGGGAACGTGCTATTTTTGTTGCACCCCCAACGATAATTACAGTATTTATGACCACTTTTAGCCACGTATAACGCGCGATTTTGTCGTAGATTCCTGGTTAACACATAGGCCTATCTTTATTTTGAAATTCCATCAAGGCACCAACCCAGGGGTTCTAAGAAGTATCAGTACAAGCTATAGTATCAAGGCAATACCAATTTGACAATTGTTGTTTAAAATAGTTTCATTAATCAGCTGTTGGAATAAAGAAACTTACATGGTGTTGAAGTAAATACCGTACCAAACCTAACCACAACGATTTTTGTGCTTACTTGTTTCAAGCGGAAGGAACCTGCAAATGTTCACAAAGGGAAACAAAGCTGTAAATATTGTTTATAAGACAAGTATGTTTTTCACCATGTTTCATATTACTGAATGCAACAATCACAAGATGCTTCAACGTAAACCATGCACGAAGGACGGATACTCTGCTAGTTATTTAATATTTGTTTTTTACTTGAATTCCAAAGTTGGTGACATTTTTGTTTATCAGTTCATAATAATATCAATTACAATAAAATAAAACTGATAAAACCTTAAATCATCTTAATTAAGACGAAAGACATCTTTGAAACGAAAATTACTCAATAACAATAGTAAATGCCATAAAGTCTCAAACATAAAAATCAGCGTTTTTAATTGTTTTAAAAACAACATCACAAATAATATTTAATAATAACTTTAACGTAAAGCAATATTTAAAGTCATAACAGATTTAGACAAGGTTTCTTTTGTTCCAATTGCCCTAGCCCTATCATTTGTTGGCAACATTTTCAAATCTATTCTCACGGCGTTGAGGAATTAAATAGCAATTGACCTCTTCATAGAGCATGTCTAGACAGCGGCCAACTTTTTTCTCTTGGAGATTTTCCCTTAACATGTTCCTTTAACCCCGTTGTCCCTAAACTAAAGCACGGGTTTCCTCAAGTCGTACAATTTGGATTAAAATCTTTGTTATATTTTAGGCATCCAAAATTAATAAAATAATTGAGAAACATCAAGAACTGGTTCCTTTATTTCTTAGATATTTAGCATCCTTAATAATTATGAGAAACTTAAACAATTCTAATAGTGACAAGCTTTAAAGTTCTAAAAGAGTGACTTAAAATTAAGTGTGATAAAAATGTTTTTGTTACGAATTTTAAGAAAAAATGTGAATTCAATTGTTTTTAAGGATTTCAAGATAACTCTTTTAAGGCCAAAACAATTAGCGCAAAAGTTCAAGCAAATTAGTTACGTGGTTCGGATTCCGTATAAAACTGTAGGTCCCCTAGTTGGCCTGGCTATTGGGCTATTAATTAATGGTCTTTTCTGAGGAACAGTCGACTTTAGTTAGTAACAATGACTACATTCGTTCACCACACTCATTCACCCATATGTTGACGATCTTAATAATGGCGTCTTAATAATGAATTATGAATAATAATAATGAATAAAAAGATAAGCTCGGTCTACCGAAATCGATCATCACAATATTAGTGCATTTTGCACTCATATTGAAAAATGTTGTGTTTTATGAAGTTCACTTCTACCAACACGTAATATGCCAATCAATTAAGAAACTATTTTGTTGTTTGTTTTCAATCAAATGATGTACATTTGTATACAGTTAAACTGAGAAATACTATTCAATAAAACCATTCTATTTTCAATAAGGAGCGATTGTAATTCTCTGACGAGACCCAATTGTAAAAGGCAATCGGCGTCGCGGGCAAGGGAACGCCGGAGTTGAGTTATGCAGCTGCCCACGTCTACTCCTGAATAACAATTTTCAATTTGTTACTTTTATCTGAAGAGGCAATTAAAATACCGCAAGTGAGCGAGCGCAGCAAACACTGACCTACCTCAAAATGGGTTTCGGGAGGATTTGATTTAGCGACTCTAACCCAAATTAAGGCTGAACATAAGCTTAATTGTCTGTTCGAAAGGAACTGTGTTTGTTTTTAATAATTGCCCCATTCGGCGACAACGCTTTCCTGAGCTCATCTTTAATTAATGGTTTTTCCACCCCCACTTCCGCGAGCTCCCGCCACTCCCACACTCCGGGATTGGCACCCTGGCGAGAAGTCATCGGGAGTAGCTCCATTCAATTTAGTTACTTCACCTTCATATAATTTTTTTTAGGTTTACTGTTTCTACCTTTAAAAAATGAGCTATAATAGACTCACTCATGCATGTGACAGGAACTGTGCAATACACTTTAAATTAGCACCATATGGGTTATTTTTAATTACAAAAAACATATGATTAAAAGTCACATGTATTCTATAAATACATAAGTTGTAATGTAAAACGATGTATTTCCATCGCCGTAATGCACACTGATTATTATCCTAATAAATCCTAATAAAAGCCCATAGATACGCTCTTATCTCCTGGGTACATGATTTTTAATGTTGTCCTTGAAAGTAAGAGGCTAAATATTATGGTACTTCTGAAATGTTTCAAGATAAAAAAAAGTGAGAAGGTAAATTCATATTTTGAACTGCTTCCTATGAATTTTATTTAAACAATTTATCTTCAGGAGGGTAATAATGATAATTCATTTTCATTCACTAATTAAGATTTACAGGCAGAATGACACCCTCGGAAATAACGGACTATACTTACATTTGTGGCATTTTTTTAAAAAGTTTGCACCGTGTTTTAGAATTAGAGACCATTAACTAATTAGAGACGTTAATGGAGACTCATGTTTATTGCCATTCTCTAACAATTTAGACGCAAGTCAGTGGTCCGAATTCCATTTTATATTATAAGTGTCTTTCCCACACTTGCCACAGGATTAACAATAATTGGTCCTTACTGAGAATATGTCATACACAGTATGTAACAAGACCGCACTAATCATACACTCACGTATTCCTCCATAATTACTTTAATACGCAACAAGTTGTGTCGAAGTCTCGCATCTCAATCTGAACAAACGTGTGTACCAGAGAATTACCATCAGAAGACGACAGCAGCACTACTAGCGGACGCGGAAAGTACTGCGCTGCATTTGTGAGTCTAATAAGGTCTCACAATCCATTTCATTTTTCTCTCTGATTATATCCAATTTCTCCTCAACAAAGTTTTTGCTCTCAGCTTGTGTTTCCTGGGGTAATTTATACAACTAATTTACACTCGGAGAAGCAATTTACAGCGGGAAGAGGCATTTTTCACACTTCAACAGGTTGTCAGCTCAATCAGTTTTAATTGTCTGTTGTGTTTGACTCAACATTGTACTCGTTCTATTTATTGAATACCAGGTGTTTGCGAGAATTACTGCTAGACTGGCTGCCAAGGCTGAGTAGGCCTACCCAAGCATCGTTAATTTACACATAATATGTTCTTGGCTCAGTGTATTTTTTTTTAATTCATATTTTTGATTCATTTATATCTACCCCTTAATTTGAGGACAGACACTATTCATAAAAAAAGTTTCAATCTGGAAATAATCATGGTTTAGTTACTTTAGGATGGGGAGATTGAGGCCTAACCACAGTAACTAAAACAGGCGATAGGCATCAAGACGAGGCTGTGCAGTAGGATGTTACGTCCCATGGGTGAAATCAGCTGTTTTAGTTATTCTATGAAGTACTGGTAACTAAACTTACTAATAACGTGCAAACTTTCAGCTAAATAGTAAGCAAGTTATTTACCACTAATCAGCTGGAATTGTAATTTCGGGAATTATAACATTATTTTTGTGTTTATTTGTTGTTTCTCGTTCCACCCAGATATTATTTCGCCCGTGTGAGGATGCTCGTAATACCTTTTCTTCAAGGTAGACCTAACCCCTATGAACAAACAGCTAGTAATATGTGCGTTTATGGAAAAATAATCCAATGGTATGATTTGTGGGAAAGATATATATCTTTCAGTTTTGATTGATATATTTTTGTATATATTCTTTTATTACAACAAAATTATTACTTCAAAGCATACAACTTCAGCCCTCTGTTTTTTATTTTTATTTGATTTGATTGTAGTAGAAATAAATGGAAATAATATTCTAACCAAATTTGGCTTTATAAAAAAAATATGATAGCATCCAATCATTTCACATAACAGATTTGAAAAAATGCTTGAATATTATAAAAAAAGATGAAGGATACAAAAAGTTACACCTTTTCGTATAAAAAAGATCATACTTGACTGAGTTATGGATTAGTCAGTGCCACTCAGAGTCCTTATTCAAATACACAAGGAACTATAACATTTGTTACATTGCTTATCCTGGTCACTAAGAGAGGAAAGAGTGCTTCTCTAACTTCAGAGCCCTGCATCTGGTATATCATTATTATTATTATTAGAAAAAACATGCTGAACTGTTATCAGCTGTTTTATTGAACAGTACACAACTCACTTTAGGTATATATTCATTTAAAGCACCAAACTTCAAGATAGAAACGACTTTGGATTTCGAATGCATGTAATGAGTGTGTGAGTGAATTTAGACTTTGATACCAAGTAAGGACGACTGTTGGTTAGTAATTTTCATTAGTTAATAATCCAATGACAAATGAACAGCTGGCGCTATCAGCTGATCCCAATCAAAATGTAACTCTACATTGAGGAAACTGTACATTTTATATTAGGAAAGCTGGTCTTTAACCAACTGTGCTACAAAATAATTTATACATAATAATATACAGTATATACATTACCATATTCAAATATATAAAAGTGGATTTTAGTATATTTGTTTGATTTTCTTTGAAGTTTTTAAATATTTTGACCCTAATCGAATCAACATGACCGTAGGTATATAGCCCATGTGAACTATAAAGAGGGGTTTATGGCTATTAATTTTGGACTGCATCCCCCCCGCTAAAAAATCTCAAAGAATCTCAAAAATAAATATACAAATATTGAAAACAAACTTGATTGAGAAATTAAATTAAAAGCTTAAAATATCATTTGAGAGAATACTAAAAACATTCAAGATGTGTTGGACCCATTGTTCCATACATAAAAAGAAATAAATGGTACCAGGTAACTGGCACAAATTGTCACCCTTCCCTTTTATATCAGATTTTTGAATAAATCAAATGTTCAGTTAATTACATTTCTAAGGAATGTACAGATGAAACACTTATTTTATTTAAATTAAAGTATGGACAAATATAATCTTAAAAGAACAGCTGTTCAATTAATCACATATCCAGATTGTATGTAAAGAACCGTCAACAACTTGAGTTGTGGATTCCGGCCTCCGACCTCCAACTTCAACTTAGTGGGGTGGTAACTAATAAATAAAATTAAATATATAAATCATATTTTTAGTAGTAATTTGGATCATTACTTAAGATTAATTGAAATCGTTAGAGTAAAGCTTGAAAAATTTACATTTTTAGTGTTTTTGCCATTGTATAAAAAATGTTTAACTAAAAATGTTTTAAAGTTAGGGACATGCGGTGTTTACTAAAATATTTTAAAATGTAAATCACATATTTCCTGAAAATAAAATCAAAATCATTATAGCCGTTTTTGAGAAAACTCTATTTTTGTATGTTTTGCCTGTAAAAATTAAATAAAATGCCAAAAAAGTGAAAAAATAGCCTGGTTATATTGGCTAAATATGCATACATACCAAATGTCATAAAAATGATTCATCAGTTTGCTCTGCAGAGAAGTGAGTACTGGATTTTAAGACCAACTTGTTAAAACATTTTTTTTTTAGGATCACAATATGTACTTTCTCTATGCTAATGCATATGTGAGAAAGTAAAAACGCGTGATGTGGACGTATTAATCTCGAGTTAATGACGTCTTTCTCCTAAATCCTAATGTTTCTTTATGTTCAGAAAGAAATATATTTTTAAAGAAAATTTCAAAATAAATGGTCTCTATTGACTTTTAATGCATGGCTGAATATAGGACACGCTTAGTATTTCGAAATATATCATCAGATTTTTGAGATTACATTTTTAGGCACTGTCCGAAAATTGTATCAAACTGGCATAAAAGAGTCAACTAGGGTACTAAATAAAGGTATTGCTAACCTCACAATATGCCATTTGTTTTATAAAAGTCAAAACACAATGGACCAAATCTGAAAAATAGAATTTCTCAACAAGGCATTAGTGTAAGTTGCCTTATTGAGGCCACTTGCTGAATACCCTCTAGATTATACCGCGAGCTTCCCCTGTGGCCGGAAGTAGAGTTCCTTTACGAGGCTAAAGCCAAGACGTACGTTGAGTAAATGGACTTGTCAAACTATGAGGGTGGATAAGTGCATATGGACGCCAGTAACGCATGTCTGAATACACGCAGTTGTTAATATAAACTGAAATGTTTTCATCCTTGGCCGGATTTTCTTAATGGCTAAGGATAGTGTCTTATGAAGCTTTTATAGTTTGAAGTGCATTCATACAGTGACTAACCATTCGTTGTACCTTCAACGGTCATAATCCACTATTTTCTCTACCATTACGTCCATTCCACCTAGAATAGAGAACAAGGCGGGGGCTGAGGGTACTGAAGAGGTTCTTTGTGGAGGGGGGCATCTGACCCCTCATGACCCGCGCGCGCGTGACCCGTCCCTGATTAAAACTGACCAATAAGACTCGAAATAATTGCAAAATTGGAACACACTTGGATTTGAATAGAAGGCGGACGTCGTGATTGGCCAGTCGTGATCGCCGTTGGCCAATCGGCTGAGGTAGTCACTTCTTCAGGAGAAGAGCTTGAGGTCTGCTGCATATCTTAGCCCAGCTCGTCTCACTGTACTCACCATAGATAGAAATGGCAGCTTTTGCCATTTTTCGTTCGTCTTAAACTATTTTATGTTTTTTTTTTTTTAATGGCAACAATGATTTATTGTATAACTAAAACATTAAAATTTGATATATGATGCAATTTCAAGCAATCATAACACATTCAACTAAAAATTTAAATAAGGATACTGGCCTTCGTGAGGTAGTGGTGAACAAGGAAGATAATTAACAATGCTTAGAAAATTCTCTAAACCTAATTTACGTTTAAAATTTACAAATAATTCTCTAAGCCCACCCATATACGTACAGTGTTATTGACCCACCCGCTCACCCACACACGTACAGTATTATTGACCCACCCGCCCACCCATACACGTACAGTGATATTGACCACCCGTCCACCCATACACGTACAGTGTTATTGACCCACCCGCCCACCCATACACGTACAGTGATATTGACCCACCCGCCCACCCATACAAGTACAGTGATATGTATGTATTATGTATTACATATGGCTGACCATATGTAATACATAAGATAGATTGGTAAGACAGTTCAACCTCATGTGTACGTAAAGTAGATTGGTGGATATAGTTCGACCATTTTTGTACGTAAAGTAGATTGGTGGATGACAGTTCAACCACATGTGTGCATAAGATAGAATGGTGGATTACAGTTCGACCACATAAATACGTAATGTAGATTGGTGGATTACAGTTCGACCATATGTGTACGTAAGGTAGATTGGTGGATGACAGTTCGATTATATGTGTTCGTAATGTAGATTGGTGGATGACAATTCGACTATATGTGTACGTAAGGTAGATTGGTGAATGACAGTTCGACCATATGTGTACGTAAGGTAGATTGGTGGATGACAGTTCGACCATATGTGTACGTAAGGTAGATTGGTGGATGACAGTTCGACCACATGTGTACGTAAGGTAGATTGGTGGATGACAGTTCGACCACATGTGTACGTAAGGTAGATTGGTGGAAGACAGTTCGACCATATGTGTACATAAGGTAGATTGGTGGAAGACAGTTCGACCATATGTGTACGTAAGGTAGATTGGTGGATGACAGTTCGACTATATGTGTTCGTAATGTAGATTGGTGGATGACAGTTCGACGTATGTGTACGTAAGGTAGATTGGTGAATGACAGTTCGACCATATGTGTACGTAATGTAGATTGGTGGATTACAGTTCGACCATATGTGTACGTAAGGTAGATTGGTGGATGACAGTTCGACCACATGTGTACGTAAGGTAGATTGGTGGAAGACAGTTCGACCATATGTGTACGTAAGGTAGATTGGTGGATGACAATTCGACGTATGTGTACGTAAGGTAGATTGGTGGATGACAGTTTGACTCTATGTGTTCGTAATGTAGATTGGTGGATGACAATTCGACGTATGTGTACGTAAGGTAGATTGGTGAATGACAGTTCGACCATATGTATACGTAATGTAGATTGGTGGATTACTGTTCGACTATATGTGTACGTAAGGTAGATTGGTGGATGACAGTTCGACTATATGTGTTCGTAATGTAGATTGGTGGATGACAATTCGACGTATGTGTACGTAAGGTAGATTGGTGGATAACAGTTCAACCACATGTGTACGTAAGGTAGATTGGTGGATGACAGTTCGACCACATGTGTACGTAAGGTAGATTGCTGGATGACAGTTCGACCACATGTGTACGTAAGGTAGATTGGTGGAAGACAGTTCGACCATATGTGTACGTAAGGTAGATTGGTGGAAGACAGTTCGACCATATGTGTACGTAAGGTAGATTGGTGGATGACAGTTCGACTATATGTGTTCGTAATGTAGATTGGTGGATGACAATTCGACGTATGTGTACGTAAGGTAGATTGGTGGATAACAGTTCAACCACATGTGTACGTAAGGTAGATTGGTGGATGACAGTTCGACCACATGTGTACGTAAGGTAGATTGCTGGATGACAGTTCGACCACATGTGTACGTAAGGTAGATTGGTGGAAGACAGTTCGACCATATGTGTACGTAAGGTAGATTGGTGGAAGACAGTTCGACCATATGTGTACGTAAGGTAGATTGGTGGATGACAGTTCGACTATATGTGTTCGTAATGTAGATTGGTGGATGACAATTCGACGTATGTGTACGTAAGGTAGATTGGTGAATGACAGTTCGACCACATGTGTACGTAAGGTAGATTGGTGGAAGACAGTTCGACCATATGTGTACGTAAGGTAGATTGGTGGATGACAATTCGACGTATGTGTACGTAAGGTAGATTGGTGGATGACAGTTTGACTCTATGTGTTCGTAATGTAGATTGGTGGATGACAATTCGACGTATGTGTACATAAGGTAGATTGGTGAATGACAGTTCGACCATATGTATACGTAATGTAGATTGGTGGATTACAGTTCGACCATATGTGTACATAAGGTAGATTGGTGGATGACAGTTCGACTATATGTGTTCGTAATGTAGATTGGTGGATGACAATTCGACGTATGTGTACGTAAGGTAGATTGGTGGATAACAGTTCAACCACATGTGTACGTAAGGTAGATTGGTGAATGACAGTTCGACAATATGTGTATGTAAGGTAGATTGGTGGATGACAGTTCGATTATATGTGTTCGTAATGTAGATTGGTGGATAACAATTCGACGTATGTGTACGTAAGGTAGATTGGTGGATGACAGTTTGACTCTATGTGTTCGTAATGTAGATTGGTGGATGACAATTCGACGTATGTGTACATAAGGTAGATTGGTGAATGACAGTTCGACCATATGTATACGTAATGTAGATTGGTGGATTACAGTTCGACCATATGTGTACATAAGGTAGATTGGTGGATGACAGTTCGACTATATGTGTTCGTAATGTAGATTGGTGGATGACAATTCGACGTATGTGTACGTAAGGTAGATTGGTGGATAACAGTTCAACCACATGTGTACGTAAGGTAGATTGGTGAATGACAGTTCGACAATATGTGTATGTAAGGTAGATAGATATATTGGTGGATGACAGATCGACCATGTGGGTAATTCTCTACTATTCTTTAGTCAACTTCAAAACTGTTCATACTCTGTCAATACATTTTTTTGACGTTAAGAAACTATATTTAGGAATAATTTGGTGTCAAACCATTGTAAAGTGAGGAAATAGCGATGTTTAGTATTAAACGGAACTTCACGTCCGCACATGATATTAGAACTTGTAGATTTCATCGTTTATGGCTTTATGTTACTCTTGTTCGGCAGATACTGGAGTAGCCTACAGAGAAAAGGAAAATGTGAAACAATTTCATGACTCAGTAGTTTTGAAGATAAAAGTACTAAGAAGTAAGCCCTCCTCCTTCGGCTTAGGGCACATTATTTAATCTTTGACTTTGACCTACTCACGTGCTTGTAAAAATGCCATATGTTTTACTTATTGTTATGTTGAATGTAACAGATAGTAAAATAAAACAGAGTTATAAAGAAAAACTATTTTTAATTTTAAAAGTTTAACCTACCACAATTGTATCCAATGTTTTTATTTAAAAGCTATTAATCAAATAAATAAATCAATTAATATAGCTCCATAAAAATACCATGGGAATTTTGGAGGCCAGAGGGACGGAGTCCTGAAGCAGGAGAGGAAAATCCTTTCTTAGTGAGCCTCTAGTGGGCAAGATAAACCTATATACAAAATTTCAAGTTCATTGGACGTATAATTTTGGAGAAATATTGATGAGTGTTAAATGTATTTTATTTATATATATATTATTTATATATATATATATATATATATATATATATATATATATATATAAATAACACTAGGGGACACCCCTGCACGCTTCGCGCGCCAACCCCAACTCGCTGCGTTCAATCCCCCCAGCCTTCACCTCGGCATGTGACTTTTGACTAAAAATAATAGTAGATTAACTGTATAACGTAAAATCACAATATTAAAATTATTTTCAGTATTTCACATACACTACTTGAGTTGCCATCTATTTATTAGTATAAATACCCAATGGTATTACTTAGCCTATTTCAAGCTTGTTCATTTCAATTGTTTTTGTTTAACAGCTGAAGATTAAACTTTTAATGCATCAATAGTAAAAAAAAAGTATATTGTAAAACATACAAAATAAACATGTTTATTTATTTACAAAACAGCTGTTATTAATATACTAAAATCAACCCAATGTTATTCTTATGGAAAAATGAAATTGTGAGGGGCTGTTTGTACCACTTAGAAATGGAATTTCGAAAAATCCTTTCTTAGTGCGCATCTAGGGCATAAGATTAACATATGTACTAAATTTTATATCTCTGTCTTATATGGGTTTTGCTGGGCGATGTTTAAAAACAGTCAGTTTTTGCTAAACAGCTCACTCACAGTCAGTGAGTGAGCTGTTTAGCTGTTTGTGTTTATATTGTTTAAGCTGGTGTTATATTTGCTTATATTTAGTGTGAATTCAACCCAAACTCCGTCTAATTTCAATATAAAAATCCACCTAATTTTTAAAAATCTTAAAAACCACTGTTAATACTAAGTATTTATTTTGTTAATTTTTAATTGACTTGAAATGTTGAGAGAATGCAGATTATTATCATAGATGTAGACTAAGAAAGAATTGTCGAAATTCCTTTAGAGTAGCCTTTAAAAGGCCCCTTTGGAATAAGTTGATCATAAGTTTAAAAATACTTGATAATCAAAAATACATATAATTACAGTTGATACACTAACATAATTGGCTTAATCACAGACGGTAGCCGAAGGCCAAGGTGTCATCAGCGAAGTGAGTGACGGATTTGGCACGCGAAGCGTGCACGGGCATCCCCTAGTAATATTTTATATACCAATCTTTACCTTATCAAATTGTGTTTTAATTGAAACTTTAATGGTTATAAACAGCTGTTGAGAAACATTATGTAAGGTTTCATTTTGTATTATGTAAACAAATTTAAACGTCAAGAAAATTAGTTGATCAATAAATTTTGTGTAAATATATCAATAGAATATTTTTAATCAATCTGTAAATTCCGTAATTTCTTGTGAGTTTAAGGTATTACATCCTCATAATAAATCAGCCATACAGATTTCAGGTATGTTATTTTAAAATTCATATTCCTACTCAATGTTTTTATAACATATCAAAATTCCTCATCAAAGGAAAGGTGACCACCGTCGTCGGCGGTGTACGAAAGTACCCTCTGCCCATCATTGTGAGACAGTAGACCCTCGGGAAGTAGAGCGAAAGAGTCGAAGGTTGAGGGCAGAACAGGCAAGTAGAAGCCACAAGGAAGAAGATCGCTCTCCTGAGTACCGTGTTTACAAGCATTCTCTATACGAAGAGGACGATAGAAAGAGAAACGAAGTGGTGGTTCCAAGGCTTGGTAAGCATCTAAAAGTAGAACCTAGAGCTCTACGGAACTCCACAAAGGAACACAGTGAAGACAGTGCGGGTGAAGAGTATCACGAATATAGTAGGCAGAGATACTTTCCATTAGGAAAACACGGTCCCAAGGAGGAGAACCTTCACAAGCATCGACAGCAGAAAAATTTCAGACAGTTATACTCTTCAGCCAGTGACTTGAGGGATCACAATAATTACGAATATAAAAGCCCTTTCACACTCTACGTTCCAAAGGACGGTCGCAGACGTTCTCCACATATTCCAGACAGGTTTTCGAGGTTCAACCAGAACACTAATATAGGGGACTTTGAAGGAGGTCGCTCGATTCCTAGACGCTGTCATATTCAACAGCTCTGCGGTCAAGTGAACCATCAACATCAACTTAACGAGAAGATTGACTGTCTTTATTGTAAGAGGCCTGAAATCTGTACAAGCTGTGTCAACTCTAAAACAGAAAGTAGGTTAGTCAAAAAAGACGACCCTTTGGATGAAGTAATAGAGAAACTGAAATCTGATTTCTTAATAACTCCTAAACCCAAGGTATCACTTAGTGCAGATGGCAAGGGCTTGCATGTTTACGTTCCCCTTTTAGAAGAAAAGGATCCTAAAGAGATAGTTTCACAATTAGATAGTCTTTACAAAAACATCAATACTAAAAAATCTGAAAAGTCAGAAGCATCAAGAAGAATCTTAGCTCGAAAGCTGAAGAGAATTATTGAAAAATACTTCAGCCCAGACCTTATACTTGAAAGGGATCCTTATACCACCGGTCGAACAGTAGAAGAAAAACTCCTGTGTGAAACCTTTTTCAAAAAGTGTGATCAAGAAGGAATTCAGCCACAAACTATCTTCAAAACACCTGCATATAGGTATTCTATCACAGACATCCTTGATGAAATAACTAAATTACCGATAAGAGAGACAGATAGTGAGTTTCTTGTTAAGTTTGAGGAGAAGCTAAGAGAGAAAAATTGTATCTGCTATCCATCACCCAGCAACAATTTGGCTGATGACCGGCTAGACCACTACATTGATAACTTGATCGGAGTTTTGAAACGTAACTGAGGTAAACTAAATAAGAATTTGATAAAAAGTGATATAAAATATATTCAATGAAGATTTTCTGCGTTTTTTACAATGTAAATATCTTGAAAAATGTTCCTTATATTGCGTTAATACGATTAGTTTATCAAATCGATGTATACAATATTTTAAATTAAATTATGTTTCCTTGAAACAGATTACATGTTATATCAACTTGCTGTTTTCTTATATTATTACTGATTCAACCTATCTATCATTTTTTAATATCTTGATTCCAACATGTAACTTTAAATTTTATTCAAAGTTTTAGAGGATTGATAAATATAGTAAGATTTAATTATGTTGTACAAACATTAAAAGTAAAATGCTAAAAATTTCCGGGAAACGTGTTAAATGATTTCTCTTGTTTAATCATTTAATTATAAGAAGTTAAAATAATATTTCCTCTCCTAATAATCTCACGAATCTCTTGAGAGTCTGTAGAAGGATTGAACAATCAAATTTAACCCAAACAAATCTGTGCCTGGAAGTGTTTAAAAGTTCACCATGGTCCAATCAACGTGGAGGCATTCTTTAAACATCACATTTAAGTTAACTATGCAGGTATCTTAAACTACCATTGTAAGATTAACCTCGTAATAATCCTTAAATCCATCATAATCCATGAAGGCTGTTTAGTCAAACATTTTTAAATTTTTGTCAATTTCAATGTCATCTATCAATCAGCAACTAAACGCCTCCCAAGTAGTTCTTTCATTAAAATTATATTTACAGTTATAAATACATCACCTCAAGGATGCGAATTTGGGCTTTCTTGGTACATATCTCTTTAAGAAACTATTTTCCCGATTATTCCCAAATTTAAAAAACAGACCTCACCCCTGCTTTGCCAATCAGTTGCACCTTCGTCCCTACTGGTCTTGCTCATCAGTTATTTTAAATTACGTAATTTTAATGCAAATCAGCAAATATGATTTTAAACAATAAATGTTTTATGTTTGTTTTTATTTTATTACGATGATAAATACAGCGTCGTGTTTGGCAACACGCTTTTTAATATAACATAACTTACAAAATCGATTAACTTTATATTCTCAACTGGGATATGTACTTTTACCCGCATGTTATATTACAATCCAATCGCTACACACATGTATAGTGAGACACAGCACCTGCAGCCGCAGGATTGTGCTTAAACGACTTCCTGCAATTATATAGATGGGGAGGGGGAGGGTTCGAGTGTCTGTGTCTCACGGTCAGACGTACAGCTAGCATGCGTAACGGAATTCAGTTGTCCCTAATGCCGGCCGAACCACCTTGACCATGGAACATCCTTAAACCCACCCCCTTAAAAAACGTAATATTCCTTTAATCCACCATGTTACAATCAACCATGGAAAGTTCCTTAAATCCACCATAGCCCACTTAAAAAGTAATTTTCCTTAAAATCCACCTTATTTCAATGAACCATAGAAACAACCTTAAACCCATCCTTTTCCATTTAAACACATAATGTTCTTTAAAACTTGCCTTATTCAAACTAACCATAGTAACATCTTCAAACCTATCCTAGTCCAATTAATCATGTAATTTTTTTTAACCTACCCTAGTCCACTTAAATACGTAAGTTCCTTAACCACACGATATTCCAATTAACCATGGAAACATCCTTAAACCCATTCTAGTCCACTTCAATAACGTAGTCTTATATTCTGTAACCCACCTTAATACAACTGTAACCTCTGGAAACATCGTGAAACCTATCTTGGCCCACTTAAATATGTAATGTTCCTTACAACCATCATATTCCAATTAACCATAGAAGCATCCTTAAACTAGTGCACTTTAATTTAGTAACTTTCCTTAAACCCACCAAGGTTACAATAAACCGTGGAATATCCTTTAACCTACCCTAGTCCACTTAAATACGTAGCCTAATGTTAATGTTCCTTAAACCCACCAAGGTTACAATAAACCGTGGAATATCCTTTAACCTACCCTAGTCCACTTAAATACGTAGCCTAATGTTAATGTTCCTTAAACCCACCAAGGTTACAATAAACCGTGGAATATCCTTTAACCTACCCTAGTCCACTTAAATACGTAGCCTAATGTTAATGTTCCTTAAACCCACCATATTCCAATAAACCGTGGAATATCCTTTAACCTACCCTAGTCCACTTAAATACGTAGCCTAATGTTAATGTTCCTTAAACCTACCATAGCCCAATAAACGGTGGAATATCCTTTAACCTACCCTAGTCCACTTAAATACGTAGCCTAATGTTAATGTTCCTTAAACCCACCAAGGTTACAATTAATCGTCAAAACATCCTTAAACCTACCATAGCCCACTTTAATATGTTATTTTATTTAACCCCACTATATTCCAACTAACCATGAAAATGTTCATACTTCAGCAAATGGAAGCATACTTCATTCCATCCTAGCTGTATTCACCATCTAGTTGTGATAAGAAGTTCAGTTATTATAAATTTAAATTTCACACAATTTATCAAAAACAAAAACACTGTACGTGTAATGGTGTGTGGGAGGATCACTACTGCTGTACCACCCACCCATACACGTACGGTGGTATTGACCACCCGTCCACCCATAAACGAACCGTGTTATCAACCCTCCTGCACATCCATTCCCGATCTGTGAATACGGAAAGCGACTAATAAAATGATGTGTTCAACTTTTCTGTTGACGATGTAAAACTAATACTGTGGGCTGGTAATAATCTAAAAATAGAAACTATGCTGTCCATTTGTTATGCTTTCAAAAATAACAACAACCCACTCTTCTAAACACACACAAATGTTACATCTAAGGTATACATTAGACTTAGAGATGCATGTAGGCAAATGACTTTTCATGTTTCAAGAAAGGTATTTACACATTTCATAATGAATTTAATGTTTTTTTAACATGTTCAAATGTATAAGATGTCTTGAAAAATGGATATATGCTACATCTTACATAGCACATTATTTTTACTCCACAAATCAATACAAATTATATCATCATTAATAACTACAGGGCTACTATAGAGACACTGTATTTATTGGGCATAGAAAGATCTTGTTAGAGGCGAGCTTCCACGTCTTACTCGTTGGTATATGACTGTAGGATATGACGCAGAGACATTACGACCAACTATGGAGGAGGACTGAGGAAGAAGTTGAGAGAGTAGTGGAGGCAGACAAAGAATATGTCAGTGAGGATGTCATAGAGGATAGACAGAGAGCCTACAAGCAAGCTGCGTCAAACTACATTAGGTAAGAGAGCTTTGAGTATATGTATGACAATATTACGAAAGATGTGTTGCATATTTCTTTGTGTTATTAGGATTTAATAAGGGTGGGGAGTGATCGATACGTTAGATAACATAGTCCACTTAACATTAATAACTAGTAATAAAAAATCAAAGCAGTACTAATCATAATATAATATACTGTTAACAGTAACATATTACGCTATGTATTTTTATGTTTTGTTATTTATTATTATTATATTTAATTTTTACCCCACACTTTATACTCAACTACATAATTACGAGTCACAAACATCCCTCGGAGATGACGGAAACATTACTTCTTTGTAATATACATTTATTCTTAAACTCTCAGTCAAATGTTATCGAATGAGGCCAGTCATGCAGAGAACATTTGTGAAAGAAGAAGAGATCAGCCACAGTACGTCGGGATGAGAGAGTGCCGAGAGAGGTGGAAGAACGACAGTGGAGCGCCTGGCAAAAACTAATAAAACTGTCAGACAAGAAATAGGACAACTGCGACAGTGGAGCGCCTGACCTTGAGGCGCTCCACTGTCGTGCCCTCGCGGGTCCAATGTGACAAGGGTTTTGACAAGGGTTCAAAAACTAAGGGGTCTTAATATCTATGGTGAGAGTGTGTTTAACTTGAAATCAATAGACATATATTTATTAAATAAAAAGTTACAGTTTTTACATAAGATCCGGGTTTGTTAACAAATTTTACACTTCAAATTACTTTAGAAATAAAAAAGCCTTCAGATATTGAAATTGTAAATATAAGCTACATTGAAATAAGCTGTTATAGTCCGATTCATTGACACGCTTCTAAGTAATAGAAAACGTTATTGTATAAGACGTAAAATCGTGGATTGGTTGGCGTTTGACGTATTCCTAAGTAACAATTTTTCGTGGTCCTTTTTATTAAATCAAAGCTAAGCAGGTTGAACCGTCAATAATGTAATAATTTGAACAATAGCCATTAAATAATTAAAATCATTTAAACAAAGTAATAAGTTGATAGAACATCTGTTTGCGGTATATATTTTCAGTTTTGTAGTAAAACGAAATAATACCTTTAACATATACTACTGTTCTATAAAATTTATGTAAATACTAGCTGTACCCGCCCGCTTCGCCGGTCATAATATTGAGTTTTGATTGTATCATTGAAATGTGGAGCAACCTTTCAGTTTACACAGTACCCAATTTACAACAGCTGATGTTTTTTGTAGTTTACTACTGTACTCAATTATTTTTAATTTAGAAAATTTTGCCTACTACAATTTTATTCTATTTGTTTTTATTTAACAGTTGTTAATGAAATAAATCAATCAATTAATATAGCTTCACAAGAAATCAAAACATAAAATTATAAACAGTATAATTTTGACATATTTAAAACCCACAGCTGATATTCTTTTTATATTTGACTTATTATACCTTCATGCATCCTGCTATTTGATTAACATCGAAACTTTAGAGGTCCAAGGGATGGAGCCCTGAGGGATTAAAGAAACGGGAATAGGACAGAAACCTTCCCTGGGGTATATAGAACAACTTCCCCAAGTTTCATGGCGTTCGGCTGGACGGTTTGGTAGCGCATAAAGGATAGACAAACAAACATACATTGTATTTTATTTATATAGATAATCAGTTATCATTGAGACACATCCAATACATTATTTTCATACCAACCAACAAGTAGATGACAATCAAATATTTAAAATCTTTGAAGTCTTTAGATAGCGTAAATTATCAAAAGACGTTTATTAGCGAGTGATAATTCAATATGCATAGTGTCAAAATCAAATTAAATTATAAAATATCTTATATTGTCTTTCCAGTCTCAGAAAATTTTTACGCCTGCACAATAAATTCTTGATTTAATTAGATAAAACTGATAACTTAGTTATTTATCTTCTTTCACATGTAAAACTCTTTTTTTAATTTTTAAAACAGTTACACCTTATGTTATATCAGTTATATTATAATACTTTGGAAACAAGTTTATTTAATTTGATTTTTGTTCAATAATGCCTACCTTGTAGGTGAAACACCTCAAGCAAATAACACATGTATTTTAAAATCCTGATAATGTACAGTATAGTACATTAAAGTTTTTATTGTCAATTATGTCTCATAGAACAGTAATTAAAATACAAACAACTATGTAATAAAATTATCCTTACTAATAAATCTAAGGTTTAGGCTTACGTACATATTAAAGTTTTTAACATAGATCTCATTATATTACAACTAATCATTTCTTCTTAAATAAAGTAACTAAACATTAAGCAACAGTTTTTCACAAGGAAAAACGATGTTTTTGTTTTAAGATAAGTATTGGAAACTAGATTTAAACCACAGCCGGATGGTATCATGGCCGGCAGGATGTGATGTGATGAATTCATTGAACTTTCTACCCTTTCCACCCTCTTGTCTTACCGCTTGGAATGCGCCATTAGGTATTCCGCGTAAAATATGGAAATCCCTGAAGGACTACATTAGTATTACTAAGAAAAAATACCCCTCCTTCTAAGCAGGATACGCATCTTACAGGATACGCATCCAAGGACATCGTACAGATTTTTGTGGAGTGTGTTTGGTATTTATTAATAAAAAATATTTTATATTTAATCAAAATACTATGGCTTTGATGTCATTACCGACATTCTTAGTCATTCCTTTGCCTTAATTGTAAAATGTTAATTGGTAATATAACAAAAATTGTTGTCTACACGACTTTTTAAGTACTTTTATATGTTTTTGTAATTTTCTGTTCTACGAACAGTGTTGGCCAAATGTATTGAATCTACAAAAATCCTTCCTCGACCTTTGATTTTGAAACTGCTGCTATCACGACTGTTTTTTTTTTTTTTTTTTTTTTTTTTTTTTTTGCCAAAGCACTTGCAGGCACAACCAACAGTACGGACTTACTCGAAACTACAAAGAGTCTGAAGAGTTTGGACAGTTTTGTGGGATGCTTGATGGTTTGGCTTTCCTTCCAAAACAAGATGTACTACAGGGGATGCAGCTGCTGTAGCGATTGGCTCCTGTCGAAGCTTTATACCTACTACACTACTTCGACGTCAACTATGTGAGCGGTACAGCAGGAGAAAACCCTAAACCTGCCGTGTTTCCACCATCACTCTGGAAAGTTCATGAAGCGACTCTTTCCGACTCACACAGAACAAACAATATGTGTGAGGCGTGGAATAACCGATTTAAGAACTTATAAGGCCTCCAAAACCCATCTACGTGGACGGTTATCGAGGCCATACACCGAAATGACGGACTGGAGAGAACAGACGTTCTGCAACAAACTCAACCAAAAACACTGAACAGCTACAGCGTCGACTAAAACAGTTGAGTGAACGATATTTAGCTAGGGAAGTTATTATAAATGACTTTTTATCAAAAGTAGGAGAAACTATTAGATTTAAGTATGTAACTAAAAGGAGGTTTATAAATTAATAATGATTTTATATTTTGTTTGTTTTAGAATTTTGTAGTCTACAGATTGAGTGTAAATAGTATTTTTTTGTTTGAGTATTAGTATTTTTTTAAATTTTAAGTTTTAAATATTAGTAAGTGTAACCCAAATTATTTAGTTTAAATTTAAATGTATATTTATTATTTTAGAATGTTATACAAATTATTAAGTGTTAAAACTAAGAAATACATATTTATTATTTACAAGCCTATTTGTAGTTATTGACCTTCTTTTGTAACTTCAATTTATTTGAAACAACTTGCCCAGTAATAAAATTAATATAATTTTAAAACCCCACTGCTTGGCTTTTACGAATTTGTATAAACTATGGTTAATATTTTATAATTAATACTCATGGGTTAAAGGGGCAAGACATGATAAAATGAAGAGTGTCTACGTGTTCCTTTTACATAAAACTAAAAAGTATATAGTTTTAGTTTTTTTAAAAGATGACTACAAATACATCATTATTTTAGTCCTCGGGAGTTGATGTGGTAAACATGATGTGGCCCATCTCCGAAGACCAAGGTAGATAGTGTGCATGAATAAGGGTAGATGTTTTCTATCTGTACGGTTATAAACTTGTTTTAAAACAAGTCTGCAATACTTTAACCACTATTGCAAGTTTAATTCAAATAAAATGAAATATGATTAAGAAACGTGATTAATAGTTTTGATTGGTCTTTTAGGATAACCCCTACAGAATCAATGTTACACTTACTCGTACAAAATATGCAGTGCACTTAACAAAGTCAGTATGATAGTGGCCGTTGTGATATTAGATTGGTAGGTATTTAGAAGGCCCCGCGAGCTGAGCTTGATAGCAGGTAGGAAGCACGTAGAGTGCCGAGGACAGGTAGTTTTAGGTGCGACACAGGAGTGCCTCCCCACCCCTTTTCGGAGGCGTTCCTGAGTCGCACCCCTAGCGAAAATTATTTATGACAACCCCTTAGCCAGGTAAGAGGCGTTCCTGTGTCACGGATTCGAGAGAGGTAGTTGTCGACGAATGTCGAGCTCATCGAACTCTATAAACCTAAAGATTATCAACGGAAGGAACTTCTTTAGGGCAGCCTCTTTGGAGTTATCAAAATACCCCTATTACAAATAACAATTATAATTAAATATTGAAATACCTGTCTGCTGAACACTTTTTAGATTTTTTAGTTTGAATAGCGACATTTTCTGAAACAGCAAGTGATGTTTCTTACAACATGACCGATAAATTGGCCGTAACTGAATCTAACATCGAGAAAAGAGGGGAAGAAAGCTTTGAAGACAATGATAGGGAAAATCTTGGTCTCAAAAATCCAATGCCCAACAAATATCTAAGAAAGATCTGTAAAGGATGATTGCTGTCTAGGCATTGGTCTGTCTATACAGGGTGGATTTCACCCCAAATCGTTTCCGCAGTTTATTAAAATTGTTTTTCAAATATGCCGCTTAATTAATATTAACCTTAAATACATTTAAATTGTCTCAATGTTATTAGGGATCACTTAGGTCAAGGTCAAGGAATCAAAGTGTTCAATAAGAACGTGGTCAAGTGATGTGCCATTTAACACCACCACTTCAAGGTGAAAACTATAGTGCAATCAGAAATAAAAAGGACGTGTTTTTTAACTCTATTTCTTAATCATTTTTTTTTTATTTTATTTTATTGATGATCACCTATGAATTTTCTTAGTTAAAAGTTATTTTTCATGACCAAAACAAACACATATTAAACCAATTCTATGAAAAAACACGAATCTGGTATGTTTTCGCCATGACAAGTCAGTTTTAGGTAATGCGATACATAGGTGATGCCCAGCGCATACTATTGTTACAAAAGCGGATTGCAATAACAAGTTACAAAAAATCATACATAGCATTTTAAGCCGCTGTTTATAGCTGTGAAAATATTGACATCATTCATCCTTGAGTCGGCATTAGTGTAAAAAGGAAGCCTGATATTTTTATCAAAAATGAAGAGGTCCATAGTTAACTAGGCAGAGGACTATGATCCACGTGAATTATGCAATTTCTAGCTTAGTGAAAAACAGTCCTACTGGCATATTTGTATAAGTATATAATAAAATTTCTGCTGAAATCAGAGTTATAGGGTATAAGACATAATTAAATTCAAGAATAGCTTCAAGGAATTGAAGAAACTATTCTACTCGTTGGAGGAATATTTAAATTAGTAGGCATAAACAGCAACATGACGACCACGGCTTATCGAGCTACCCGTGGGAGATTCTCAAGTATCAAGTATTAATCAAATAAATAACAAAATGATTAAGAACTAGAGAATGCCACGTCCTTTTTGTAATTGGGTTTTTGTTTTCAGTATAAATGGTGGTGTTAAATGACATATCACTTGACCAAGTTTTAATTTAAAATTTTTAAGTTAACTCCCAAGATCTTGGGCCCCAATTGATCCCTAATGACATAGAAGCACTCTAAACGTTGTGTGTGTTAATATTAATTGAATAGCATATTCGAAAAGAAAATCTTTTAAAAACTGTGGAACCGAGTTACAGTTTAACTGACGTAAATTCCACCCTGTATGTTTACCATACATACTAACACTCTTAGTATGCCATTGATGCCGTCGGGTATTAGTATTGAACAAACGAGACTAAAATGACTCTTTATTATGTGGAGACATAGTTCAATTAAAACATTAGTAACTAACTCAGAGTTAATAGTTTTTTCATACTTTTGAGGTACTCCATGTGCGTCAACAAGTTGGGCAAGTGTCTTGATCAATTGGTGCAAGTCCAGAAGAGACAATCAGTCCAGACCCTACTAGAGGCTACACTTGCGCGCCTTCTCCAGGTCAAACAAGAACTCGTCAATATGGATATGTCTGATTTCAAGTAAGCTTAATGTAAAAAATTGTTGAGTTAAATGGATATCAAAATTACACAAATTAGAATAATTAATCAACAGTTAACGATGAACCGAGAGTGTTAGATAAAAAATGAGTATTGAAATGTTTTTGAATAAAAGTGTTTGAATAAAAGTGCCATAGTGTGGGCGCGCGTGTGCGTGGGTGTGTGGGTGTGTGGGTGCGTGCGTGCGTGCACGTGTGTGTGTGTGTGTGTGTGTGTGTGTGTGTGTGTGTGTGTGTGTGTGTGTGTGTGTGTGTGTGTGTGTGTGTGTGTGTGTGTGTGTGTGTGTGTGTGTGTGTGTGTGTGTGTGTGTGCGCGCGTGCGTGCGTGCGTGCGTGCGTGCGTGCTGTGTGTCTAGAATTAAATCCCTCTTAAAACAAAATTTTCACCATCTGGGATAAAAATGGCGATCTGATAATGTTTTGAATACAACGAAAGTACCTTACAAATCAAGGTAGTTTCTCTTTTCTCTTTTATTCAAAACAATGAAATAACTACTTTGAAATACTTCAAACACCGGATGTACTGCTCAGCTTTTAATACGGCAATTAAGTTTGTATGTGTAATAAACAATTGTCTAAACAACTTCGAGGACATCTTTCCTAATTCAGGTTTTGATTTACAACATCCGGACCGCTCTACAACTGGTACATAATTTTTTTCTGACACATATTTAGAGTAACCCAATTTAAGGAGTCTGCGAGATACGGGCACAATTTATGAGCAACGGAGGTCCACGGAATGAGTACGTAATTGGTCCGTACTTTGCCGCCCCACTCCACTTTTAGACTCTACAATAAAGTAACAGAGATGTAACGAACTGAACAACTTTGTTCAAGCCACCTGCTCAAATTTTTAACAATACAAGCTTTGTTCGTTATGTTTATGTTTATTTTCCCTCTATTATTTGTTTTGGAAAAAGATTGCTCTTTGATTCCTGTTCTAACATTATAATTGTATGGACCACACCTGTTTACTGTTCACTTGCTTTATCTGACAGGATTTGCGTGTGCTTGTAGTGTATACAGATGAGCCATCGTTATCGCGTCTTTATCTGACAGGATTTGCGTGTGCTTCTAGTGTATACAGATGAGCCATCGTTATCGCGTCTTTCTCTGAAGGATTTGCGTGTGCTTCTAGTGCATACAGATGAGCCATCGTTATCGCGTCTTTCTCTGACAGGATTTGCGTGTGCTTGTAGTGTATACAGATGAGCCATCGTTATGATATCTTTCTCTGAGAGGATTTGTGTGTGCTTGTAATGTATGCAGAAGAGGCATCGTTATCGCGTCTTTCTCTGAGAGGATTTGTGTGTTCTTGTAGTGTATACAGATGAGCCATCGCTATCATATCTTTCTCTGACAGGATTTGCTTGTGCTTGTAGCGTATACAGATGAGCCATCGTTATCATATCTTTCTCTGAGAGGATTTGTGTATGCTTGTAATGTATGCAGAAAAGGCATCGTTATCCTATCAGAGTGTTGGTAGGTAAGTATTTTGTGTTCAAATACATCAATGTTTTGTACAAATAAAAAATATCCTCTTTAAGTAAAATTGTTGAATTAGGTACGTACCCACCCATACACCTACGTTAGTACTAACCCACCCACCCATACACGTACGTTAGTACTGACCCACCCACCCATACACGTACGTTAGTACTGACCAACCCATCCATACACGTATGTTAGTACTGACCCACCTGCCAACCCATACACGTACGGTAGTACTTTCTCTGATAGGATTTGCGTGTACTTGTAGTGTATACAGATGAGCCAACGTTATCGTGTCTTTCTTACAGTTGAATAACACCAGTTGTCGGCACTGGTGGCACAGTGCTGTAACCCAGCTACATGGGGACAAAGTGTTTGGGAGATTGTAGGCGATAGGTTCCATGCTCGGTCCTCTTAATACCGACATGGCGTCCGCTTGATGGTTGCTATCGGCGTGGACACTACTAGAGAAGTCTGGGGTGTCCATGTTGGGCGGTAATCATTGTGCGGATGTTGTGTGGGGGAGATAACTGAGTATAAGGCTTGTCAATTAGCTGAAAATCAGACCAGCACTACGTGGTTCGGATTCCACGTAAAGCTGTAGGTCCCTTAGTTGCCCCGGCTGTTGGGCTATTAATAAATTGCCCTCTCTGAGGAACAGTTGAACTCAGTTAGTAACCAGACTACACTCATCCACACTAATTCTACACTCATATAACCATTCATATTAGCCTTAAAATACCAACAACGTTGTGTCGGCGTCTCATATGTAAGAATGTAAGAATAATTACAGCAATATTGTTATTCTTAAATGTCAATTATTATACATTGTATAAGTAAAAAAAATTTAAAAATCATCAGGAGTCTCAAGTAGACCGATGATATCAAAGTAAACGTACTTTCGGAACGTTGTGAAGCTCATAAATGTCAAAACAAAACATATGAGATGTCAGAACACTAAAACAAAACATTGGTCATAAGAGTAACATGTTAACTTAAGAGACTTTGGAATGGAAAACTAAGGGCGGACACACGGCGGTTTTTAACGATCGGAGCTTTTACTGTTAACGACGTAACAGAAGTGGGACAGGGATTATATGGCCCGTTATACACTGAACTGAAGAATTAACAATCGTTTTATTTAACGCCGTCGGTAGCTGGGCGAACGACCACTTACACCAAGTTGTGCGTTGTCATCTGCTGTTTTTTTTTATTTTTTATTTATTTTTTTTATCTGCTATCTGCAACTTCAGTACCGTACGTTGTTCTGTAGAGTTCATGAAATATGGGTCATGATATTGACAAAGAATTGCTCCTTCATTTAATTAAAGAAAGGCTCGTTCTTTGGGATTAAAATATTGAATAAATTAAAATACAGAAACAACAACAGGGATGCATGTTTTCAATTTAGAAATCATTTTGACGAATAGTGAGTACATTGAAAAGAATTAATTCAGTAATTTCCTACAGGCTTTCTTTCATATGTAAACACCATTTGGTTGTGTTAAACTAGATAGGTTAAATTTTATTAAGATGGTTATGTTAGGTCAGAATAGGTGATATTAGATTTCCTTTTAGGTTAGTTAGGTTAATGTAGGTTAGGTTAATCAGGCTTCAAATTCATCTCTTACTTGATGAACGTTTGTGTTTGTTTAACCAAAGGGCTTACTGTCCATTTCAAACTAATTAAATAAAAAACATGCACTTATTTTATAATGTGTGAATCAGCTAAATAAAAAACAGCTGTTTCTTGATGACGCAACCACAGTATGTAACGCCACTGTGTCGATGTCGGAAAATAATGACGTGTGCAAGCGCTGCACTTCTTCTATGCTTGGCGTTATTGGTAAAATAATCCCATAGTTACAAAACACCGTGTGTATCTGCGGGCTAAGGCGAATGTCAAATATTAAAATACCCCTTATCACGTGTGTATAAAAATTCAAACAATAGTAACAGTAGTATATAAAATGAGATATTGTTTTCACGTAAAAGTCAAAAGTAAAAAAAAAAAAAAAAACACAAAAAAGAAAGAACAAGAATATTAGGTAGGCTTACTGGTAGCCGATATAAATTATTAAAAGGGGACTCGTTCATAATTTTGATATAAAAATATACAGCAATGTACAGACAACATATTCTTTATACTCATATAAGTGTTGCATAAAATATTTGTTAAATGTTATTATACCTATCCGAATTTACAAAACATTTTGTTTTTACTAAAGTGAAAAATTTTTTAACTGCTATTAACTTAACTATGTAGTTTTAACGCATTTAAAGATTCTGCGATATTTTTTCCTTATGGCCCTTCAAGTTGTAAAGTAAAGATTTAATGTTTAATGCTTCGGACTGACATATATCTGAGAAACCGTAAGGTCATCATTAGAACACTACGCTGCCATTAGGTCTACATTACTTTGTGTCTAACAACGGAAAATCCAAGAATCATTGATCTGTGTAAGACACCATTCCTATTTAATTTTATAAAATTCCAATCTTTGACTATTTACGCCAATTCACAAGAGCCCCCCTCCCATTATAGTAGTATTCAACTAGTGAAGTATCTATATATCAGCTCGATCATGAGCTCGGTTGGGGGTTGAAATCTTGGACCTAAGTCTCCGCAATTTAAATGCTTAACCACTAAGCCATCACGAGGGCAATATATAGATATTTTTTCTTTTTTTCACTGAACTAAATAATTAATGACCTAGTAAATTAATTATTACCTAATGCACTTTGATATGACTTCCTTATCGGGTTTGTCAGCTGTTGCTGGTGTGATCTCGTTTGTCTGGCTTGTTAGTTCCCAAATCAGATGTGTCCATTCAGCTACTTACGATGGTCGTAAATTTTACGCTGCTGACTTGTTATTCAATGAGCTAAGTTTTACGATCTTGTTACGTCCATAACAAAGATGCAAAGCCGGCATTCGCTTTGAAGGGAGGTGCTGACTCAGTTATTAGGAAATAAAATGAAATATCGTTTCTTATAGAGGTGAATAATTTCTTAGCAAATGTCGGGCATTTTATAAAAATATATTTATAAAAAATCTAACTTCCGTATGTTTGTGTGCAAGACTATCGAAAAGTAGTTAATTAACTTGAAAATTTCACAGCATAGCATTAATATACAATCGGGTTTTATATTTTTAGAACTTTAATTGTAAACGAGAACAAGGCGTTTGAAGCATTTCCCAACTTACCTACAATTTAAAATTGAAATTTAATCTTAGTTTGAAAAATTGCTAGTGTAAACCGCACCAAAATAGTCCGATGATAGTTATTGCATGTGTCAGCAATGTTGTCAGGTGTAAATTCGTTGAAAACAATTAATGATCTGTCCAAACACAATATGTTGCAATAAACAAACATCATCATTTGCTTAATAAAAAGGACGTTCATGCTTGGTAATGTACATTTAGTGGACGAAATATTTGTATGTTCGTTGTTGTTTTTAAATGTTTACTTTAATTTATTTATTAATTCGTGTTTTTGAATAGGTTTTATCATTATTGATTTATAAATATTTACTTTCGGAATACTATTAGCAATAGATTAACAGAAAAATCAACAAAACAATTATTACAATATCAACTCATACCATAATTAATTTTACAATTTCCTTTAAAGAGGTCCCTAATAATATCATGCAGTTGTTTTGAAAACAAAATTCCAATGAAATTGACAGTACTAAGCTTATTAGTTTGATATATGCTATTATCAAATGTCCATCTATTGACGGGTATTGATCATACTCGTCATAGATGAAACATGTGGTTGGGTAGTTCTCAGCAACGATGTGGCGATGACTATTTTGATACGGATTACTCTTCTGTACCAGCTGATTTATGTACATATTATATCCAAATCTCATGCTGTAAGATTATTACTTTTTATTATTTTTAATCTTACATATGAGACGCCGACACAACTTTGTGCGTATTTCAAGACGAATGTGAATGATGATATGAGCACAGATAACTAACGCTACCCAGATAGCTCATTCCCATACTAAAGAGTGTTAACTGTCCGCTTTAACCATATTAAAAGCGAATATCACAATAATAAATATCAGCTGATAGTAATAATTGAGATTTAATACTTGCTCTTCAATGCGGCAACGTCGCGTGTAGTGCGTGTTGCCTACAAACTACTTAAACAACGCGCACGTTTAACTAATCTGGGTAGTTAGTTATCTGTGATATGAGTGTAGGATGATTGTGGACGAGTGTAGTCTGGTTACTAACTGAGTTCAACTGTTCCTCAGAAAGGACAATTTATTAATAGCCCAACATCAGCTAGGGCAACTAAGGGACCTACAGCTTTACGTGGAATCCGAACCACGTAGTGTTGGTCTGATTTTCAGCTAATTGGCAAGCCTGATACTCAGTGATCTCCCCCACACAATATCCGTACAATGATTACCACGCATTTATGATTACTGTGACCAGAAGTTTGTTTATTTATAAAATCAACTGTGTGGTTAATCAGGGAGGCGGAATTTCAATCCGTGGGGTCAGATACAGACCGTCATAAATATTCCTACTAACCCCTTTGCCGTTCAGGCGGCGTTTTGATCCGCAAAAGAAAAAGTGAAAATAGAAAGGGTGGTGAGAGTGAGGGACAAGGAAGGACAAGAGGAATTTTGGGGTGCTTGGCACAAAATACAGTTACACGTTACCTCGTAGACCAACGATCTCTTTTGGAGCAGCCTTCAACTTGTTGCAATGAACAGTTCAGAGTGCAGACTGAAGGCATCCCTGCGTACTACATTCTTTTACACTTACCGGATATTACTCATTTGGTGGTTCATTAACTCAGTTTCCAAAGGAAAATTCTTGCTTAAGAATGTGCATAGGTTGGCATCCATATTGGATTTATTCCCATAGCAGCAGTGTTAACATTGAAACCAAATAGTTTAATTGCTTATCATCCAAATTTTATGAATCAGGTGTCATTTTAAACGTGACAAGAATACAGTACCTACTGCTTTTAAAATCTATATTTTTAACATTCATCGTTGTTCGTCAGAAAAAGAGTGAAATTAAAATGTGTTACTTTGAAAATATGTATCAATTTATTCCACAAGTTTATTCCATTTTTGTTTGGCTACATAACATATATAAGAAAGTTTTCTTTTTTCATAATTATTTAATTGGTGTTAAATATGGGTATAAAACAATTAAATAACCATTAACTTTAAACATAAACTGCGGGTAAAACTGCCGCCCCACATCGACGAAGTGACAAAAATATATTAAGATTGTTATATTAATTTTAAAGTTAGAGAAAAACATAACTTTTATTACATTACAGTTTGAATACACATAGTTATAGAAATTAACTTACATAAATTTCCTCAAAACAAAAATATACATAAGTATGAAAAAAATTCGAATCAACTGAAAATTATTCAATGTAAATACTCAACAACACAGAAAAAATCATGAATTTATGGCTATTATAGTTTGTATGATAGAACCTGTCTCCTGGACCCTCGGCTACCTGGGACTGGCCCGGGACACCCCCCAGCACAGCAGCCGCCTGCGGCTGTTTCCTTAATGAGTCACTTGCTGGCATCCCCACTAGGTGAACTAACTTTTTTCCCGGATCACAATTTTTTAATTTTTATCAAATATTCGAAAAATACATAAAAAAATAAGATTAACGATATAAAACTCGATAAAAATTGAACAATATTGAGGTGGTCTGTTTATTTGTATAGTAACAGTATAGTTGGTTTTGTGTAACGATATGACGATTAAATTACATTGGAATTGACAAAAATTCTAATAAAATTATTTTTAAACTAAGCTTATAAAATATTAGAGGTAACAATCCAGTTTCATGAGAAAAATCTGTATTTTGCGTTATAACGGTACTACCACTTGGAACATTGGACTTTCGCAGCGGAAGTCTGACTCGTGGTAGCTAATCTATTTCTGAAAAATGCTTAATCAACTGCTTACGAGTTGCTAGGGGTGAGGGTAGGTTTCAGTTCAAAGTGAGTGTTAGCCACAGTAACATCGTGGTAAATTAAATAGCCACTGTGTTTTCATTTAATTTTTTAGTTAGCGAATTTTTTAATTAAGCATTTCTTCAATTGAGTTTACTATTGCATATTTTTTTGCTATTATCTTTTGTTATGTGACTATTTGTGTGTCAGTGTTTTTGTTTACTTTTATTTTTGTAAATATGCCTCCATCAAGTGAAAAGCGTGCTGGGACAGCATACAATTCTCAGGCAAGAACGATTATTGCATCTGTTTTGCAATACTTCGAGCAGGAACGTGACAACAAGGGACCGTTATTAGATCTTAAAAAGGTGTCTGAAAGAGTGTCTGCAGCTTGCAATATATCCACCAGAACTTTGAGCCGCATAAGATTGCAGTTAAAACAATCAATGGAAGATGAAGCCTCCTCAGCGAACCAACATGAATTTGAAGAAGTGGACCAAAGCCTACCTTCTGACGAAAATCCGATCGTTTCTGTAAGTTATGATACGAGTGTAAGAAACACCAATCCTAGGGCATATTATGTTCCTAAGCTGTGCACACCGAAGAGGAAAAAGCCTTTTAAATCGATAATAACAGAGCTGGATGATTTTTAAAAAATTGCAATCAGAAACCATGTACTGAACTATTACAGACGTCGAGAAGTACCTACCCTCCAAAAACTTAAAACAAGCTTACGTAAAGCTGATTTGTTTCATGGCTGCATACAGACGTTGGCGAGGGTTTTAAAAAATATTGGGTTCAAATGGAAAAAAAACTAGACAATAGAAAAATATTAATGGAGAAACCATCAGTAGCTCTTGCCAGATGCTGGTTTTTAAGAAAAATTCGAGATATAGACTTCAAAAAGTGCATTTTTTTAGATGAAACCTGGATTAATGCGAACACTTCGAAAGACTCTGGATGGACTGATGACACCATAAAGTGTTCTGTAAATGCTCCATTAGGAAAAGGCAAGCGATTAATAATTTGTCATGCTGGGGGATTCCACGGATGAATAAAATCGCCACCGCTAATTTTCACATCTAAAAAAACAGTGGATTACCATGAAGAGATGAACCACGAAGTATTTGAAGGTTGGTTTTTAAAGTGCTGCTCAAATCCATTCCGGCTGGTTCAACTATTGTGATGGATAATGCATCATATCACTCTCGAATAGCAAATAAAGTGCCAACATCGGCCTCAAAGAAGTGTGAAATGGAAGAATGGCTGAAAACGTGCAATATCTCCTTCTCTCCTAACTTGCGGAAGCCCGAGTTATATAACCTGATAAAGCTACACAAGCCTCAAGTCACAAGTTACGAGATCGACAAGAAAGCCTCTCAGCTTGGGTTCAAAGTCGTACGACTTCCACCACTTTTTTATAGCAACGTTACGTAATCCACCAGTAACACTGCAACTACAATCCGATTGAACTCGTATGGGCTAATCTGAAACGGTTTGTTGCTGCACGAAACACCACCTTCAAGCTGAACGATATTCAAAATTTGTTCATGGAAGCAGTGAATTCTTTCACCCCGGATAACTGGAGAAGTTGTGTATAGCACATCGAAAAAGAAATTGAGGCCGATTGGAAAGAAGAAGGACTTGATGACATTAGTGTCCAAGAATTAATTATTACTTTGGCACCTGGTGACTCGGACGACAGTGATATCGACAGTGATGACGATCCCGACTTGGGAGTGTCACCTCTGGTGTAATCAGGTATGAACAGATTTTTTTCAAAAGTTATGAGGACTAAAGGTTAAAAAATTCAGGTTTTCCTAACTTTTCCCAAGCTAGAAAAATGTATATATTTATGTGTATGAAAAAAATAAATCAAAACCATTAGTATCCTTCAGTGATTTTGAAAAGAGGGCGGAAAAACAATTAAATTAGTATCTTGAATTATTATCTTGATTAAGTGGTTGTGAAGAAATTAAACTTTTATTATTTACAATAATTCCCTAAGTAACATAAAATTTTATGTTTTGATAAACTCACTACCGTATGCACGTTGTCCTATGCTTTTCTTACGGGAAATTGGTAAAATTTTGATTATCTGTTCTATTTAATAACATTTGGATAACATTTGGTACGTGGGTTCTTAATAATCTTATTAAGTAATTATTTTCGCATCGATCCCCCCTATTTGCAGCAAACTTGTAAAATCTACATTATGTATATTTTAAAATTTGCTTATGTAAGTTTGTATAATATTCATTGTTATTATGTAAATATTGTGCCTTTGTCATTATTATTTAAGATATGTATATCTCTAACATTTGGATAAAATTTGGTACATGGGTTCTTAATAATCTTATTAAGTAATTATTTTTATATCGATGCCCTATTCGCAGCAAACTTGTAAAATCTACATTATGTATATTTCAAAATTTGCTTATGTAAGTTTGTATAATATTCATTGTTATTATGTAAATATTGTGCCTATTATAGTGCCTTTGTCATTATTATTTAATATATGTATATAATGTGCTTTTGGATTATTTTGTTAAAGTTCATGTGAAAAGTGAAAGTTGTAAAATATTGCTTGAATTATAAATATAATGTGCTTAAAAGTAGGAATAGTCTTATTTTTCAAGTCCTTGTCAATTATTTAGATTCACATTGGTAAAATGGCCTATGATATTAATGTTTACTCAATAACGCAGTGTTTGGCTTTATTATTCTAACTCAGTAAACTTGCAATAATTTACTTCTCAGAAATATTTTAGCCACCATGAGCCAGACATCGTTACACAGAACCAACTTTATTGTTGCTATACAAATAAATAGACCACCTCAATATTGTTCAATTTTTATCGAGTTTTATATCGTTAATCTTATGTTTTGTGTACTTTTCAAATATTTGAAAAAAATTCAAAAATTGTGATCCGGGAAAAAAAGTTAGTTCACCTAGTGGGGATGCCAGCAAGTGACTCATTAAGGAAACAGCCGCAGGCGGCTGCCAGTGCTGGGGGATATCCCGGGCCAGTAATTTATTATATATAAATTATATAATAAATTACCTTATAATTTAAGAAATCTAGAAGTGAAACAAAATAAACAAATTATAAACAACTTTTTATCAGAAGAATGTTTGTACAAAATTGAAGACTTCTTTAAAAATCAACTGTAATTTATATGTACATTTTACTCAACTCTTATTATATTGTAATATGTAATTTGAGGTTTGATGCAATAAAGATTATTATTATATTGGGTTTAACGGGAGGCAAATTATAAAATAAAAATGTGGTGTTTCAGCCATAGTTTAGGTATTATTGTAACTAATGTAATACAACGACTTTAATTCAATGAAGCTCAGAATATCATAAAGTTGGTTAACAGAATTCACTTTTATTAAACGACATTAAAATTGGTCCGATTATGTTTTTTACAGCTTTAATGTACTTTTATAATATAATTTTATTCATTATATAAAATACAGACGGTAAGCATCCGTTTACCTAAACGTTACACCTATTTCCTCTCCGTTAATGGACGTTAATTTTAATGTTGATTTTTACATTTATAAAATTGCTATCTGTTATTTAGTTATAATTTGGATTTTTAACTAACTAATATAGATTTATTAGAAAGCATATTTTGTTTACTTTCTAAATTTAATCGCAATACAACGTAGGATGTTTAAATACATTTACAGTTACTTTAATTATATATATATATATATTTGACCTTTGTAATACAATTGTAAAAATTGTCTACTACAAATAAATATTTTGAATGTTGAATTTCGAATAATGAAGCTTATGGGGGCGATTGTCATTATTATCAAATAATGTGACTGTTAGATTAAGCATTCAAATTACTTCAAAGCGTTTCATAGCCATTAATTAATTGACAAAGTTGTATTATACATAGCCAATAATAAAATTAGTAAATAAATCACTCTGGAAGTAATCATAATCTGTTTCATACATCTGGCAACTGTAATAAGAGTCAATACGATTGCAGAGTCAGTATACCTAAAGCAAATATATCAGTCTTTGTTAGGTAAAATGTTTCTGCCGAGTGACCGGCATGTAACCACCCGGTTGTTCACCCCCAAATTCCCTATCTGCTCCCTTACCTCCCTGTTCGGCAGTCTCACTTTTCCGTCTGGCGGATCAAAACGCCGCCCAGAGGAGCAACCAGTTAGGTTGACACTTTTATGACGGTCTCTGCCAGGCCTCACGGATCAAATCTCCTACACCCGGTTAATCAATTGTTTATTTAACTACACCTGGTTAAAAAATAATGACAAATAGTTCGTACACAGTATAAATACTGTGGTATAATATCACACATCAGACTAGTCCAAAGCAGAGCGAGGGCGGGTTTAGCTAGTAAATACTAAAATTGTTTACTATTTACCCTCCCACCCAAACATTTACAATGATATTGAATCACCCTCTCATCCAAACACGTGCTTTGGTATTGACCCACCCTCCCACCCAAACACGTACAGTAGTATTGACACACCCTCCCACCCAAACACGTACAGTAGTATTGACCCACTCTCCCACCCAAACACGTATAGTAGTATTGACACATCCTCCCACCCAAACACGTACAGTAGTATTGACACACCCTCCCACTCAAACACGTACAGTAGTATTGACACACCCTCCCTCCCAAACATGTACAATTGTATTGACACACCATTCTGCCTAAACACGTACAGTAGTATTGACCCACTCTCCCACCCAAACACGTGCAGTGGTATTGACCCACCCTCCCACTCAAACACGTACAGTAGTATTGACACACCCTCCCACCCAAACATGTACAATTGTATTGACACACCATTCTGCCCAAACACGTACAATTGTATTGACACACCATTCTGCCCAAACACGTACAGTAGTATTGACCCACTCTCCCACCCAAACACGTGCAGTGGTATTGACCCACCCTCCCACTCAAACACGTACAGTAGTATTGACACACACTCCCACCCAAACATGTACAATTGTATTGACACACACTCCCACCCAAACATGTACAATTGTATTGACACACCATTCTGCCCAAACACGTACAGTAGTATTGACCCACTCTCCCACCCAAACACGTGCAGTGGTATTGACCCACCCTCCCACTCAAACACGTACAGTAGTATTGACACACCCTCCCACCCAAACATGTACAATTGTATTGACACACCCTCCCACCCAAACATGTACAATTGTATTGACACACCATTCTGCCCAAACACGTACAGTAGTATTGACCCACTCTCCCACCCAAACACGTGCAGTGGTATTGACCCACCCTCCCACTCAAACACGTACAGTAGTATTGACACACACTCCCACCCAAACATGTACAATTGTATTGACACACACTTCCACCCAAACATGTACAATTGTATTGACACACCATTCTGCCCAAACACGTACAGTAGTATTGACCCACTCTCCCACCCAAACACGTGCAGTGGTATTGACCCACCCTCCCACTCAAACACGTACAGTAGTATTGACACACACTCCCACCCAAACATGTACAATTGTATTGACACACACTCGCACCCAAACATGTACAATTGTATTGACACACCATTCTGCCCAAACACGTGTTGTGGTATTGAAAATAACACGTACAGTTTTATTTCAGAAAGAAATCATGAGTAAGCCATATTAATTTCCATTGTTTAGCTTGATTAGTACATTTCAAATATTATTGTAATATAATCCATATTAGTATTGGAGATGACCTGTTTACGTTAATTTCCGCTATAGAATTTCTAGTTGTAAGTTATCTATGTTGACTATGAAACTTTGCCAGTGCTATTATAGGACAATCCAAAGTCATTCTAAAACTCTCTATATGCTTTAAAAATTAGAAATCAAATTATATACAAAGCTACAAAGATTAGCATGACTCCTACGGCGCTAAAATTACGCACAACAGAGGACAGATCACCTCCTATCAACATGTTACTGAGATGTTGTTGTGTCCTTGTGTGATGTTGATCGGGCTATCCAACTTATGTTACATGTTTATGTTGTATAGGCTATGTACTCATGAGTATATCGTTATGTACAAATAACGCAAATGCTCGTATATTGAAAACATACTTTCACCAAACTTTCGTGACTCCCGACCCTTCCCACAACACTTGGGATGTGTTTGTTAATCATAGCCCAACGTTCGTGTACTTAGTTGGGTATGTTGGAGCCCTTAAGCTGTGCTAGAAGATATTATTTCTTAGACAGTAAAAATCTAATGAAACACAAAATTCACTATTGACTCTCGTACTCTGTGTCTCTAGTTACCTGGACGAGGTGCTACTCGAGATGAAGCTGACACCCTACGACGTGGAGATTCAAGTCCCTCAGTATTACAGGAGAGATCGACAACAGAAGCTGATGAAGATCAACGATGATATAGACCGTATTCTAGATGAACTTGGTAAATGTGACATTAATTTAAATATCGATACATTAAGGTGAATAAATCACATAAAGAGGCGACACTTGTGGCAAGGTGTGTACTCATCTACCTGAAGGAAAGACGCCGGTAGGTAAAAACTGGTTCATGGGTCGCATGTATATGACGCCGACACAATGTTTTATAAAGAGGCGACACTTGTGGCAAGGTGTGTACTCATCTACCTGAAGGAAAGACGCCGGTAGGTAAAAACTGGTTCATGGGTCGCACGTATATGACGCCGACACAATGTTTTATAAAGAGGCGACACTTGTGGCAAGGTGTGTACTCATCTACCTGAAGGAAAGACGCCGGTAGGTAAAAACTGGTTCATGGGTCGCACGTATATAACGCCGACACAATGTTTTATAAAGAGGCGACACTTGTGGCAAGGTGTGTACTCATCTACCTGAAGGAAAGACGCTGGTAGGTAAAAACTGGTTCATGGGTCGCACGTATATGACGCCGACACAATGTTTTATAAAGAGGCGACACTTGTGGCAAGGTGTGTACTCATCTACCTGAAGGAAAGACGCCGGTAAGTAAAAACTGGTTCATGGGTCGCACGTATATGACGCCGACACAATGTTTTATGTGTTGTATACCTGTTTACATAATTGTTTTATCCTTGATTATATTACCTAAAAATGTATTATTCCAGTGATAGTAGTATTTGTGCGAGTAATTCGATTTGTTACTCCTCACCTAATAAATAAATGGTGTTTCTTTAAAATAATCTATTGTTAACTGTAAATCAATAAATAAAAGTTCTCATAATCAAGAAAAAACATTACAGTGTTAGACAAAAGGACATAATAAGTATAGCAGTAAAATATATAAGTAAATTAAAATAGATAATGACGTTCAAAAAATAACTAGTGAATTCAAAAGTAACTACAATAATACAACAAAAAAATATCCCAAAAGGAGATGCACTAGTAAACAGCATAACAATAAATTAATGTGTGGCAATTGGTATAATAAACACAAAGAACAAACCAAAATATAAGAGGAGACTAGAGAATAAATTAACAAAAACAACTAAAAAAACAATCACTAACAATTTAGCTTCAACTAATGATGAATTATGAACTCTCATGAATTCGGATTACCTATGCAGTCTTGTTACTTACTTATATAGAATTATCATCAGAACAGAAAAATACTACTAATATTAGCTTAGTAACTAGGAAGGAAAATAGTCTGCAGGTTATTGTGCAATATTATGTAAAAGTCTACTATGCATTACATTTACATGTGACTACACTAGCGCCCATACAATGGACCAAAAACAGCTAATAATTTGAGACACACAGTTAAACATTGGATGATACATCTATGTCTGTGCTTATAAAATCAATAGTCAAACCTGCTAATGACATAGTAGATGGGGCTTGTTACTGCACTGCCAGCTCACGGCTTATTGTCTTTCTAGTTGCTACGACCATTTTTGAATGGATTGACACAGTGGGGTAAGATTAGTTCTCTGTATTATTTCCAACATTCAGTTTATCTCTCTCGCACCGGTGCTTTCAATAGGTAGCTTTTTAAACGGTGGATGCATATGCATTGTGAGAATACTGAATCCATAATTCGTTGCCTCCTAATATAACGTTCGTTTATCCTATCACTATTAGCTGTCTTGTTACTAGCTCTGTGTAGACAAGTGTTTGTAAGCTATCAGGCATTTTATTAATAATGAGTGAGACATTGATAAACACAAAGCCAATAAAAAGTGATTCAGACGCGGTAAAACCCACAGGTCTGACCCCTATGCTGTGCATTTACACGTATAATACAAAGTAAAATAACTCAATAAACCTTTATTGCTTTTATCATATAAATATATTGGTATGGCCGTCAATAATTCATGCAATCTTTTTTCAAATTAATTCATGACATTGTTTCGAATAGAAGCAAAACTCAGAGTTTAACCGTTTTAGTGCTATGGCATCTGGTTTATGGCTATACCCTTAAGTGCCAAGTAGTTTTAAGCAAAATTTAAGGGTTAGGGAAATATTATATTATTTCATTATTTGAATATATATCTTGCTACTTTTTGTTATGTATTATATCAAAATAATCAAAGAACAGATCTGTTACAAAAGAAAATACATTGGAACTTACTGTATTAGCCAAAAATATCTATCTATGGAATTTTTTTTTATTGTTTTACTTTTAACTTTCATATAAAATAGAATTATCTGAACATATTTTTACGTATTTATATGAAAAAAAGCAATAGATTTAGAGCAAAATTCTTATTTTTTGATGTTGTTTTACTTAAAAAATAAAAGTAAATGAAAATCTTGTAATTAATGGAGACGCAAAAAATATTTGAACCTCAAACTAATTTTTAGACCTAAAATGTACTACTGTATTGTGATACATCTGAATCATTGTATTGTACAAACAAGAAATTACTGCTAAAAAATATTATACCACATTAAGAATCTTATTTATGAGGACATGCAATGTCATACTATAATAAATTATTGAACATAATCTTGTTCTATAAAAATCAATTTATCCTCGTCGGTAATGTTTTTGTAGGTCATGGTGAAATATCAATAAATATCGTTAAAAAACAGACTGGAGCTGAAAAATAATGTAATACAACGCTTATATTACAAAGCAACAGAATATTTACATATTTAATTAATACATTTCATTTGAGTGAAACATGAAAAACTAAACAGTGAAAAGCACGGTACAATAATTCTTAATACGTAAATAAACGAACCTAACCTTATGTTATTTTACTTCTACAAAATATAAACCATTGAATAGGCGGCAACCGAATAGCCAAAAAGAAATTCTCCAATACCTTTTGAATTAAATTGTATCAATAGTATCCAGTAAATTAAACAAAAATGTCCATAATATACGAAATACGTAGTGTATACTACGTATACGCTAGCACTCTAAATACGTAGTGTATACCACGTAGACGCTAGCACTCTAAATACGTAGTGTATACCACGTAGACGCTAGCACTCTAAATACGTAGTGTATACCACGTAGACGCTAGCACACTAAATACGTAGTGTATACCACGTAGACGCTAGCACACTAAATACGTAGTGTATACCACGTAGACACTAGCACTCTAAATACGTAGTGTATACCACGTAGACGCTAGCATTCTAAATACGTAGTGTATACCACGTAGACACTAGCACTCTAAGGTATACTCAACATACTATTGAGCTAACACTTTATACTTCAATAGTTGACAGTGGGGACTCTAAAGTAAAGTAATATCTGATAAAAATAATACAATAATTCATTAATAAAATTTAATGTGAAAAGTGTAGTTCAACATTGCCTTTAGGCCCTCTTCATTTATTTTATTGACTTACATTTATTAAATGTATTTTTATTTATTGTTATTACTTTTTAAAAAATAACTTCAATTTTATAGCCAATCCACCACAAACTGACGAGGAAGAAGAACTCACTTTACAAACAACTGAGTCAGTAACCATCAAGGACCCTAAAGAAGACCAACCAGCAGCTCCTGCTAATACCGAACGACCGCATCCCAACAGACCTTCACCGTTTCTTAAGTTAGAGGCTACAATATCACAGAAAGTAAGTTCAAGAGAATTCATGCTACTTCAAGGGCAGCTATATTGTAATATGCAATTATATTTGGCTCTCAACAACGCAATTCATTTTAATTTCTGTCCAAATATACAATTTAAGATCTCATGACTAAACAATTACTTTGAATAAATTTTAAATGTAGCAATATTTTCCTAACCTTGCTCCAATGCTCTCCCGCAGGAACCTATCAACAGGTCTCTTCTTGTTCGCATTTTTAAACTTTAATGTAGTAATCTTAATAGTAAGTAACGTTTGGTGGTATAAATTACAAATAAATTAAAAGCTACCCACAGACCAAGTTTAGTACAACTAATTGTGATTTCTTCAACTCTCTTAATTATTCTACACTCTTCAATTTTCAATTAATAAATGTACATGCAAAAATGTTTAACACACGATATTTGAGCACACTGTCACCTATGAAGCACATTCCCATTCACACTTAACACACGACAATTGAGTACATTCCATCAACACTTATAACATGAGACTTGAGTACTCTACAATCAAATTAACACATTACCACTCAATTCAACATATGACACTTAAGAGCCCTCTTATAGCTCAGGTAACCTGAGAACGTTGCCAATTACACTCAACATAAGACGCTTGATCACACTTCCACCCATATTAAGACAAGACACCTGAGCACGTAGCCGATCACACTCAACATAAGACGCTTGATCACACTTCCACCCAAATTAAGACAAGACACCTGAGCACGTTGCCAGTTACACTCAACATAAGACGCTTGATCACACTTCCACCCACATTAAGACAAGACACCTGAGCAAGTTCACAATCACACTCAACATAAGACGCTTGATCACACTTCCACCCAAATTAAGACAAGACACCTGAGCATGTTGCCAGTTACACTCAACATAAGTCACTTGATCACACTTCCACCCATATTAAGACAAGACACCTGAGCACGTAGCCGATCACACTCAACATAAGACGCTTGATCACACTTCCACCCAAATTAAGACAAGACACCTGAGCACGTTGCCAGTTACACTCAACATAAGTCGCTTGATCACACTTCCACCCATATTAAGACAAGACACCTGAGCACGTAGCGGATCACACTCAACATAAGACGCTTGATCACACTTTCACCCAAATTAAGACAAGACACCTGAGCATGTAGCCGATCACACTCAACATAAGTCGCTTGATCACACTTCCACCCATATTAAGACAAGACACCTGAGCATGTTGCCAGTTACACTCAACATAAGTCGCTTGATCACACTTCCACCCAAATTAAGACAAGCCATCTGAGCACGTTTCCAGTTACACTCAACATAAGTCGCTTGATCACACTTCCACCCAAATTAAGACAAGCCATCTGAGCACGTTTCCAGTTACACTCAACATAAGTAACTTGATCACACTTCCACCCAAATTAAGACAAGACACCTGAGCACGTTGCCAGTTACACTCAACATAAGTCGCTTGATCACACTTCCACCCATATTAAGACAAGACACCTGAGCACGTAGCCGATCACACTCAACATAAGACGCTTGATCACACTTCCACCCAAATTAAGACAAGACACCTGAGCATGTAGCCGATCACACTCAACATAAGTCGCTTGATCACACTTCCACCCATATTAAGACAAGACACCTGAGCATGTTGCCAGTTACACTCAACATAAGTCGCTTGATCACACTTCCACCCAAATTAAGACAAGCCATCTGAGCACGTTTCCAGTTACACTCAACATAAGTCGCTTGATCACACTTCCACCCAAATTAAGACAAGCCATCTGAGCACGTTTCCAGTTACACTCAACATAAGTCGCTTGATCACACTTCCACCCAAATTAAGACAAGCCATCTGAGCACGTTTCCAGTTACACTCAACATAAGTCGCTTGATCACACTTCCACCCAAATTAAGACAAGCCATCTGAGCACGTTTCCAGTTACACTCAACATAAGACGCTTGATCACACTTCCACCCAAATTAAGACAAGCCATCTGAGCACGTTTCCAGTTACACTCAACATAAGACGCTTGATCACACTTCCACCCAAATTAAGACAAGCCATCTGAGCACGTTTCCAGTTACACTCAACATAAGTCGCTTGATCACACTTCCACCCAAATTAAGACAAGCCATCTGAGCACGTTTCCAGTTACACTCAACATAAGTCGCTTGATCACACTTCCACCCAAATTAAGACAAGCCATCTGAGCACGTTTCCAGTTACACTCAACATAAGTCGCTTGATCACACTTCCACCCAAATTAAGACAAGACACCTGAGCACGTTTCCAGTTACACTCAACATAAGTCGCTTGATCACACTTCCACCCAAATTAAGACAAGCCATCTGAGCACGTTTCCAGTTACACTCAACATAAGTCGCTTGATCACACTTCCACCCAAATTAAGACAAGCCATCTGAGCACGTTTCCAGTTACACTCAACATAAGTCGCTTGATCACACTTCCACCCAAATTAAGACAAGACACCTGAGCATGTAGCCGATCACACTCAACATAAGTCGCTTGATCACACTTCCACCCATATTAAGACAAGACACCTGAGCATGTTGCCAGTTACACTCAACATAAGTCGCTTGATCACACTTCCACCCATATTAAGACAAGACACCTGAGCACGTAGCCGATCACACTCAACATAAGACGCTTGATCACACTTCCACCCAAATTAAGACAAGACACCTGAGCATGTAGCCGATCACACTCAACATAAGTCGCTTGATCACACTTCCACCCATATTAAGACAAGACACCTGAGCATGTTGCCAGTTACACTCAACATAAGTCGCTTGATCACACTTCCACCCAAATTAAGACAAGCCATCTGAGCACGTTTCCAGTTACACTCAACATAAGTCGCTTGATCACACTTCCACCCAAATTAAGACAAGCCATCTGAGCACGTTTCCAGTTACACTCAACATAAGTCGCTTGATCACACTTCCACCCAAATTAAGACAAGCCATCTGAGCACGTTTCCAGTTACACTCAACATAAGACGCTTGATCACACTTCCACCCAAATTAAGACAAGCCATCTGAGCACGTTTCCAGTTACACTCAACATAAGACGCTTGATCACACTTCCACCCAAATTAAGACAAGCCATCTGAGCACGTTTCCAGTTACACTCAACATAAGTCGCTTGATCACACTTCCACCCAAATTAAGACAAGCCATCTGAGCACGTTTCCAGTTACACTCAACATAAGTCGCTTGATCACACTTCCACCCAAATTAAGACAAGCCATCTGAGCACGTTTCCAGTTACACTCAACATAAGTCGCTTGATCACACTTCCACCCAAATTAAGACAAGACACCTGAGCACGTTTCCAGTTACACTCAACATAAGTCGCTTGATCACACTTCCACCCAAATTAAGACAAGCCATCTGAGCACGTTTCCAGTTACACTCAACATAAGTCGCTTGATCACACTTCCACCCAAATTAAGACAAGCCATCTGAGCACGTTTCCAGTTACACTCAACATAAGTCGCTTGATCACACTTCCACCCAAATTAAGACAAGCCATCTGAGCACGTTTCCAGTTACACTCAACATAAGTCGCTTGATCACACTTCCACCCAAATTAAGACAAGACACCTGAGCATGTTGCCAGTTACACTCAACATAAGTCGCTTGATCACACTTCCACCCAAATTAAGACAAGCCATCTGAGCACGTTTCCAGTTACACTCAACATAAGTCGCTTGATCACACTTCCACCCAAATTAAGACAAGCCATCTGAGCACGTTTCCAGTTACACTCAACATAAGACGCTTGATCACACTTCCGCCCACAGTAAGACAAGACACGTGAGCACGTTGCCTGGCAAATCCCACTTATTCTTACCACTTTAGTCCTTCCACTTATAAGACTAAAATAATATGAAAACAATCTACGTTTTAAATATTTATATTTAAAATCATATCTTGTCTTTGGAAATTAAACTAAATATTTTACCAGGTACTAATTAGAGCAAAAGGATTATATTTCATTATTTTTTACTAAGAAATGTTTCTTAACATTGAATGATTTTTCAGTTGCACAACTCAGCGGTGCTATTAATCCAAAACCACGAGCGAGCAAGAGTAGCAAGGCTACAGACAAACCAGAGTGAGTAACGCTTAGATTACAACACGTATGAGAGCAACATTGGTAAATGGAGGAATTAATAAACTGTTCTTTTATAAATATCCCACTAGATTTGATGGATTAGCCACACAAACTATTCTGTGAGGGCTACGCTATGGTTACATATTTGACCAGAATATTTGTTTAATTTACATTAATGTCAACACAATGTTTACTTTTTCTGAGAAAGGCGTTAAAGGATTAATTGGTATATTGTGTAAAACACCTTAAATAAATTTAAATTGCCGCATATTATTTATAATAACATTAGTTGAAATCTTTAAAAACAATAACATAAAATATGAGTTCAATAACTAAAAATCACTCTCAAAACCTTTCTGGATAAATAATTAACATCAGAGCAATGATCAGATAAATGAAAACACTCCATGTTTTCCAGGATTAACAATTAAACTGTCTGTTTATCGATGGGATTTGTTTTTACGCACGGCAGTTTTTGTAATCTAGAAAAATTATGTTTGGTCATTTTAACGTAATAAAGATAAATGTGACCATCTGTTTATTAATTATAATTATTTTAGGTTTATATTTAAGTGTACAATTCAAACTTAAACTCCAATTTTCTTGATAAGATATACCATGATCTTGGTGTTTTAAAATAGTTTTATAATTGCTAAAGCTATGTGTTGCACTGGCAAACGGCCTACATTTACACTGCCACAGAAAAATATGCAAAACGATCCAAAATGCTAATTTTTACAGAATATCAACTGACATTCCTTGACATTGATTTAAATGCTTGTCAAAGTTATACATTTTACTTTCTCCCATATGGATTAGCACAGAGAAAGTATTGTGATCGTCTAAAAAAACTACAAGTTAGTCTAAAAATCCATTTTAAGGTCCCCTAAAAACTAAAAAGTTTTTTTTTGAAACAAATTTTTTGTCTGTGAGTATGTGCAGTTCACTGGAGATCAAACTGATTGATAAATGATTATGAAATTTTGTATGTAGGTGTATTTAGCCAATACCTTCAGACCATTTTGCGCTTTTTTGAAATTGTTATGAGCAAAAAACATACAAACAAGGAATTTTCTCAAAAACGGCTCTAACGATTTTATTAAATTTTCAGGAAAGACGTGAATTACAATTTAAAATATTTTAGTAAAAACCGCAAGTCTCTAACTTGATTAGTTTTTGAGTTATGGAAAAACATATTTGGGAATCAAACTGGTAATTATCAAAGTTTTTATTATTTGGTGTTTAATATAGGGGAAAGTTTGTGCCAATTCTCTGTGACCATTTATTTTTGTTGTGACTACAAAAATGACGTAATTACTTTTTGGCTCAAATGTGACCTCAAATGTGCAGCACTCCGAACACGACTCATGTTTTCAAAGTCGCACATAACTGCTTCTACCACTACAATGAAAAAAAAACTCTATTTGCTAAATTACTTTATTTACTCCAATGGGAGTCGCCCACACTGAATGTATTAAATGGCGAGTAAAATTTAAAAATAAAACACAATTGTATTTCCTGAGGAATAGTAATACAGTATCGACTTTAATAATAAACTACTTTAGACAGTACCGGCTGTGCATTTGTCATTGGGCTATTAATTAATGACCCTTTGTAAGGAATAGTTGGTCTTAATTTGTAACAATGACTACATTAGCTTATTTACACTCATTTGAAATCCATATTCGCCCATGGACATGAAGACATGAAGATCGGCGTCTTAAGAATAAATAAATAATATAAGAGATATATTTTACTTAATTGTGTTTTTCAGTAATTGAAAAAAAGCGCATCCAACATGACATAGCCTGGCAGATCTACAAACCCAAACCTGTGGAAGTAGTGGAGAGGGCGGTGAGGCAGATTCAGAAGTGGTGGAAGAAATGTCGGGCCTACAAGCACGAGCACCATCGACTGGGAGAAAAACGGTTGTTGTTGGGTGGGTACAGACCACAGAAAAAACGAAACAGAGGTCGCTGCAGCAAGCACCTCAGTAGCATCTATAAATAGATTACAACTAATGTGCATCTTTATATATATGTAGTAATAAGTACTACATTTAACTTAATATTAAAAGGAGAAAAGGGGGTGTTGGCCTAACTACTTGACACGCACTATTAGATGTGACCTCGGGGGTGTTGGCCTAACTACTTGACACGCACTATTGGATGTGACCTCGGGGGTGTTGGCCTAACTACTTGACACGCACTATTGGATGTGACCTCGGAGGTGTTGGCCTAACTACTTGACACGCACTATTGAATGTGACCTCGGGGGTGTTGGCCTAACTACTTGACACGCACTATTAGATGTGACCTCTGGGGTGCTGGCCTAACTACTTGACACGCATTATTAGATGTGACCTCGGGGGTGCTGGCCTAACTACTTGACACGCACTATTAGATGTGACCTCGGGGGTGCTGGCCTAACTACTTGACACGCACTATTAGATGTGACCTCTGGGGTGCTGGCCTAACTACTTGACACGCATTATTAGATGTGACCTCGGGGGTGCTGGCCTAACTACTTGACACGCACTATTAGATGTGACCTCGGGGATGCTGGCCTAACTACTTGACACGCACTATTAGATGTGACCTCGGGGATGCTGGCCTAACTACTTGACACGCATTATTGAATGTGACCTCGGGGGTGCTGGCCTAACTACTTGACACGCACTATTAGATGTGACCTCGGGGGTGTTGGCCTAACTACTTGACACACACTATTGAATGTGACCTCGGGGGTGTTGGCCTAACTACTTGACACGCACTATTAGATGTGACCTCGGGGGTGCTGGCCTAACTACTTGACACGCACTATTAGATGTGACCTCGGGGATGCTGGCCTAACTACTTGACACGCACTATTAGATGTGACCTCGGGGGTGCTGGCCTAACTACTTGACACGCACTATTGAATGTGACCTCGGGGGTGCTGGCCTAACTACTTGACACGCACTATTAGATGTGACCTCGGGGGTGTTGGCCTAACTACTTGACACACACTATCGAATGTGACCTCGGGGGTGTTGGCCTAACTACTTGACACGCACTATTAGATGTGACCTCGGGGGTGCTGGCCTAACTACTTGACACGCATTATTGAATGTGACCTCGGGGGTGCTGGCCTAACTACTTGACACGCACTATTAGATGTGACCTCGGGGGTGTTGGCCTAACTACTTGACACACACTATTAGATGTGACCTCGGGGGTGCTGGCCTAACTACTTGACACGCACTATTAGATGTGACCTCGGGGGTGCTGGCCTAACTACTTGACACGCACTATTAGATGTGACCTCGGGGGTGTTGGCCTAACTACTTGACACACACTATTGAATGTGACCTCGGGGGTGTTGGCCTAACTACTTGACACGCACTATTAGATGTGACCTCGGGGGTGCTGGCCTAACTACTTGACACGCACTATTAGATGTGACCTCGGGGATGCTGGCCTAACTACTTGACACGCACTATTAGATGTGACCTCGGGGGTGCTGGCCTAACTACTTGACACGCATTATTGAATGTGACCTCGGGGGTGCTGGCCTAACTACTTGACACGCACTATTAGATGTGACCTCGGGGGTGTTGGCCTAACTACTTGACACACACTATTGAATGTGACCTCGGGGGTGTTGGCCTAACTACTTGACACGCACTATTAGATGTGACCTCGGGGGTGCTGGCCTAACTACTTGACACGCACTATTAGATGTGACCTCGGGGATGCTGGCCTAACTACTTGACACGCACTATTAGATGTGACCTCGGGGGTGTTGGCCTAACTACTTGACACACACTAATGAATGTGACCTCGGGGGTGTTGGCCTAACTACTTGACACGCACTATTAGATGTGACCTCGGGGGTGCTGGCCTAACTACTTGACACGCATTATTAGATGTGACCTCGGGGGTGCTGGCCTAACTACTTGACACGCACTATTAGATGTGATCTCGGGGGTGCTGGCCTAACTACTTGACACGCACTATTAGATGTGACCTCCTCTGTGCACAGACCTAGTATTTTATTATTGACTATTATTTAATAATTTTGATATTATAGCAGTATATTAATATTTTAAAAGATCGTACGTTAAATTCAAGATAAATATATGCCTAGTTGATTTTAAGGCCTATATTAAATGATAGTGTAATTAACTGCAATGTTATGTTTTCCGTCACTTCCTTTGGATTACTATCTAAAAACAATCGTTAAAATTATGTAACCTCCTCTCCTGCTCGAGTTACATTAGATTAAGTTTTTTATTAATTTTATAAAATATTATGCAAATTAAATTTATTTATAGTATCTCAGGGTCGTTTTTTATGGGTAAATCGGTGAGGCTGTAAATTACAATGAAAAAGACTATTATTGTTTGAAAAAGCTAATTATTACATTCTTTTATCTTTGAATTGATATATGAAATTTAATATTACAAAAATGAGTTTAATTACTTTTTACTGATTTCTATAACATGATTTACTTAGTTATAAACTAGAACTTATCTTTAAAATTCTTTGTCTGTAGTTCCTCGTGGTCTTCAGTTTCAACTTGGAGTACATCAAGACGATTTTCATTTGGACATCGGATTTTATTTACTTTATTGTGGTTAAGTTGTAAAAACGAATATTGGCTTAAAACTTGATCACTACATTTTTATTATTTTATTCGGTTTTAAACTCAAACGGTCACCCGCGGTAACAAATAAGATCTGGCTGCTACATCAGTCTAGCTTGGAGTCCTGACCCGTAGGAGTCCTGACTTAAAGTGAAAGAGTCGTTGGAGATGCTAGCGTGGGTTGCCAGTCCGTTACAAGCGAGAGCATTGGGTTCGAGGTTAACTTCCGGCTTTGCCATGCGCTTTTTCCCCTGATTTGTGCTGCCCCTTGCGGTTCTTTTTTCAACTAATAACGTCTCCCATCTACATTGGACTCGACCATTACATTGTCACACTGACACCCCTTTGAATTGTTAGATTGACTCGTCCATGCGACACCAGACTGAACAGGTCTGCCTTATCTGTCTCGACAACAATGCTTAGGAATTTTGTTTACGTCTCGGATGACTGCAATGGAATAAATATGCCTGCCCACTTCTCTATATTCGTTGGCTATTAATTTACAATGAATTCCGAATATTATTTGAATGTTCGGTATTTGTTTTAATTAAATGTATCTATTTCTTCATTAAAATAATTTATCATTTATTTAATTTAATTAATTTAATCGTCAATCTGGTGGACCTGTTACAATTATAACTATTAAGAAAGGATTAACTATTAAATTAAGGGGACGATCTGGTGATTGGATATTTATAACCGACGCCATAAAACGAGGAATGATTTTTAATTAAGTGTGGAATGATAACAAGAATTATTTTTTGTATAATTTTTTAATATTAAAGAAGATACATTGAAAAAAAATTTCCTATCTGGTAGATTTTTCAAAAATAGAAAAATTCCCCCAAAAAGTTTAGTAAAAAAATTAAAATATTAAAAAAGTAACAATTAAGATTATATTAATTGTGAACTGAAAATATTATTTTTAATCCATACAGGTGAGGTTACGCCCAGTTGGCGACCCAAAGACCAGGAGGCTCGCGCTCTTGCGGTGGAGGAGGAGTGCCGAGGGCGACAGCAGAAAGCGGACGACGCCTACAGCGAGGACCGCAAGCGACTGGAAACCGTCGTGCGGCGTCGGGACGCCGACGTGATGGATGACATGGCCGACCACATACGATGGTGGGTGGAGAACTGGTACCGGAAGTTAGAAGATCTGCCCGAATTCCCTGAGGAGACACCAGTCGCACTGACTCACCTGATGGGTCTCCCGCAAGGTGAGTTACCTAGCACGGCAAAGAAAATAATTACATTCCAACTGTTTTGATCACAGTTGGAATTTATGTCCCAGAATAGGCCCTATTTGTAAATTTTACTGGATATTCCTGCATAAGACAAAATAATTGGCATCATAACATTTCACTTCCTAAATGATTTTAAAATCATTTTATTTTTTATGTTTTGTACTATATTTTACATTTTATTTTATTTTAAACATTTTGACTTGTCAACATATAATTTGGCTATTATTTGCTTTATTGACATGTGCATAAATGTTTCTAAGTTAAGAGTTATTTATTATTTTGATGTGTTCATAAAATATACATTTAATAAAAGAAAACATACATGTTCTCCTTCTCTTATCAAGAACTTCTCTTATAAAGAAAGTCCAAATTTAAAAGCCTTTTTTAAAAAGGTTAGATATTGGTTGTTTGCTTTACATGAAACTTCTTTTTTGGAGGAATATCTCGCATGAGCTGATTTTGCTCCTTTTTTGTATTTTCGAAATATAAATGATAATATTCGGTAGCATATATGATTTTCATTGTGTAATCTATTTCAAAAGATTATATATTGATGTAAACACGGTAAAAAAAAAAAAAGTATTTATTTTTCATTTGATGTTTTTCCTGTTGTTTTTTGTTTAAATTTATGATGTTTTGTTTAATTATGTCTTTATTATTCTAAGTACGTATGAAAAATGTTGTGTGCATTATATTTTATATATTTAGGTATTTGTCTCAAATATAAAAATGTTTTAGTTTACTTTGGAAGTTTATGGGTGGTTGGGTGGCTCATCACCACTGTTCGTATACGGGTGGGTGGGTCATCACCACTGTTCGTATATGGGTGGGTGGGTGGTTGTGGTCATCACCACTGTAAGTGTATGTTATGATGTTTTGTTTAATTCTGTCTGTATTATTCTAAGTACGTATGACAAATTTTGTGTGCATTATATTTTATATATTTAGGCATTATATTATCTCAAATATAAAAATGTTTTAGTCTACTTTTGTAGTATTACTCCTGTATATATGTAAATATATCATTATTACTATTTAAGCAGATGCCACGGTGAGCAATTTTTATCTGTTGATTATGTAAATGGACTGGACTCATCAACCACAACTACTGGAAAACTGTGGTTGATTAATTCCGAGAGTTGTTATTTTTTGTATGTATTATTTGAATGAATAAATCATTATTTCATTTCATATTTCAAGAGTAAAATGTAACAAAACAGGTTACGTTCCGTGCAACTAGATAGAAACACTGATCACGTCAACTTCCAATATGATATTTAGGCCCTTCTGATAAATTATATTAGATATTACTGTGCTACTCAAGATAATTAGTATTTTCAAAATGTCATCTGAAGCCTCACAAACATAAAACTGTAATCACATGTTTTAGTTGATTCTTTTAATTATTTCTTGTTCTTCAGCCCATTTTTTAATTTTGTTTAGTTATATAACTGGTCTGCGAATTAAAAATTGATTTAACATTGAAATATTTTTTTCTCTGAGATTTAACCCTTGACTTCGTGCATATAAATCAGAAGTGCTAGCAATTAGGCTAGGAAAAGACCCAAAAGCAGACGAAACTTCTTTTTTAATGCACAAAACGCTGCTCTAAGTCTTGGATGATCATGAATTACGAATTAATATCCACATTTATTTCAGTTTAATAATTAATACAAAACATAAAAATGTGAAACCAAATATTATTCTGAAGTTGTATCAAGATGTATTACATAAACACATAACTAAATAAAATAAAGTGAAACAAATTCCTTGAGGTTTTTCTCCATTTGCAAGGAGGCTTTCAAAATCTGTCACTATATTGGTAATCTAAAGGAGTGTTGCAGTTATCATGTCGTGTTATTGTGTTGTGTGGTTTAGCATTTGTATGAATTACTGTTGTAATATAATCTTAACAAACAACGCATATATTTGAATTAGTTACGTATATCGAAAAATAATCTTAAAAATATAATCGAATATTAAGCATTAGAAAAGTTTTTACCCTAAAGAAACCGAGTGAAACACAGGCAATAGATATTAAATTGTAATTACTAAATAATTTTAATTAAATGGGAGATCCAGTGGTCGAAAGGTCTAAGGCGTCATGACTTTGAACCTGAGTTAGAGATGCGCAAGTTCGAAGCCAACCTTAGACAGTTAGTATTTATCATTAGTATTCTCCTTATAGTGTACGGCTCTCCCTCTTAAAAGTTCACCAGACAGATCAATAGTCTATGGGGAATTAGTAGTGTACGGTTAAAGTGAAGATCGATTTTTTTTTAGTAGGTCTACAATGTATCAACAAGTAAAATTGAAGTCTCATTGGCTCAGCAAACCATTTTTTTATTGTTTCAATTTGGTTTTTAATAAATTGTATTAAGATCAATCAATATTTACGAATTGAGTCGAATGCTTTAGTTCGAATCATCGATGTATACTAACAGTGGTACAAATCGATTGTTCTGGTGGAATGCTTATTTTGTTATAATGAAGGTTTGTACCAACAATTTGTATAAAGCCTATAACCCATTATTAATGTAAGTGCACATAAACATGAGTAAACATCGTTACTACATTAAATATTCCAGACTGTCCGGAAGACTGGATCAAGAAGGCAGTGCCTGTGGTCACACTGGCAACGGCCATGTATCCCGGTCTGCCAGAGAAGACTTTGGGGGGCTCCGCCCTCATCGTAGGTGACTTCTGGGTTGACCCGACGCTCTACGAATTAGCTCATACAGTGACACAGTTGAACAAGGGGAAGAAAGGAGGGAAAGTTGAAAAGAAGGAAAAACTGACTAAACAGCAGCTGAAGGAACAGAAGGAAGAGGTATGAAGTGGAAGTTAGAAAATGGTGGAAATCCGATAAAAAACAAAATTATTTTAATTGCAATGAATAATGCTTTATAAGAGTGATGAATTCATAGTACATGCTCAACAAAATTTAATTCAGATTCTTAAGCGTCTGCATAGGCTGTTGGAGGCTGTCAGCCATGTTGGTTTTAATCCCACAAGAACAATGTTATTTTCGGAACGAAGATACGATTAAGCGTATCCAAACTAAACAGTTATTTTTAAACGAGTTTTATACAAAAAAAAGCATTTAATCAGGAATAAAATTTTACGTTTGAATTACTTTGTAAATTCCTAATTCGTTTTATAGAAAAGAATAAATAAAAAACATTCACTGTAAAGTTTTATATTCACCGATTTTTCAATACCAAGCGTATCTACTAATAATATCTAAAGCAAACCCATTGCTCAATATGGTAACGTTTGAAATGTCACCTAATACACAACTTTTGGACAACGAATAACGAAAAAATATGGATCCGCAAACAACATTGTTTTTATGGGATTAAAATCAAAATGGCGGACAGCCTCTGCAGACTTCTAAGATAAATAGTGTATCAACTCAATTCAATTTTCAATTCAATTTATTTGCCATAAATACAATTGTACATGAGCAAATTGTCAATACATTAAACTACAACTACTATTTACAATAATCTATAAATAAAATTCACTTACTGTGTAAATACACTTTTCTACTAAAAGTCTCTTTAATTTACATTTAAATTTATCATAACTTTTTTCTTTCCTTAAGTCAATCGGAAGTGAATTATGGAGTTTAATAGCATTGTATAACAGATGTTTTTTGTAAAATGAAGTTTTATGTTTGGGTATGGTAAATGTATGTTTGTTTCTGAGGTTGTGGCTGTGGTCTGTTGAAGCTATTGAAAAGAGTTGTGGATTGCGTTTTAAAAAAAGTAGGGATTCTAAGATATACAAAGAGGGTAAAGTCAATATGCGGTTTTGGCGAAAGATTTCTTTACAGGATTCAGTCGTTTTCATGCCAAAAATTACCCTAATTGCTCTCTTCTGCAATCGAAACAGGTAAGCAGTATTTAATGAGTCATAACCCCAAATCTGAATTCCATAAGAGAGGTGGGGATAAACTACTCCATAATAAACAGAAATAAGAAGGAAAACATCTAACAAATTTGACAGTCTTCTAAGGATGAAAATTCCTGTACATACGGACTTTGAAACTTTATTAATGTGGTCATGATAATTTAAGTTTTTATCCAGCTTAAGGCCAAGGAAATTTACGTTATTTATTGAATGAACCTCATAACTATCAACAAGGCAAGACAACCCCACTTCCTTTTGTTTACTAATAGAGAAATCCAGGAGGGCTGTCTTCGTAGCGTTCACTTGAAGACGGTTCATGGTAAACCATTCTAGCAGAGAGTTAGCTTCAACAAAAAGTTGCATCTCCATGGACACTCTACTCTTTTCAGTCACAGTGAGTGAGGTGTCGTCGGCAAAGAGACATACATCTGAATGATTAATTCCAAGAGTTATGTCGTTGACAAAAATTAAAAAGAGCAGGGGACCCAAAACAGAACCCTGGGGTACACCTCTCTGAATGATGTCCTCAGCTGAGAAGCTTTGTTTCAGTACATTGCCGTCATCCACATACGGAACTTTAACAACCTGTCGTCTTCCATACAAGTATGATTCAAACCAGGACCATGGAACACCTCTGATTCCCACTCTGTGAAGCTTCTTAAGCAAAACCTTATGATCCACGAGATCAAAAGCTTTACTTAGATCTATAAATGCACTAGAAGCAAAACTGCCACTGTCTAAAGCAGATACAACTTTATTTGTTAGATGAAACATAGCGTCGACGGTTGCTCTCCCCTTGGTAAAGCCATACTGATGTTGGAAAATGACATTGTGTTTTCCGAAAAAATCTGTTACCCTGTTATGAATGGCCTTTTCTATGACTTTAGAGAACGTAGAAATTATGGAAATTGGCCTAAAATTATCCATTAAGTCTGATTGGCCTTTTTTGTGCAAAGGAGTAACTGTAGACGATTTTAGGACGTCTGGAAAAGAACCGCTGAGAAATGAACTGTTTATCAAATAAACAAGGGGCTCTACTAGAAACTCGTAACACTCTCTCAGTAATCGCGATGAAATACCATCAAATCCAGCAGGCGACTTTGCTTTAAGGGACGTTATAATGCCTACTAATTCTTGCTTAGTCACTGGAGTGAGGAAGAACGTTTGACTTACAGAGGGAGCCAATCGTTTGTTTGAGGATGAGCTGAGGGGATCCATATCATTAGCAACGTTCAAAAAGAATTTATTGAACATATTAGCTACGCACAAAGGGTCCTGGACTAAGATATTATTGGAATCCCTAATTTTCAAATTACTTGTCACTCCTTTGTTTCGACTACAATAATAGTCAATACTAAAATGTCTTAAGAACTGAAAAGATAATATCTCCAAAAAGAATTACATATTAACTTTATTATTTTTAAGTAATAAAAGATGATTTTAGTTAATTATTAAAAACATAAATTTTATTTAATTATTTCTTAAATCAAAACTAGTTGAAATTTTCGATTCTGCAAGAGTTAATAATTAACTTTTATGTAATCATGCCCAATTAGTGGATTTATCTAAATCATAGCAGTTCATTTCGTTCGTAGTTACATTTTTTACTGTTTTTATGTTTTGAGCTAGATTTTTTAATCTAGCTCAAAACATAGAAACGAACTTTATAAGAACTATTATCAATTTGTAACTAATCCTACTTTTCATATCGAAACGTGCTTTTTAACAGAAAAAAGAGAAGGAGCGTTTGGAAAAAGAAGCGAAGAAAAAAGAACTGGAAGAGAAGCAAGCAAGGGGTGTGGTTCCGAATCCCACGACACAGTTAGATATACTTGACAGAGACCTAGACAAAATCAAGGGGTTGTGGTCAATGCACGTCGATCCAGAATGGGATCCCGATCAGGTGCATAGGACGGACATCCCTCGACAGGAGTTCGTACATGATCAAGAGAAAGAACTTCGACTCATTGTGGATGATCTGATGAGGCTAGAACTTGTAAGGCTCCAGGCAGCGCTCGATAGGGACAGGGGTAAGTTTATCATTTTATGAGTTTATGCAAGGTTAAATTAATGATTCATATAGCACAGACGTGATTGTTTGATCCAAATCTAAACAATTTGAGTCAACGCTTCATCATTGCCACCAACCAGAGAAGGCTACCCAGTGTTTTTAAAATTTCTCTTGGAGAAAATACTGACATTCAGGCTTATTATTTGGGCAGTTCATTAAAGACTTGATGGACTGTATATTGCTTAGCTTTGATTTACATTTTTATCGCCTAAAGGTACGTTTTCACAAGAATATTACTGACAGATTTGGTCAGTAACACAGTATAGAACTGTTTGTATAATGGCAATGAATGTTTATACTCCCTTTACAGCACATTATAGAGCTGTGTTAAGATCATCTATTCTATCAGAGCTGTGTATGAAACTACTATAAAATAATAATTTGACTATTTTGTTTTTCTCTACATGTAATACGATAATTGATGAAGTACGAAGTTGTTCTCAAACGTCTCACGACGACATTATGAAAACCATAATTTGTATGTACAATCCAATGCTGTTTTAACGCTATCTATCTAATTATAATAACAATTCAAACTGATCAATCTGATACATTCTTAAGACTTTCATATCTTTCAGGAATGAAACGGAAGGGTGATAAAAAGAAAAAGAAGAAAAAGCCAAAAGGTAAAAAAGGCAAAAAGGACTTGACTGCAGACCGAACTCAGGAATCCCTCTTTCGAGAGCTCGTAGAGAACGGAATCATCAAGAAGACTGAGGACATAAGAATAGACTCGTTCTTCTGTGAACCATCCTGGAAGAACTGGGATCTCAGGAGAGATCCGTGGAATGATGACCCTCCGCCAAATCTCTGGGACGTCAAACAGGTTCGGCTAAACTTCTTTCTTTTAAATAACTCATTTGTCTTATACGCTCAAATATTTAGTTTTAAAAACTTGTATTGAATCTAAAACTGAGTGGGCCCATATGATGACAGTCATACTAATTTTAAAGACCAAACGCTTTTTTTTTTTGTCTATAAGTCTACTGATTTTCTACTTAATTGATGTTGATCCTTCATCTCAAACTCAACTCTCAAAATACAAATAAAATATTGTGACTACAAGAATTTAACTGTTTTATTCTAACTAAAACTTTTTACTTAGAAGAGTTAATCAGTTAACTGACCGGTGTTCAAAGGCCCAAAATATGTGTGTAGCAAGACAAAACAACGAACAAGACTTTGAGTTAGGTTAGATTTGTTCAAACATACTAAAATCAGTTTTGAATTTGACGGATTGCATAGTAAATAAATGTATGTTGAGTCTTCTCGAAATACAATATTGATACTGAGGGTTTGTCACAGGTGGTGAAGGAATACTGTATACTTCCGCTAGGCTCCGCCACTGTGCACCGCGCCGCTCCTCTGGTGAGGTCCGTGCTGCTCGCCGGACAGAGGAACTTGGCTGTGGATCAGCTGGCATTGGCTGTGGCTGCTGAAGCAGGAGCGGTGCTGTTCGATCTCAGTCCTTCTAACACTGCAGGGAAATATCCAGGAAAGAAAGGACTCAACATGCTCGTACACGTTGTTACCAAGGTAGTAAGATGTTTCACATGAACCCAACATAAAAAACTCCACTGTAAAAAGTATAAGTAAAAAGTATAAAAGTAAACTATATATAGCGTGTGGCGTCTCGTCAGCTACCATTTATTAGTTTAGACATATATAAAAGCTGTGAAAGACAACTCTATAGTATATGCTGTCCTAATATTTATTAGTTTAGACATGTATAAAAGCTGTGAAAGACAACTCTATAGTATATGCTGTCCTAATATTTATTAGTTTAGACATGTATAAAAGCTGTGAAAGACAACTCTATAGTATATGCTGTCCTAATATTTATTAGTTTAGACATGTATAAAAGCTGTGAAAGACAACTCTATAGTATATGCTGTCCTAATATTTATTAGTTTAGACATGTATAAAAGCTGTGAAAGACAACTCTATAGTAGGCCTATATGCTGTCCTAATATTTATTAGTTTAGACATGTATAAAAGCTGTGAAAGACAACTCTATAGTATATGCTGTCCTAATATTTATTAGTTTAGACATGTATAAAAGCTGTGAAAGACAACTCTATAGTATATGCTGTCCTAATATTTTCACAATTGCAGTGTAAATGTAATACTCCTGATAATTGAATCAAATCAACTCTAAAAAAAGGAAAACAAAATAGTTGAATTACTATTTTATTATTGTTTCACATACGGAGGATCCTAAAACAGCCCAATAACGTGCCGTAAAGAAGTATTATGTAAATGAAACCGCTTAATTTGGCAGCTAACGAGACTAGAAAAGTACGATCATGGTTTGACGATACAAGTTTGATCTCAAAATAACATGTATCGTAAAAGTTGTTCTGTCAAAGAACATATCTCAAACTGTGGCTGTTTATTGCTAGTTTCAAATTAATCTGATTTTGAACGGAAGGCACGCATTTAATATATTGGTGATGATTCTTTGGCCAAAATGTATGATGAGGGTTCAATAGCTCATACTGACTTTCAACTGTACAATATTTCATTTATAAACTCAATTTGATGTTATCGAATTATATAATGTCTGTTAGACTTCCTAATTGAAAGTAATCAGTCAGTTTTACATAAGAATAAATCAATTAATCAAACAATGTGATTTCTTAGCGTGTTATTCATTCGTAAGACAGCGATTTTTAAGACATGGGTGAACATGAGGGGCGAAAGAGTGTGATGAGTGTAGATTAACGAGTGTAGTCATTGTTACTAACTGAGGTTGGCTGTTCCTCAGATAGAGCTATTTATTAATAGCCCAATATCAAGGGTAAATTGTGTAACTAGGTTAAACAAGAAACCAACACAATAACATTTTAAAAAATCCAGTATATTGACAGACACCATTTCATAATATAGTAAACAGCGTGTAGCCTTATTATTAATAATTCATTTAAAATATTTTAAACATTATTGTATTTTTCTACTGGAATATTGCTTTTACATATATTATAGAAGTTTCATCGTAGATTCGTTTGAAATATTTGTATTTAAACAAATAAACGTTTTTGTTCTCACGAGTCATGGCGTATGAAATGTAATTTTTTATACTATGCCGACAATTATTGTCATATTTTGTCTAACGATTAAAAAAAAACAAATTTTAAAGGGAACCTTTTCCATATTGGTGATAGTGATTACGTTTAATTCTTGTTGCAATTCATAGATATATTGTAATTTTTTTTTATGAGAGCTGAAATTACTTAAGACAAACGTGTGCATTTCAGTAATAAGGAATAATGTATATTTTGTTATCGCAAATACAATTTCGTATAGTACTTGCTGCATTTCCTCTAAATTTAGATAAACTAGTTGATACCAAATTATTAGTAGTTTGTATGCATAATACGAGTTCGTAAATTAATTTTCATTCAAATTCCTGTTTTATAGTAAAAACTATGAAACAGTTTTGTAATCAACATATTACGTGTTGGTATTACCGAAATCACTCACTATAATATTTGTACTCTTTGTGCTTCTGTTGTTATAAATGTGTGTTGTGTGCCGTGCTATTAAGCTATGTTATAAAAAAAGTGTACACTAATTTAATATCTTCAATCTTCTTACCTAGATGTCAAGATTAATGCAGCCATCAGTGATTTTCATTAACGGTGGAGAAAAGCCCTTTTACAAGAAAGTTCCCAAAACGGAAAAAGCTGAAAATCCAAAACTGCTGAAGAAGCAACTACCCAAAATGGTGAAAGGTGTTACAGCTGAGGACCAAGTTCTCTTTTTAGCGTCTTCAGAAAACCCACTTGCAGGACAAGGGAAAGCAATGGTAAATACTACAAGTGTTTAATGTTAGTATACCGTTATAAACAACAGCCAGCATCTAAATGTTGATGTTAGTTCCTGATAGTGTCGTACAGTCTTTAAATATGTGAACGATGTTTACCATAAGCTATATGACACAGAGTGCACCACTGGTAGTAGTTTAAACGTAGAACTTAAACAATAAATATATAGAAACAGAAACTTGTACACGGTGTAAACAAATTGTGATACATAAAAAACAGCTGATGGTCCCTGGAAGTTAACTTGTAATTTGGCTGATTGTATTATTATTATTATTTTTTTTTTCATTAATGTACCTCTTACCTCCTCAGGCAAAGACCTACAACAAGATCCTACCGCTTGCTGTTCCTGACCAGAGCTCGTCTGCAGCCTACTGGCACCACCAGCTCATGAAATACCATGGTATAGACCGGGACTTCTTGTACTCGCCAGTGGCGTGGTGTGCGCAGGGATACCCACAATCTGTGATAGATCGAGTCTTACGAGAAGTGCTTCCAACCAAGAGGATCCTGGAACTCAAGTACCGGCCACTCGACCCCCAAGAACTACTGGACACTCTACTCACACAGGTAGGCTATATCAAGAGGAAACGGAACTATTGCCGTATAGTTGTAACAATAAAGGCAAAACACATATATGTGTACCAAGATTTATGTTTATGTTGAATTAATTACAAAATTAAAAAAAAAAAAAAAAATTCCTGGCTGAAGTTTGGACTATTTATGACACTATACAAAATAAGGAAAACGAAGCCATTTATTAAAGAATAATTACTAAACCCAACTTATATTTATTTTTTAGCCAAACATGCAGCCATTCAAAGTTAACGTGATTTGATTTCATACATTTTGCTTTACTTCGCTTTCCAACCCACTAGCTTAAAAATATATTTTGTAAAAAGGATTGAAACATGATAATAGAACTGTTCGAAATATTGTCACCCAATTTTCTTTTAAGTTTGTGATTTTTATTTATTTTTTATTTTATTTCCCATGGTACTTTGTATACGAGTAAATAATTACCTAATATCAAACAGAATACTAAATTTAAATGGTTTCTAACTAAGCATTCTTCTTCAGTAAAATTAAAAAATAAAAGTATCCTTTTTATGTCGAAGATAGAGATTTGTCGTGCGTTATTGATTATTAATGTATAATTGAAAAATTAATATCGATTCGCTGTGTTTTTTTTATTTATGGCTGATGTAGTAAAATCAATTAAACTATCAAGATTTCATTTTAAGGCACTATGATAACGACAGGTATCACCCATCAGGTACGATGGAGCAGCCGTAACTAAGGGCTAGCAAGTCCGGGTTCGATCCCCGTTGTGACAACAGTTTTTACTCCTGTTATGTTAATCCGGTGGTTCAATTAGTCTACAAAACAAAAAAAGACTCATCTTGAGAGACTGTATTTTAATTTGGCATCCCTTCCCACTTACGAAATTTATGCTATAACAATGGGTGTAATTCAGTTAGGATTAGTTAGGAACAATATTTTATTTATTCGCCACATTTAAATTTAACTTTATGCACTTGTTGCAGCAAGCAGACGCGGTGACGGAAGACCAGAGAAAACAGCTCTTTGACTGGTTCCGCGCAAATTACCCAATGGCGCGAAAAAGAGCTGAAAAATTAAAAGCAGAAGGAGAACTTCGAGAGAAGCTAGCAGCTTTAGAGGCCAAAAAGGAAAAGGAGAAGAAAAAGAAGTAATAGAACAAGTAGTCAAGATTTCATAGAATTACTGCTATTTTGTATAATAAATTAAGTAATTATATACACTAAACAAGTTTTATTGTTATAAAGAAAATTACATTGTAATAGACAAAATGTTTTTTAATAAGAAGATATTTTGTAATAATTACATTTTTGTTACCGCGTTATATTATTGTGTGTAAGTTAATTATATAGTAAATGTTTTAAAAAGGCTCACTATGAATCTGGTTCAACATGTCTATGAGATTTTGTGAAGAGTTAGGTTAGCTCTCATTTTCACGCGTTAATGTTCCAGTAAACCAGCCGACAGCCCTTGCTTCTCTAGGCGTAGTTCTCTACGCTTGCCTACCCTCTCCTCCCTCTCCTCTCTAAATCATCACATAGTTATAGTTATAACTAAGCCTACTGCCGTTTTCCTAGATATCAAAGATAAGAGTCTACAAACCATGATGCAATCGAGCTTGAACATTTCACAATGATAATCAATAAATTTTCCTTTGTGTCACGTTTATGTTTTTTGTATCAGCTGTTTGAAATAAATTATTAAATGAATGCCATGCGAATTTTATTTTTAAGGAAGTAAGAAAATGTCGAGGGACTGTTTCTAGCATTTAGGAATGAAAATTTCAAGAAATTCCTTCTTAGTGGGTCTCTATGATAGAAAAGCTAACTTCTAACCAAATTTCATCAAAATGTGTTCGATAGTTCCGGAGATTTTGTGATGAGTGAGTATATAATATTTTGATTTTATATATTAAGATTGAATATAGTAATATTAGGTTCGTAGCCCTATTTTAATCTAATATAAATTATAAACATGTTGATATATAGTAGTTAATTTTGCTGAGAAAAGTATTCTGATGAAAATAAATTAAGTCACACTTTTTTTTGAGAAAAGATCTGAAAATGTAAATTGTACTTCACGAATTATTTACTTTATATTTTGGCCTAATTTACGAATCACAAAGTGTCTAAGTTTCACAAAGGGAGTTATCTATTAAGTTTAACCCAACAAATATTACCACTTGCTATAGTAACTCCAATGTTTACATTGGAACTATACAGCATAGGGTGTTTCAAAGGCAACAGCTCTGCACACACACTGTAATTACAATATTTACATTATCTAGGTTTTCTGGTTTCAACTGCGTCAATATTTACATAGGCAATGTAAATATTAAGGGTAGTGTCCGAGGTAGATATTCTGTACTTTGAAATATTCATTTAGAATATTGTGAATTAAGGACATAATCTTTATTTACACTCTCATATACAAGAGAAAAAAATTAGTTTTGTTTATAAAATTTAAAATGGCTGTACACGAAAATTTTTATGTTATTAATATAAATTAATAATATATATATATATATATAGTTTTTTAATTAGTATAATACGTGTTGGTACATAAACAGTATAAGTAAACGTCACACAACACACATTTATTACATACCTTCATTAGTGAATTCCTCTGGTCTAAGGAAGGTGAGCGTGGTTCACCAAAATCGATCCCATAATATTTGTGCATTTTGTACTGGTATTGTAATATATTTATGCACTTTGTGCTTATAATGTAATAAATGTGTGTTGTGTGACGTTTCCACATTAAAAAAGGGCTGAAGTGACTTCACACATCGAGGGTCCCATGGTGGTGTCTCTCCTAAAATACCGCTGTTGCGAATCCATAATGTTGAGTATCTACTTTAAGTAAAACATAGAATTATTATTATTTTTTACAAACAAAATTAAATTAAACTAATTTTTTTACAATATAAAGGTTTTTGTTTAAATGTTAGTATTGATAAATTAGGCTTGTAAAATTATATTTTTTAAGAAGGTTCTTGAAGTTTTCGTTTTGCTATATCCTATATAAGACAATTTAATTATTATTTTTATTTCATAGTGCTATATTTAATAATGAAATCACTATGAATCACATTTTTTATATTGTGTGAGTATGTGTGTATGTACCGTATGTATATATGCATATTTGCATGTATACGTATACGTATATTTTCATGTAATTCTATGTATATTTGTTGGTACTTTATTACATTTTTTTTTTTACTTATTTTATTTAAATTGTCAAATAATTATTATTGTTTAGATTATATATATATATAAATAATGTTATTTCAAGTATAATTTTGTTTTCACCACTTAGTTGTTTTAATTGTATTAGTTATTGTACATCGCTGTCACAGAGCGCTGTTTGTTTTTATTTTCAGTACCATAAATCAGTTTTTCCTTGTTTATTTATTTATTGCTTTTACGACCCTATTGGATCACTTTAGTTCAAAACTTGTAGTCGTCCTTAGCTGTTTCATTTGTTTGGCTGTCTCTTCTTTCTTTTTAGCCCATATTTTTTTTAGCCGTTCCGATCTTCGTCTTCTTTCCTCCTCTGAATACACCACATTTCGTCTTGGTCTTGGTTTGTGCGTGAGTGTTATTGTGTTTGTTTTTACCCATTCGCTGTATTTCTGTGATTTTGTTACGAGATCCTCCTTCAAAATTCCTAGTTCTTCCATGTCCTTCTGCACTTCTCTCACCCAGTTTGACTTGATTTTTTTATTCCAGTAAAAGTCGATCAGTCGTTTAGCTAGTCTAGTGTCTTCCGTTCTCAATATGTGTCCCAGGAATGATATCCTTTTCCTTCTGAAGAATTCTGTTAGTGGAGTGATTGTTTTATAGACGGTTTCGTTTGGGATTATTCTCCATTGACCTTCCACTAGGTTCTTCTTGTTTATACACTTTCTTATTATCCTTCTTTCTAATTTTTCTATTGCTTCTATCTCTCCTATTTTGTAAGGTCCGGAGATTGTCTCGCATGCGTATTGTATTTCCGGGAGAATCACCGTTTGGTAATGTCTGATTTTAGTTTTTGTTGATAAGCATCTCTTATTGTATATGTTTTGAGTTGTGAATAGAGACTTCTTCAGTTTGTCAGTTCTTTCTTTCCAGTTGATTTTCTCGTTATTGTTGTGTGTTATTGTTTCCCCCAGATACTTGAATTTTTTCACCAGTTCTACTTTAGTGTTAAAAATTGATATGTGATCAACGCAGAGAGGATCCCTGACCATGATTTTGGTCTTTTCGAACGAGATTTTTAGTCCAATTTTCCCAGCTATCTCTTCTAGTGTCTCAATTTGCGTTCTTGCCTCTTTTATGCTGTTTGCTAATAAAGCCAAGTCGTCCGCAAAACCTAAACAGTTCACTTTGATTTTCCTTGTTTAATATACAACATTTTCTTTTTCTTATTCTTATATTATTAATTTTTTTGTATATATTATTTGATGGTAACCAGGGTGCCCTTATTAGTAACAATGACAGTGTTGTGGAAGAGTTGATCAGCAATCAACGGCTAATGAAGAGGTGAGCCGTAATAACACAGTTACTAAGTTCATATAGTATTATAAAAAAAGTATTATTTTTTTAAAGGAGAGGCTATTCTCCTTACACTGCCCATGTACTATTGATCTGTATGGGGGACTTATTCAGACAGAGTAAGGGACGAACCAGTACATGGTGATCATTACTAATAAATCTTCAAGTACAGGACGGATTCGATCCTGTGCTATCTCTAACCCAAGGTCAAAGTCCTGACTCCTTAGAGATCGCTCAGCTTTGGCTGGCTCGACTAATATAGCTTTTAATTTTAAATTACAGTCATATATTATTCAAAGCTGACAAGTAAAGCTATTTGTCGGAATATCCGACAAAGGAGGTGACCCACCCATCCACCCATACACGTACAGTTGTAGTGACCCATCCTCCCACCCATACACGTACAGTGGTAGTGACTCACCTACCCACCCATACACGTACAGTGGTAGTGACCCATCCTCCCACCCATACACATACAGTGGTAGTGACATTACATTATCACTGTATGTGTATGGGTGGGTGGGTGGGTTAGTACCATTGTACGTGTATGGGTGGTCAGGTGGGTCAATACCAATGTACATGTATGGGTGGGCGGGTGGGTCAATACCACTGTGCGTGTATGGGCGGGCCGGTGGGTCAATACCACTGTGCGAGTATGGGTGGCTCAATACCATTGTACATGTTGGGGTGGGTGGGGGTGATGACCGCATGTTAAAAAACATTTGTAAATAAATGAATTGAATTGAAAATACGAAAATATTTTAAATTAAAAATAATGTTCTTAACTTCTTAACAATATATGCGTAATTTTGTTTATATATATGTATATATATATATATGAATATTTAGAGAAGTGTATGCAACAAAAGACAAAATTTACTATAGACATATGTTAAGATGTAGTATCACTTGATTGCTTAAATTAAATATTTTGTGACTTATAATTTTGGTTCCCTGAAGATACAAAGAGAGAAAAAAATAATAAAATCTATTTATAGTTCACGGAAGTTTTGTACTGTGCGTGGTCAATTTAAAAAAAATATTTTTATTTCTGTACATCTAATTTAATGCATTATTCTACTACCTCATATAAATCCTTAAAATATTTTATTTATAAATAGTGAATTGTTTTATTATTTCGTAGTAGACAATGAGGTACATGCCTGAACTGGCAATGGCTCCGGACAAACAAGCGCTAACACTTCTTCATTGCTAGTCAAATATATAGTTTATAATTAATTAATATGCTTTAACTTTTTAAATTTTGTAGAGTAACTTAATATAATAATAATATGAATTAACTAATTATTTTTGTATCCTAACATTAATTATTAGGATTTCAAAAACTTGTTAAATATAGCAACACATTTAACAAAACGTAGCCCATAAATTAAAAACTTAAAGTTATATTTCGATCCATATTATGTATTTAAATATCTAAAAATTGGCACACTGAAGAACCTTTATCTTAACGAATATGTTAATTATACAATTATTAACATTTCTACATTGATCTTATGTAGACTAGCTACAAGATGTCCGATCGCTTCAGTCTAAAGGCCCTAGATCGTGAGGCGTATAAGAAGGGCGTAAAGATAGCTCGAAGGACTACTTGACCATGCGTTATGGGTTGCTATCCAAATCATGATCTAGATGAAAAAATATTTTAAAAGAGTGTAGTACTTAAATACATTGATACTTGACTTACAACATGAATGGGGACCCATCAATCATTGTGGCGTATTGTTAGCGACGACGACGTACAAAGGGAGGTTTGTTACTTGACTTACGGCATGGATGGTGACTCATCAATCATGTGTGGCGTATTGTTAGTGGCGACGACGTACAATGGGAGGTTTGTTACTTGACTTACATCATGGATGGAGACTCATCAATCATGTGTGGCGTATTGTTAGTGGCAACGACGTACAATGGGAGGTTTGTTACTCGACTTACGGCATGGATGGTGACTCATCAATCATGTGTGGCGTATTGTTAGCGGCGACGACGTACAATGGGAGGTTTCTTACTTGACTTACATCATGGGTGGTGACTCATCAATCATTGTGTCGTATTGTTAGTGGCGACGACGTACAATGGGAGGTTTGTTACTCGACTTACGGCATGGATGGTGACTCATCAATCATGTGTGGCGTATTGTTAGCGGCGACGACGTACAATGGGAGGTTTCTTACTTGACTTACATCATGGGTGGTGACTCATCAATCATTGTGGCGTATTGTTAGCGACGACGACGTACAATGGGAGGTTTCTACTTGACTTACAGCATGGATAGTGACTCAACAATCATGTGTGGCGTATTGTTAGTGGCGACGACGTACAATGGGAGGTTTCTACTTGACTTACAGCATGGATGGTGACTCAACAATCATGTGTGGCGTATTGTTAGCGACGACGACGTACAATGGGAGGTTTGTTACTTGACTTACAACATGGATGGTGACTCATCAATCATGTGTGGCGTATTGTTAGCGGCGACGACGTACAATGGGAGGTTTCTTACTTGACTTACATCATGGGTGGTGACTCATCAATCATTGTGGCGTATTGTTAGCGACGACGACGTACAAAGGGAGGTTTGTTACTTGACTTACGGCATGGATGGTGACTCATCAATCATGTGTGGCGTACTGTTAGTGGCGACGACGTACAATGGGAGGTTTCTTACTTGACTTACATCATGGGTGGTGACTCATCAATCATTGTGGCGTATTGTTAGCGACGACGACGTACAAAGGGAGGTTTGTTACTTGACTTACGGCATGGATGGTGACTCATCAATCATGTGTGGCGTATTGTTAGCGACGACGACGTACAAAGGGAGGTTTGTTACTTGACTTACGGCATGGATGGTGACTCATCAATCATGTGTGGCGTATTGTTAGTGGCAACGACGTACAATGGGAGGTTTGTTGGGCGAGCCGGTGGCCGAGTGGTCTAAGGCGTCAGGACTTTGGGCTTAGGTTAGAGGTTAGAGATGTTACTTGACTTACATCATGGATGGTGACTCATCAATCATGTGTGGCGTATTGTTAGCGGCGACGTACAATGGGAGGTTTCTTACTTGACTTACATCATGGATGGTGACTCATCAATCATGTGTGGCGTATTGTTAGCGGCGACGACGTACAATGGGAGGTTTCTACTTTACTTACATCATGGATGGTGACTCAACAATCATGTGTGGCGTATTGTTAGCGACGACGACGTACAATGGGAGGTTTGTTACTTCACTTACATCATGGATGGTGACTCATCAATCATGTGTGGCGTATTGTTAGCGGCGACGACGTACAATGGGAGGTTTCTTACTTGACTTACGTCATGGATGGTGACTTAACAATCATGTGTGGCGTATTTTTAGCGACGACAACGTACAAAGGGAGGTTTATTACTTGACTTACATCATGGATGGTGACTCATCAATCATGTGTGGCGTATTGTTAGCGGCGACGACGTACAATGGGAGGTTTCTTACTTGACTTACATCATGGATGGTGACTCAACAATCATGTGTGGCGTATTGTTAGCGGCGACGACGTACAATGGGAGGTTTGTTACTTGACTTATATCATGGATGGTGACTCAACAATCATGTGTGGCGTATTGTTAGCGACGACAACGTACAAAGGGAGGTTTGTTACTTGACTTACATCATGGATGGTGACTCATCAATCATGTGTGGCGTATTGTTAGCGGCGACGACGTACAATGGAAGGTTTCTTACTTGACTTACATCATGGATGGTGACTCAACAATCATGTGTGGCGTATTGTTAGCGGCGACGACGTACAATGGGAGGTTTGTTACTTGACTTACGGCATGGATGGTGACTCATCAATCATGTGTGGCGTATTGTTAGCGGCGACGACGTACAATGGGAGGTTTCTTACTTGACTTACATCATGGATGGTGACTCAACAATCATGTGTGGCGTATTGTTAGCGGCGATGACGTACAATGGGAGGTTTCTTACTTGACTTACATCATGGATGGTGACTCAACAATTGTGTGTGACGTATTGTTAGCGGAGACGACGTACAATGGGAGGTTTGTTACTTGACCTACAACATGGATGGTGACTCATCAATCATGTGTGGCGTATTGTTGGCGGCGACGACGTACAATGGGAGGTTTCTTACTTGACTTACATCATGGATGGTGACTCAACAATCATGTGTGGCGTATTGTTAGCGGCGACGACGTACAATGGGAGGTTTGTTACTTGACTTACGGCATGGATGGTGACTCATCAATCATGTGTGGCGTATTGTTAGCGGCGACGACGTACAATGGGAGGTTTCTTACTTGACTTACATCATGGATGGTGACTCAACAATCATGTGTGGCGTATTGTTAGCGGCAACGACGTACAATGGGAGGTTTCTTACTTGACTTACATCATGGATGGTGACTCAACAATTGTGTGTGACGTATTGTTAGCAGTGACGACGTACAATGGGAGGTTTGTTACTTGACCTACAACATGGATGGTGACTCATCAATCATGTGTGGCGTATTGTTGGCGGCGACGACGTACAATGGGAGATTTCTTACTTGACTTACATCATGGATGGTGACTCAACAATCATGTGTGGCGTATTGTTAGCGGCGACGACGTACAATGGGAGGTTTGTTACTTGACTTACATCATGGATGGTGACTCATCAATCATGTGTGGCGTATTGTTAGCGGTGACGACGTACAATGGGTGGTTTGTTACTTTAATGATTCAGTGACTTATTCTTTAACATTGTTTATAAATTTTGTTGGTCTATGTTTATTTTCTATATTGAATAAAGTTACATTTTATTACAAATATTATTTTGTACATCATGTGTTTTATGTTTTCTTTCTCTCTAACCCAGAGAAAGAAACAGAGTCCGCATTCTTATGGCAGCGGCGAACGCCTCAGGGAAAGTTACCACAAACGTAAATCTTTTTAAATTGGTAGTAATAATTAGGATTTGGAGGGGATTAAGACAAGAGACTGACAACGGTGTTTGCCCTACCTTTCGCACAGACGAATGGATAACTAACAATTTGACACTACGCGAAACTACACTCATTCAGCACTCTATTGAATGCTATCTCTGTTTCTTTCTTCCCTGTGGTTATACTTGACATTATATTTGACGTTAGGTGTACAATACATATATACTGTAATAATTACTACTGCTCCAAAGGTAATACCAAGTTAATATTAATACATGTACAGTATAAACCAGCATAATATTTATGAAATGAAGTACATCGTGGAGAATGGTGAGGTGACAGTCTGTACTCATCATGTGTAAAGTAGAATATGGAAAGGTAACTTTGTCCTTTCTTCTTCTGCTTTATTCTTTGTTCTTAGAATGGTAATCTTGTTTTTTCCGAATAAACTATATTTTATTGATTGATTGAATATTTGTTATGGAAACTTATGCCTTTCTTGTAATACCATTATACATGTTTAAAGTTACAGCTTGATGCCATGTGTTCGTGATTATGGAATCATTCTATTGGCATTGATTCAGTAACTTATAATCTTTAAAGTAATTTAATACAAAATAGCCTTACTAAAAAATGACGAAATACTCAGCTGGACGCCCCACTTGACAAATAAATGGTTCCAAAATTCCAAAAATGGCACCACGTGATTCTATAGCTTTCGATTTTTTTCAATAATTACAATCCATATTTGGGCGTTTTCAAACATTGTACACGTCCTATGTTGGTGCTAGTGGTTGGCGCTAATGGGCTTTATCCTAGGTTGAATATATATCATCGTTAAATATATATTATTATTGCCAAATGGATAAGGTAGTTGTTGTTGCCTGAATATTCAACAACAACTACCTTCCAAATGGAAGCAACACCGTGCCTGTAGCCTATATTCAACAACAACTAACCACCGAATGGAAGCAACACCGTGCCTGTATATTTAACATCTACCATCCAAATGGAAGCAACACTGTGCCTGTAGCCTATATTCAACAACAACTAACCACCGAATGGAAACAACACCTTCCCCTGTATATACTGTACAACAACTACCTTCCAAATGGAAGCAACACCGTGCCTGTAGCCTATATTCAACAACAACTAATTACGAAATAGAAGCAACACCTTCCCCTGTATATACAACAACTACCTTCCAAACGGAAGCAACACCGTGCCTGCATATTCAACAACTACTACTTTCTAAATGGAAGCAACACCGTGCCTGTATATTCAAGAACTACCTTCCAAATGGAAGCATGACCATGCCTGCATATTCAACTCATTGTTTATTCATCGCGTGCCAGCGGATATTGTAGCAACGATCACTGCAAATATTTATTCAGCATTTGAACAAATTAATTATCAAGAGGATATGGCCGCCAGACGAAGCGTGGGATCCCGTACAGGTGATCGTTATTGAATGGGGGGGAGGGGGTGGCTCTGCAGGCTTGATGTACTGTATCGGTTGTAAGGGGGGGGGGTTATTGTATAGTTGTTGTATAGTTAGTTGAGTGTTGTTATAGGTTGCCACATAACTTTGGGTTTTCATGGGCTTTAGAGGTCCAATGCATAGAAACTGGTACAGGCCCTAAATATTCTAAATCTGCATTCAGAAAGTTAATTACCGAATTCATCAACTAAAAAGAAACATAAGAAGGAAACAATCCATATAATTTGAAACAAAATAATTAAAAATAATAAATGATGTAAACAAATCTTCTAGAAGCTAACCTAATTATATTTATTTGTTTTGTTTCAACAAAAAAACTAAAAAACATTTAGAATTTATCATAGATCTAAGAATTTTACATATGCTTAGATTCCAGTAGGTTCTATATTTGTAAGGAGGTTCACAGAAAAAAAAATAGTCTTTTGTTTGTGCCTTCAATTTTGTGTGTCTTCAATTTTGTGTATGTGTGTGTGTGTGTGTGTGTGTGTGTGTGTGTGTGTGTGTGTGTGTGTGTGTGTGTGTGTGTGTGTGTGTGTGTGTGTGTGTGTGTGTGTGCGTGCGCGCGCGCGCGTGTGTGTGTGCGTGCGTGCGTGCGTGCGTGCGTGTGTGTGTGTGTGTGTGTGTGTGTGTGTGTGTGTGTGTGTGTGTGTGTGTGTGTGTGTGTGTGTGTGTGTGTGTGTGTGTGTGTGTGTGTGTGTGTGTGTGTGTGTGTGTGTGTGTGTGTGTGTGTGTGTGTGTGTGTGTGTGTGTGTGTGTGTGTGCGCGCGCGTGTGCGTGCGTGCGTGCGTTCGTGCGTGCGTGCGTGCGTGCGTGCGTGCGTGCGTGCGTGCGTGCGTGCGTGCGTGTGTTCATTGCTTTTAAACCTAACTTTCTCTCGTATTTTTTAGTTGTAAAGCAGAATTTATATTAAACTATTAGCTGATTCTTGTTTTCTATGTTTAGTTTGAATGTTTTCCACCAACGGCTTTCATATATCTAGAGAAAACAGAATTTAGGAAACATTTTAGGTCTTTAGCTATATTAAACCTATCTTACAGTGTAATAATGTTATTTTAAAACATGGTTATATGAAGCAATAGTGTTTTTATTGTGAATGGATAGTTCTCTAGGAGTTTTGTCTGTAGGGGGAGTGGTGGATGTAGGGTGTGTCCTAAGGAATCGTGTGTGCAGAGGTAGGTGGATTGGTCTATTAAGAGTCATGTGTGTTTGGTTATTTGGTGGAATATCACAGGTTTTATGTAATGTTCAAGTGGGTGGTGTATCAGAGGTGTTGTATGTTGAGTAGGTGAGCGAGCAACCAAGGGTCTTATATGTAGAGTGTGTGGTTGGTCTTTTGTGTGTTGAGTAGATGTATGGTCAATCGAGAGCCTTGTGTGTTTAGTATGTGAGTGGTTGAACATAAGTCTTATGCTTTGGGAAGGTGGAGTGAGTGTTGACAGTTCTGTTTGATAAATAGGTGTGTGGTCAAACAAGTGTTTTGTGTGTATTGAGTAAGTGAGTGGATAATCAAACGTCTTCTATGTAGAGTGTGTGGTAAGTCTTGTATGTTAAGTAAATAGTCTGTCAAAAGTCTTTTTATGGGAGGGTGATTGGACTATCAAGAGGAATGTGTAGGTATATGGTCCATCAAGGGATATGTGTGTTTGGTAGGTGGGGGGTCAATCAAGTTGAATGTTTGGTAGGTAGGTAGGTAGGTTTTCATGTGTGTTGGTGGTCTATCAAAGGTTTTATGTAATGGGTAGGTGGATGATCTATCAAGGGTAATGTGTAGGCATATGGTCCATCAAGGGATGTGTGTGTTTGGTAAGTGGGTGGACTGTTGGGTCATGATTGTATGGAGTGTGGTTAGTCTTGTATGTTAAATGGAGGGTTATACATAAAGTCTTGTTTTTGAGGGTGGTCAAGTCGTAGGTTTGGGAGGTTGGTTGTTCAAAAGTCTTGTGCATTGGGGAGGAAGGGCGTCTATCTACAGTAAGTACTGTGTGTTGAATAGGTGGACCGTCTAAAGTAAGATATAAAAAGTCTAGGTGTGTGAAATATCAAGAGTCTTGTTGGTTTGGTACGTAGGTCGTCCATGTGTGTTACGTAGATGAATGGTCAATCGAGAGTCTTGTGTGTTTAGTATGTGAGTGGTTGAACATGAGTCTTATATGTAGAGTGTGTGGTTGGTCTTTTGTGTGTTGAGTAGGAGGATGGTCGATGTGGAATGTGTGGAAAGTCTTGTATGTTAAGTGAATAGTCTGACAAAAGTCTTTTTATGGGAGGGTGATTGGACTATCAAGAGAAATGTGTGATGTGTAGGTGGTCAATCAAGTTGTATGTTTGGTAGGTACGTCTTCCATGAATGATGGGTGTTAATCTAATGTTTTATGTAATGGTTAGTTATGTAGTCTATCTGTGTGTTGAGAAGGAGGATTGTGAGTCAAGAGTGTTGGATGATACGTAGGTAGGTAGGTAGGTTGTTCATGTGTGTTTGTTTATCATGATTTTTGTATGTTTGGTAGGTGAGCCTTCATAAGTCTTATGCTTTGGGAAGGTGGAGTGAGTGAGTGATGAGAGTTCTGTTTGATAAATAAGTGTGTGATCAAACAAGTGTCTTGTGTGTATTGAGTAGATAGATGGTGGATGTAGAGTGTGTGGTAAGTCTTGTATGTTACGTAGGTTGACTGTCAATAGTATTATGTGATGGGAGGGTAGTTGGTCTGTGAAGATAGCTGTGTGTTGGGTAGGAGAGTCTTACTACTGAATAGGAAGGGTTATGGGGCTTGGTAGGTGTCTTGTACATGAATGTTGGGTGTCAATCAAAGGTAAAGTGTAATGGGGTTTATTTATAAGTTTATAAGTTGAGTGATATGTCGGAGGTACTGTGTGTTTAGGTGGGAGGTTAGTCAAACATCTTGTATTTAGAGTGTGTGTGTGTGTGTGTGTGTGTGTGTGTGTGTGTGTGTGTGTGTGTGTGTGTGTGTGTGTGTGTGTGTGTGTGTGTGTGTGTGTGTGTGTGTGTGTGTGTGTGTGTGTGTGTGTGTGTGTGTGTGTGTGTGTGTGTGTGTGTGTGTGTGTGTGTGTGTGTGTGTGTGTGTGTGTGTGTGTGTGTGTGTGTGTGTGTGTGTGTGTGTGTGTGTGTGTGTGTGTGTGTGTGTGTGTGTGTGTGTGTGTGTGTTTTTATACACTAGGCTTGTATCAAATCGGAGTTACTACTTAGTATATTTATTCACTCGTTACTGGAACTATCGTCCAAGATGTCTCGAAGTTGATGAATACCCGGATGGGTTGATACATATGAACACTATCTGAGGATGCACAGTTAGTGCGAATAGCTAGTTGATGTAACATATTGAGGCAGACTGCATGAAAAGATCCTTATGTAAGACCACACATATGAATGAAATATAAGTCACATCCAATAGGGCCAGAATTGATGTCGAGTTAGAAACTTGGGGTGCGAGTAGTTATTTCTCTGTGCGGCTGGAAGAGCCAGCATCGTTCTAAGTACATCTCTTTATTCGCCTATAAATCCTAAGGATAAGCGAAGTAATTATTACTCCAGATTTATAAATATGTACAATGTACATGAGTTATTACTGTCACTGAGGCGTTCGCAGCGGCAATAAGAAAGTGACATTTGTTTCTTTTTCGCTATGGCACTACTATTCTATTTATCCAACTAAACCCATTTCCCCGAACCTCCTAATCAAAGGGTAAACGTTACAAATTATTTTCTGAAACGGTTGTTTCAGGACATGTTTACAATTTTTTTATAAAAAATCACGTCTTTGCATGAGACACGTTGTCAATAAATACATGGTATCTATACTCTTCTTTTGGATAGGTTAAACTGCAGTTATAGACATATATTTTCATTTCATTGGTAAATTAATTACCACGTGATAAAAGTGGATTATTTCTTTAAATCTTTATGCATATTAAACAACTATAAAATAAATACACGCCATCAGAGTGGCGCAGTGCTGTAGTCCAGCTATTTGGAGACTAAATGATGACATGAGAAAAGTGATGAGTTCATTTTTTCACGATGACTTGGCGTTAATTTCATTGCTTATCTCCTTAATCATGGGCGCTTCATAATCATGGCCAAGTTCCTGGATTGTGTGTGTATTCACCAGTGGTGGACTTCGACGGTAGACTCAAGTCTTCTACATAACTAAGCAAATCAAACAATCAACACATAGTTCGGAGTCCACATTAAATGTCAGTATCCCAGATACCTTGTTATTTCAAACAAAGTCATATATACATTTGTGGGAGGGAGTGGTCCTTTTAAAGTAGAAGCACTTTTCTCTAAACCGTGTTATAAATAATAACTTCAGATAGAAAGAAGGGCCATCTGCGTTGTGTGTCGTGAGATGAGTGATAGGGTTTAGTATTACGACTTGTGTAGGAATATGTTACATCGCAGGTTTCCTATTTAAAACAGTACGTTTGATGAGTGGATGGGTTCATCCAATGACATAATATAAACTTTAGATCAAAAGCAGGTCCCTCTGTATATTGTGTAGTTTGGTGGGAGGGAGTGGTGGTGGGAGGGTTTAGTATGACGACTTATGTAGGTCTATGTTACATAGCAGGTGGCCTGTCTAAAGTAGAGCGTTTGATGACTGGGTGGGTTCATCCAATTACATAATACAGTATAAACTTTAGATCAAAAGCAGGTCCCTCTGTATATTGTGTAGTTTGGTGGGTGGGAGGGTTTAGTATGACGACTTATGTAGGTCTATGTTACATAGCAGGTGGCCTGTCTAAAGTAGAGCGTTTGATGAGTGGGTGGGTTCATCCAATTACATAATACAGTATAAACTTTAGATCAAAAGCAGGTCCCTCTGTATACTGTGTAGTTTGGTGGGTGGGAGGGTTTAGTATGACGACTTATGTAGGTCTATGTTACATAGCAGGTGGCCTGTCTAAAGTAGAGCGTTTGATGAGTGGGTGGGTTCATCCAATGTCATAATACAGTATAAACTTTAGATCAAAAGCAGGTCCCTCTGTATACTGTGTAGTTTGGTGGGTGGGAGGGTTTAGTATGACGACTTATGTTTTGATGAGTGGGTGGGTTCATCCAATTACATAATACAGTATAAACTTTAGATCAAAAGCAGGTCCCCTCTGTATACTGTGTAGTTTGGTGGGTGGGAGGGTTAGTATGACGACTTAATGTAGGTCTATGTTACATTCTATGTTACATGGCAGGTGGCCTGTCTAAAGTAGTGCGTTTGATGAGTGGGTGGGTTCATCCAATGTCATACAAACTTCAGGTCAAAAGGAGGACACTATGTGTAGTTGGGTGGGCGGGATGGTTTAGTATGACGACTTGTGTAGATCTATGTTAAGTTGCAGATGGTCTGCCTAAAGTAGTAAGTTTGATTTGTGGGTGGGTTCATCTAATGTCATGCAAACGTCACGTCAAAAGGTCCCTCTATAGTTTGTGTCATTGAGTGGGTGGGAAGATTCAGCCTAATCTGCGTGGTCAACATTGGATGAAGAGGTGGTTCGCTAGGCACGTTTAAACTTTTTTTTTTTTTTTTTTTTTTTTTTTATGCAGTCAAAATTAAGATTAATTGGACAGGAAACTATTCCCATCAGGGGTAACGGCAGTCTCAAATTTTTGAAATCATTGTACCAGCCTAAAGTATGATTAACTTCAGAATGTATTTATTCAGTAATTTACAATGTTATTCATTATTATTCCCTATTCCTTATTAAGACACCGATCGTCAAGATATGGACGAATATGAGGGGCGAATGAGTGTGATGAGTGTAGATGAACGAGTTATGAGTGTAGTCATTGTTACTAACTAAAGTCGACTGTTTTTCAGAAAGGACCATTATTAATAGCCCAATATCTATGGCAGCTAAGTATAACCTATAGCTTTACGTGGAGTCTGAACCACGTAGTGTAGGTCTGATTTTCAGCTAACCGACAAGCCTGACACTCAGTTATCTTCCCTTGACTACCATCCAACATATACACCCCAGACTTTTCTAGTAGTGTCCACGTCGATGACAACCATTCAGCGGACGTTGTTTCAGTATTAAGAGGAGCAAGTATAGAAAACCTATTGCCTGCAATCTCCTCAACACTTTGTCGGTTGACACCACTGTCCCGGCTGAGGTAGTAGGCCTACGGTTTACACCACTGTCAAGGCTGAGGTAGTAGGCCTACGGTTGACACCACTGTCCCGGCTCAGGTAGTAGGCCTACGGTTTACACCACTGTCAAGGCTGTGGTAGTAGGCCTACGGTTTACACCACTGTCCCGGCTCAGGTAGTAGGCCTACGGTTGACACCACTGTCCCGGCTGTGGTAGTAGGCCTATGGTTTACACCACTGTCAAGGCTGAGGTAGTAGGCCTACGGTTTACACCACTGTCCCGGCTCAGGTAGTAGGCCTACGGTTGATACCACTGTCCCGGAAAAGGGAATAGGCAAACGGTTTACACCACAGTCTATTTTTTGACGATACATATACGCACAATGTTTTATGAACGTAACAGTTTAGGCCTATAAAAACTATTCCTCGTAAAAAAAAAAAAAAAAAAACTATTCTAATCGAGATACAATAGGTGCAACTGTTGGTTTTCCAGATAAATGTATTCAAATTATATTTCTACGTAGCCGAGTATACTGGGGCTGCGCCCCCGACTTGATGTGCCCATTACAAGTGACGGGCCGAGAGTTACGGGCGCCCTGGGGCGACGAAATAATGTTACCAACCCGTGATCGTTCACGCCAGCGCCACTAATGGGAGATTATTGAAACTAAAAACAGGCCAGTTGAGGCACTGCACAACTGTATTGGGTTATATTGTTGTTTTGTAACCAGAAATAATTTACATAATGACGATAATATGGAATTTTCTCATTTTAATGTTACTGTCACAACTCTCTGTCTTTATGTAGGCCTAATGTTTATTATTACTATACACCAGTTCACACGAGTCGCGCTCATTTGTTCAACGATTCAACCGTCCGATCACTTCGATATTCGAACCTTGGAACTATGACACTGCAGTCTGAAGCCTTGACCCCTATGGCATTGTTCTGACTTGATGTTAGAAATATAATGAACAACTGGTGAGCAATGACGTATACTAAAAATCACCTGGTTGTCGGATTCTGCTTTAGGACAATTATTTTAAAATATATCAATTAAACTGTAAATGTGGCTTTTGATTTATAATAATTATGCAATAAGGTATATTACTGTAGAAAAGCTGATAATAATTTGATCCAACAGAAATTATATTTAGGCCAGAGTGGATCACATTATATCTGATTATGACTGTTTAGCTAATTAAAAACTAATTATTTGATAAATCCGGATGTTGTACAGGATATATTCTACCTATATGTATGTAAAAATCAAACTTTCGTTTGTTATTGGTCACATAGCTCAAAAGTAGTGAATGGATTCACTTGAAATGTTTACAAACACTGCATTTTTATACAAGAGTACTGTTATACATTTAGTTCCTAAAATTGTAAATGGAACAGGACATTTCAAGTATTTCCCCGCCTATCTACATTGCTACTGCGATCAGCTGATTTATGTGCATATTATATCCGAAAACAACGGCAACTCTAAGTTACAGATAAAGTCAAGTACTAAATAATTAATATCACACTAATCCAAAGAGAAGCGTGGATGGGTTAGTGTGTACAGCTAAATAACCGTCTGATTACAGAATATTAGAATTAATCAACAGTGAGACTAATATTCACAGTCATTTATTAGCACATAACTTTATAGTTAGAATATTATATTTCTTATTACTTTTAGATTTTATTTGTTGTTATTTGTATCGTTATTTCTTTGTATAATACATATGTTACATGCATATAGTTGATTTCATTTGTTTTTGTTTGTTGAATTGTTCATAGTCTATATAGTATTTAATATTGTTTATTCATTGCCTATTTATAGTATATTTGTTTTATATAGTTATGTATATTATTTATTCCATTGTGTTTATTGCTGTTAGATTTTATTTGTTGTTATTTGTATCGTTATTTATTTGGATTATACATATGTTACATGCACATAATTGATTTAATTTGTTTTCGTTTTTATTTATTTGTTTGTTGAATTGTTCATAGTCTATATAGTATTTAATATTACTTATTTACTACCGATTTATTGTATATTTATATTATATAGTTATGTATATTGTTTATTTATTTGTTTCCATTGTATTAGTGTTTAGTGATTTGAGGCTTATATGTAGTTAGGAATGCCAGTCGTAATCCAGGAGGAAGTTTTAAACAATCAAACAATCAATTGATATGAACTCCAAAATAAAATAAACATTAGGCCTACTGATATTAAAAAAAATTACTTTTTTGAAAAAAAATTGTATTTATAGTGAATAACAAATGTTATTTGGTTTCCTTTAACTATGTTTCCTTGGTGCTTATTGATTTGTTTATTTATTTTTGTTTTTTAGTTATTTTAAGATTACCTATATATTAAAGATATTTTATTATGATAAAATTAGTTGATCTCTCAAATAGATATATGCTAGAGAGATTAAAAAAGACACTGCAATGTAAAATAAATTTAAGAAATAATAAATGAATTTGAATTTGAATCATCGTTATTCTACTATAAGGTTGAGTTTAAATGAACTTCCGTTGGATTTTAATTTGTTTTGTAGTCTGTTTCATTACATGTATTAAAACCTGTTAAACCCGAAACATGTTAAGGAATGCACGAAACCATGACACAAGTAATTTATATAGAACAATCTTTTGCCACTGTTCTAACATTTACGATTTACAAGCTATGGGTTAGCCAACAGTTATACTACTGAAAGAAACAATTATTTGATAACGTAGGCTACAGCTTTCTACCAAGTTCATAATCAGTTAGATTGAACAATATTTTCACAAACATTCTGCATTACTTGTGTGGTGAGCCGGCGGCCATTTTGGATCGATGGTGCCGCCCCAGGAGTGCCGCGACGCCGCCCCCGGCCCGTCTTGACGGTATTGATTGCCGGGGGCAGCGTATGCGCCGCCGCCAAGCCGCCGGGGGCAGCGTCAGCAAAGAAATGTATTCAGCCCTGCTGCTTCACTATTCACTTTGCTTGTTACAGCTCAGATTCACGCTGCAGTCAGTTTACACAGGGGATGCCCTTTATCGTGACTTTTAGTGCAGAAAGTATTATCAGTCCAGTGTAGGCTACGGGCATTTCTAATGTAGGCCTATTTATAATTTATTAAAAAAATGTTATTAGAGATTAAGTTTAACCTTTATACAAGAACGTTTAACCTCTTTAGTTTAGCCTGCTTTTTCCTTAATATGACAAGTCTTTAATTAATTTTTAATTATTCTGTTTTCTTTTTTTTTAATCTATAGCAAGGCAATGATTCAAGAATCACTTCGTAAAAGCCAACCACTGTTTAACTTATATGAACTTCTTAAATACAATAGCATCTTTTACACCGAACTTTGAAACCTACGTAATGCCATTTACGCCCTACTTGTAAATATACATAATGCCATTTACACCCAACTTGTAAAGATACATAATGCCATTTACATTCAACTTGTAAAAATACATAATGCCATTTACGCCCTACTTGTAAATATACATAATGCTATTTACACCCAACTTGTAAATATACATAATGCCATTTACATTCAACTTGTAAAGATACATAATGCCATTTACAACCAACTTGTAAAAATAAGTAATGCCATTTTTTATTTATTCTACTGCCCGATTTCCTCAAATAATATTTCATATTCCTCTATTTTACTCACTTGAGACCGAATCAACCAGACGATATGCGTTTTTATTTAACATGATTTCGTGTCAATTGGGAAAAACAGTTTGGCTATTCAGATTAAGAGCACTTATTGTAATGCGATTATTGTACTTATATTTATTTCTGTCTTGTTTAGTATATTACCCAGTTATTGTGTGTAATGTATTACGTTAACCTAGCCTACGTTTGTTATACTTACTATGGAAAAGTTAGAACTGGTTCCTGGAAGTTGTTTTTATATTTCATGTTTTATCTTGTAGCATCAATACTTTGATTCTTTTTGTTATTTCAGTTGTATTGTTCTAAGTATTTTTGATAACAGTATTTTTTTTCTCACTATCTAAATAAGTTTATTGCCTTTTACAATTAAAACATTGTAGTTTGGTGCAGGCATTGTACATGATTGGAATGTTTCAACTCTTTTTTTTCTGTAGTGTAATTTTACATAAAACGTTCAATCTGTACAGTTGTTTACTAATTTAAATATCATTTATAATATGCTAAATACGAGGGCTATTCAGAAAGTAAGGAACGTTTTGGAATTAAAATTAAACCAAGTACAAGAAAAAAATTTTATTATATAGATTTGAAAGAGGGACTAAAATACTACTTCTCTACATAGTCACCATTCAAATTCAGGCACTTATCGTAGCGGTGGACAAGCTTCGAAATCCTCGAAATACTCGTACCATATTTAGCAACCAATAAAGTACTCAAACATAAGGTTAAGTTGTACCAGTTTCTTGTAATCACAGGCATAACAATCAGTTGCTAATTGCTTCAAAGTAGTTTGCAAACATTAAGATAATTAAAACAAACACAGTCTACACCGGCATCAGTGATATAGTGTTGTAGTCCAGGTGTTTGATAGTACATGGAGCTCGGCTACTCACGGTGACTGAGCATTCATTCGACAGCCATCATCGTAATTATCTATGAACAGTACTGGATAAGAAATTCCCATTTTAGTATTCGTCAGAAATGGATTTCAGGAAAAAATGCATAGGCAAAAAATCTACTCAGCCAGTAAAACCACATTTCACGAAGTTCGGATTCCATATTAAACTTTAAGCCCCCCCCAGTTTTCACTGCACCCCTAATCGTGTTTTATGTTTGGTACTAGTCATAATATACCAAAATGTTATGTTTGGTGGAATAATGAATTATTCGTCTCTAATTCCGAATTTGGCAAAAGACATTTAATATTGGTAAATTGTATTGTAAATTCTATGAATATTGCAGGGTTATTGAAATTGAAGCAATCATTTGACTGTCTTTGGCAAGTATCGAATTGTGCAAGTATCGACTTTCATCTGGTAGAAATTAAAGGCAAAAGAACTTGGACCTTTCGGACTAAGAAACTGTAGAACCACTATCCTACTTGTCTGGACTACCTCTCGGACTAAGACACTGTAGAACCACTATCCTACTTGTCTGGACTACCTCTCGGACCAAGACATTGTAGAACCACTATCCTACTTGTCTGGACTACCTCTCGGACTAAGACATTGTAGAACCACTATCCTACTTGTCTGGACTACCTCTCGGACTAAGACATTGTAGAACCACTATCCTACTTGTCTGGACTACCTCTCGGACTAAGACATTGTAGAACCACTATCCTACTTGTCTGGAATACCTCTCGGACTAAGACATTGTAGAACCACTATCCTACTTGTCTGGACTACCTCTCGGACTAAGACATTGTAGAACCACTATCCTACTTGTCTGGAATACCTCTCGGACTAAGACATTGTAGAACCACTATCCTACTTGTCTGGACTACCTCTCGGACTAAGACATTGTAGAACCACTATCCTACTTGTCTGGAATACCTCTCGGACTAAGACATTGTAGAACCACTATCCTACTTGTCTGGACTACCTCTCGGACTAAGACACTGTAGAACCACTATCCTTCTTGTCTGGACTACCTCTCGGACTAAGACACCGTAGAACCACTATCCTATATGTCCGGAGTTTAACTTATTTAATGTTTAACGAGTGTATCTAATAAAATATAGTTAATCAGGTGAAGATAGAGCTAATGAGACCAGTTGTGGGTGGATAGTGCCTAAATGGTATGTTGGAGGAGGCCATTACTACAGTAAGTATTGTGTGTTAAAATATAAATATAAGTAAATAATAAAAAATATTCAATAAAAATAAATAAGATTAAATCTAAACGATTCTGAAAGTTTTTATTTGTTATTTTTTACAGTCTTGAAAAAATTTATATTTTCAAAAATTTTGTTGATTGTATGTTGAAATATTTTATAGCATAATATTTTTCGTTCGTCGACCAATTTAGGATAGGTTCAATGGTGATTCTAAACTTTTATAACGTGCATTTTTTTGTATTTTGTAGTTGGTATTACTTTTTTAAATCTCCTTAATTTAAATAATTGATTTTAATATATATTCCTCTTTAATATTGAACGGTCTTTCGAGATCATGTTCTTCAAGTTCGATAATTTACTGTATTTTATTTCGTAGTCTACTTAGGTTTTAGAGATAAACCACGCTGTCTTCCTCAGTCAATTATAATATAAACTGCAATAATTTGGAAAAAACTATGTGGTTTATTTGTTATGATTTTTTCTTCTTTGTTAATATTCGTCTGTAGGATACATCAACTGGGTATTTCACTGTTGTTACAATATTGTTTGTAATTTGATTTGAAGTTACAGTCATATGTTATAAGTTACGAGAAGTAAGTCTATGGGGAAGAGGGAGGCACGATAAGGAACACAACGAACTAAATGAAAAAGAATAAAATACTTTTCGAGAAGAAAAAATAAACCTTACTTCAATGATCATTATTTCAGGTATATTTTAACCAATTTAAAATTTAAAAATATATATTTTAATCTAAACGAATATTTTAGTGAATCGGTTAATATTGTATAATTTAAAAGCACGTTTTATCAGTAATTATAGTTCCCTCCTTAATTGTAATTTTAATTTTGTATGTGTTTGTACAACAAATCAGTTTGTCGCAGTTGAAAATCAGTTCTGGACACAGGAAAATCAAGAAAGCGTCGCTACCGAGCCTCAGCAACTTAGGATATTTCCCTTACCTTCTTATTTATGTTAAATTTAAAAAGTTTTACTACTTAAACATTTTCTTTTTCTTTCATGCAAAATATAATAATTAGTTTTCAAAAAGATGTATGCTCATGTATGTAAACTTACAGCAAAAATAAGCCATGTTGGAGTACTTACTTAACTTGGATACGTAATTTTTATTTTTACTAATTCTCGAAAAGATTGATATTATCTTTTTGCGAATAATATTTGTCCATACTCGAAATGGTTAGTTACGTTAGCGCCAAATTACACTGTCCTTAGTAGACCTAAGTACACAGTCGTTGTGGATCCCCGCCAAATTGATGATTACATAATTTGTAGTAGTGCGATCGGTCTAAATGTTTACCAGGAAACGGTCGTGCCGCCCCTGCCGGCCTGTAATCAGAGAATGATACCAAATGAAGTGGTGCCTCCTTGACCTGTGAACTGTCTAGGGTCGGCGCCACTTGGCCCGCCCGTGGGACCCACCCCCACACCAAACACCGGGCGGGTGCCCCAAGATCGACCCAAAGATTGTCTGGGTCAGTACTTTGTACTTAACACTTTTTGTGAAATTAGCTCTTTGTCTACATTCTTTGTAATTTCGTTACCAAGTAGGCCTTGTGTCTAGACACGCCTAAGAGATTGCAGTGTACACCGACGACGCTTTCCTTATTAATGTTACGGAATTCTTCTATAAGTATGTCACGTTATATCTGTTAATAAAATGGTTAGATATTTAAACAGATAGGGAACAAGTTACAAACTATAATTTTAATGTTGTTTTCATAAGGAACATGAATCATAATCTCGCTTGCGACAGCCCCCACAGCAAGTAGTGCGCCCACGATAGGTGTAGGTATCAAGACATCTTCCTTAGTGTACAGGCAAACACTGTTCATAGGTGTACAACCGGGCTTTAGATGAGGGATATTATGTTCATAGACAGAGCCCTAACGAAGTAATAAAATACACCTTTACTAGGTAGGCCTATTCATTTATTCTGAAAAACAACTATGAGATTTAATTAGGCCTTTCATATTCCCAAATATATTTTTCCTTTGGATTAGTTTTATCTTCGACGAAAAATGGTTATGTGTTATTTATTTATTTAAGGGTCCTTAAATTTATTGTATGGGTTTACATTTTTATTTTTTATACTTAAAAAATAAAAACAGAAAGACTAAGTCATAGTCAGTCTGAGTAGGCCAATATAGTACCGTAACCTGGACACTTATTTGATTAAATGTCTTCTACTTTCACTCAAAACAACGGTTCTTATAAGAAAATGACACTCAGACTGAACAAATATTAAGCACAGCTACTAGATTATTAAATGTGAAAAAAGGCTTAGTTGAGGCTGCCTGTAGGACATCAGTCCCAGCCAAGTTTAATTTTTCTAACAATTAAAGTTCGCCGCCCTTGTGTGCTTTCAATTACTCGTTTCCGCTAACTTCCTTATCTATTTGTAAACACTAATATTTGCTATTTATTTATTTAAAAAGTTGTTTCTGAATATCATTGCAAATTTCAAGATTGAAATTCTTGTCCGTCTTATAATAATTGGTCAATAAATAGTTTTGTGGTTTATAAAAGGAATACGTATGATTTACAATTCCTGTGGTTCCATATTTTCTTCCCAAAACTATTAGCCGATTTTCAGGCTTTGATTTTATTTCCTAAAATTTGGATTTTTCAACAGCATATTTATAACGTTTACCCATTGATCGGGATGTTTGGTGAAGCGTACCTAATTAGGACGCACGACGAGATATTATTAGTAGGGTAACTAGGTGGACCTACTGCCTCGCAGTTTGCCTCAACTTGGCCTGTTACATCCTATATATTACAATAGAACTAGGTGAACCTACTGCCTCGAAGTATGTTTCAACTGAGCCTGTTACATCCTATATATCAGAATACAACTGGATGGGCCTACTGACTCGCAGCCTAGGCCTATCTCAACTTAGTTTGTTAGATCCCTTATTTCAGAATACAACTGGATGGACCCCCCACCTCGCAGTCTGCCTCAACTTGGCCTGTTACATCCTATATATTACAATAGAACTAGGTGGGACCCCCCACCTCGCAGTCTGCCTCAACTTGGCCTGTTACATCCTATATATTACAATAGAACTAGGTGGACCTACTTCCTCGAAGTATGTTTCAACTGAGCCTGTTACATCCTATATATCAGAATACAACTGGATGGGCCTACTGACTCGCAGCCTAGGCCTATCTCAACTTAGTTTGTTAGATCCCTTATTTCAGAATACAACTGGGTGGACCCACCACCTCGCAGTCTGCCTCAACTTGGCCTGGTACATCCTTTATATTACAATAGAACTAGGTGGACCTACTGCCTCGAAGTATGTTTCAACTTGGCCTGTTACATCCTATATATTACAATAGAACTAGGTGAACCCACCACCTCGCAGTCTGCCTCAACTTGGCCTGTTATATCCTATATATTACAATAGAACTAGGTGGACCTACTGCCTCGAAGTATGTTTCAACTGAGCCTGTTACATCCTATATATTACAATAGAACTAGGTGGACCTACTGCCTTGAAGTATGTTTCAACTGAGCCTGTTACATCCTATATATTACAATAGAACTAGGTGGACCCACCACCTCGCAGTCTGCCTCAACTTGGCCTGTTATATCCTATATATTACAATAGAACTAGGTGGACCCACCACCTCGCAATCTGCCTCAACTTGGCCTGTTACATCCTATATATTACAATAGAACTAGGTGGACCTACTGCCTCGAAGTATGTTTCAACTGAGCCTGTTACATCCTATATATCAGAATACAACTGGATGGGCCTACGACTCGCAGCCTAGGCCTATCTCAACTTAGTTTGTTAGATCCCTTATTTCAGAATACAACTGGGTGGACCCAACACCTCGCAGTCTGCCTCAACTTGGCCTGGTACATCCTTTATATTACAATAGAACTAGGTGGACCTACTGCCTCGAAGTATGTTTCAACTTGGCCTGTTACATCCTATATATTACAATAGAACTAGGTGAACCCACCACCTCGCAGTCTGCCTCAACTTGGCCTGTTATATCCTATATATTACAATAGAACTAGGTGGACCTACTGCCTCGAAGTATGTTTCAACTTGGCCTGTTACATCCTATATATTACAATAGAACTAGGTGGACCTACTGCCTCGAAGTATGTTTCAACTTGGCCTGTTACATCCTATATATTACAATAGAACTAGGTGGACCTACTGCCTCGAAGTATGTTTCAACTTGGCCTGTTACATCCTATAGGCCTATATTACAATAGAACTAGGTGAACCTACTGCCTCGAAGTATGTTTCAACTGAGCCTGTTACATCCTATATATTACAATAGAACTAGGTGGACCTACTGCCTCGAAGTATGTTTCAACTGAGCCTGTTACATCCTATATGTCAGAATACAACTGGATGGGCCTACTGACTCGCAGCCTCGGCCTATCTCAACTTGGTCTGTTACATCCCTTATTTCAGAATACAACTGGTGGACCCACCACCTCACAGTCTGCCTCAACTAAGCCTGTTACATTCTATATGTTACAATAGAACTAGGTTGAAATACTGTCACGAGGTCTGCCACAACTCAGCCTGGTACCACGGGTACGGTTCTGCTTACAACGAAACTGGAATGTTGTAGCTATACAAGGAGGACGTTCATATTACTTATTCTTGAGAAAGTTTCAATCGGCACATTATCGTCAAATCAATGTGTTGAACCATAACTACCAATTCGTTTTAGTATCAATGATTTTTTTAAACCTAATTAATTAATTGTTAGGTTAATTAAACCTAATTAAACCTAACAATTAATTTCAAGTTGTTTATCTCATAAATAAACTTAAGGCCAATGAATAAGAATGAATTTACAAGAGAAGATTCCCTTATAGAAGAATTTAAGTAGCTTCACAATCCACGTAGAAAAGTCAACAAGCACGGCTCTGACAATCCACAAACCAATTGTACGAACACCTCAAAGGTAATGAAAAACCATGTACATGTTTGAGTGTAAACACTGTACATGTATGGGTGGGTGGGAAGGTCAATAACATTATACGTGTCTGGGTGGGTTGGAGGGTCAATTCCAATGTAAATGTATGGATGGGTGGTAGGGGCATCACCACTGTACATGTATGGGTGTGGGTGGAAGGCCCACCCATAGTCCAGTAGTACCGTTTGGTGACATTGACCCCTCCACCCACCCATCCAGGAACCCAAATCCTGCTAATATCAGTATGAGATTAAAATTATTGTAGTGAGGGAATAAATCGGATCTGTACTGCCAAAGTGAAGTCTGAAGTTATGATTGTTAAAAATGTTTTATTGTTTTAACACAAACAACACCATGAAAGAAGTCTGTTAGAGCACCATGACCTTTACCCTCCTGCTAAATGCCAAGAGCAGGGGGAAAGGGTCGGTCCATCATGACCATTGTTAGTATAGTGGCACAGAGCAGAGAAGTTGACCGGTTTAGAAAGTCGGCACGACTTGCGGTCGGGTCAGTGCTTTACCCGGCGCACACAATTACAATCTTGACCGAAACATGAAGGGAGATGTTGATTACGAGCTGGGTGCCTCAGGGAAGGATGGGTGGGAGTGGAGGCAGATGCGGGTGGTTCTTGGTGGCCGGCTTCTTAGTCCTTCCCCGCCAAGAGTTGTGGTCCCGGTGCGTGTCGCCCCCGAGCGATCTCGCTAGCCTGCTTCGAATTTTAAATTGTTTGGGAATCACTCCATCGTATCTCCGTGCAGGTAAGGTTCACGCTCTTCATTGTCAGCGTTTGGTAGCTTTGACTGTAGCCGTGGGCCGATAGCAGAGTGGAGTCAACACTTGGTCTGATTGGATAAAACACAACCTAACATAATTTCTTAGTTTTATTATTATTATTATTGGCAAATAAAGGAATAAGAAATTTCAAGATTATTACTATCATTACTAAAGTGTTGTTTTAATGTTGGCACATAACTGTAAATAATAGTTATACTTCTTTTTCACTAATTCATCTTGTTATTTTGTTCTCTTATTTTGTTTATTAATTATTATTATTATTAAGTTGTTTATTTTACATACACTTGATCTGTGTAATGATCAAAGGCGCACATATAAATACCAGATAATAATTTGTAGATTGAATATTATTACAATATTATATAAATAATAACGAATGTAGGATATAATACTTTTTATTGTTATTATTATTACTGTAGTATCTTTCAACAAGGCATATATTAGTATAAAATGAATCAGTGTGAGACAATAATTATAATTTAGTATGATTTGTATGTCTAATAAAAATGGTTCGGGTTCCACGTAAAGCTGTAGGTTTCTTAGTTGCCCTAACTATTGGGCTATCAAGAAATGGCCCTTTATAAGCATGTTTAGCTCAGTAGACTACCCAGACTTAAAATACGCATGTGTCGGCGTCTCATATCTGAGGAATGATGTGGAATTGTGCCTAGTAAAATAATAACACATTTATATTTATTGGAAGAAAAATATATACGATATAGCCTGCATTAGCGAATTAGAAGTACACTATGTAGAAAGAAAACAAGTGAAAAACAATGTCATGTATTTGGGAAACAATATTGAATGATGAGAAGAAAATAAAAGAAATTGAAATCAGGATAACAATAATGAGGATAATTTAATAACATAAATTATGTTAAAAAGCATGATGAAAAAAACTTTAAAAAGCACGCAGGATATGATATGTGAGTCGTCAGTAGAGACTCAGACAATTTGGAAAGAATGTGGCAAAATGGTAGAACATTTTACGTTGAGTAAGGACAGTAGTTGAATGGTAAGGTCAATTTTTTGCGCAGAAAAATAATAGTAGGAGATATAATATAACTATTTAAATCAATAAGAATAGAATCAAAAACAGTTTAGACACTATGAAGTAATTAGGCCTACGTTTAGAATATTACTGAGGAAACAAAGAGGAATAAAAAACAAAATTAGGCTTAATAAATAGCTTAATATAGAGGCCAGCTAATTGACGAAAGGGGGGCAGAAGAGTAAGAAAGCAATGAACATCACCAACAAAATTGCAGACTAATGATAATAATATTAATGCGTGTAAATTATTCCTTCAATAATTCAATGCCTACCTTAGAGTCATCTGCACTACGAAAGGTTTTTAATATTTTATCAACGATTAAAAAACTGTTAATTCAGTTCACTTAAAACCCATTAACAGATGAAGCTAATAACCTGATGATTTGAGTGGTAGTGACGATGAAACAAATGATCTGTACTTTGAAGAGCAAAAAGTCTATACTTAGCACTGACGTTCATTACATGTAGGCGAGTCTTGGGAGGAGGCAAAAAATGGCCCTCACAATTACATAGTGGATAACGCACGTTTAATATCACTCGGGTCTATTAGAGGGTGCAACACCGTGTTCACGGTGGGTGGAGCGATGGTGCTTACGAGAAGGGTCTCCTTTCAGTCGATAGGAGCATCCTTCAGCTCACTCACTCACTCAGTCTCTTGGCGCTCTCGGTGGGTAGAGGGTCTCCTTCCAGCTGATAGGCACATCCTTCAACTCACTCACTCACTGAGTCTCTCGGTGGGTAGAGGGTCTCCTTCCAGCTGATAGGCATATCCTTCAGCTCACTCACTCAGCCTGTCGGTGCTCTCGGTGGGTGGGGGGTTTACTTCCAGCTGATAGCTACATCCTTCAGCTCACTCACTCAGTCTCTCGGTGGGTGGAGGGTGTCCTTCCAGCTGATAGCTGTATCCTTCAGCTCACCCACTCAGTCTCTTGGTGCTCTAAGTGGGTGGAGGGTTTCCTTCCAGCTGACAGATACATCCTTCAACTCACTCATTCAGTGTCTCGGTGCTGTCGGTGGGTGGAGGGTCTACTTCCAGCTAATAGGCACACCCTTCAGCTCATTCACTTACTCAGTGAGTCCATTGACTACAGTCAGTCCAATGACTACAGTCAATGGTCAGCCTCTGGTGGGTGGAGGCTTTTCTTCCAGCTGATAGTCACGTTCTTTAGCTCACTCACTCACTCAGTATCTCGTTACTCTCGGTGGGTGAATAGTTTGAGAGTAACTGATGGGTGGCTACCTCTTGGATTATTTCTAATTAATAAATTCATCATACTCTACCTAGAATCAAGCTGGTTGGAGTTTGAAACCCAGGATATTAAGAATGGAGTGTTTAGTTCCAGAGTAGAGGGGAAAGTTGCCTAAGTTGTACCAATTTTCAGTATTTTATTCTTGTAATTTACAATTTCTTGAACTAAAAGCCTATGCTAATATATTGTAAAGGCATACCTAATAGCCTATCTATAAAAGCACCCTCAGCCACAGACGGCTATTAAAAGATGATATAATGTGGTTTTTAGAAAAGGTTTGAAAGTGGTACCGACTTAGGTACCAGTTGCCTAAGTCGTACCATCTATGTTTAAGTAACTTTCATGAAAAATAGTAGTTAGTATATGAAAGGCCACGTAAGTAACAGTACACTTTATTCGATTAGAATATTTTTATGACTAAGAAGTATATAAAGTCATAAAACAAGTAACCATGTAAACATATATTTACATACTGTACAAATAAACATTTCTATTCCTGATTTTACACCAGCACAGGTTTCATGTACCCCAAGCCTAACACTCCAAACATTGTATCATGTCTTCAATTGAAGCTTCTTCACAAACACTACAAAACGATTCATCTGCTTTAACCTCGATCACAATGCCGTTGAAGATGTAGGTAAACATGATTACTAAATCTTTATCTAACTTTCTTTTTACCCGTAACTTTATAACTAAATTTTTCTTGTAACTTTTCTCTCAGTTTTTGTTGCATTTTCTTTTTTAATAACAAACAGAACTGAAGAAATATGGAACTTGTCATCAAAGCATCCTAACTCGTACCGGTACGATTTACGGTACCTTGAAAGGTACGACTTACGGTACCTTGAGAGGTACGACTTACGGTACCCTGAGAGGTACGACTTACGGTACCTTGAGAGGTACGACTTACGGTACCTTGAGAGGTACGACTTACGGTACCTTGAGAGGTACGACTTACGGTACCCTGAGAGGTACGACTTACGGTACCTTGAGAGGTATGACTTACGGTACCTTGAGAGGTACGACTTACGGTACCTTGAGAGGTATGACTTACGGTACCTTGAAAGGTACGACTTACGGTACCTTGAAAGGTACGACTTACGGTACCTTGAAAGGTACGACTTAGGCAACTGTCGTTAAAGGAAAGGTAATACTTTAACCTAAACGTGGATCTTTCTAACCTAAAAGTATTGTAGGACAAAAATGTACTCGTCTATAGATACTACATTAAACAGTTGTAGCGTATGAGATTTAAGAATTACTTTATGCTTATTTATTTAGGTAGTAACAACTTCCAAATCAGAGTAAAAACTGAAGTCTAGAAGTAAGAAATAACTAAATTCGTTGTTAAAACGTTTTGGGTGAACATAGAGCAACAAAACTTTTCACGTCTACTTGGGACACTGAATAGTTACAACGGACTCCGGTGGAATTCTGCTTTCTTGATCCAATGCAGCAAAACTCAAGAGGTACGACTTAGGAAGCGATTTGACTTAGGCGACTTTCCCCTTAGTTTTACCAGTGCTTCTAGTGAAAGAAGCAGTCTACAACTAGCTGCAACACATACGCTAAGTGGATTTTTTTCTTTGCTTGTCTTGGCCCAGGATTGTTTATTTCATTCTCAGCTGTCCAGCATATCTGATTGAACATTCACAACCTACCACTTGTGACCCGTTCAGTACCTTAGGCGAATATCAGGATTCAAATAGGTCTATCTAATCTTGAAGCCAGGACAACTCTTCTTTAGGATACAAAAATAGCATTCACTAACTAACATTTGTTATTAATTTCCTGTTTACTTTCAAAAACACGTGTTCGTATTTATTTCACTTCAAAAGTATTGTTAAAATCGTTAGGAATCAAATTTTAAAATGATTTTATTATATTTTAATGGAATTTCATCCAATTTTTCAGTTCCAAATGGAAAAAAATTGGCTGCATTGCATTTCAAAGACGCAAACAACAAAGAATGGCAATGAACCATTCAACACCAAATAATTGTTTAATTGAAAACCTCATAGTAAAAACTACTGAATTTGTTCTTTTCTAAGAAAGGATTTATAAATATTCAAATTTTATCATGTACTAAAATGACATTTAAATTTCCTTGTTCAAATTAAACTCAATGGAATTAAATATAGGTCTAAGTTGTTACATTTAGCCTGATTTAGCCTATGTTCTTTCCGCTCGGTTATTTTTTAGAAAAAATATTGTGAATAATTAAGCTTATGCAAATAATGACATTAGAACATACCAAAATACCTAAAAACCTCGACCATGAAGCAATGCTTTGTAAGGGTTATCTAAAGGTTACACAAGAGTTTTTCACTAGTTCAACAAGCACTTTATTTAGTTCAGCCACAATCTTTGTTTAGTGTAATTCATGTAGAAGTTAAAGTTGATTGATTTACTTCTAGATCTACTCTCCCTTACTGCATGCCATGTCCGATGTAAACGTAGTCTCTGAGATAACGTAATCTGATAAATGATGTTCATTGCATTGTTTAGTGTAATTCATGTAAGTTAAAGTTGATTGATTTACTTCTAGATCTACTCTCCCTTACTGTATGCCATGACCCATGTAAGCGTAGACTCTTAGGTAACGTAATCTGATAAATGATGTTCATTGCATTGTTTAGTGTAATTCATGTAAGTTAAAGTTGATTGATTTACTTCTAGATCTACTCTCCCTTACTGCATGCCATGTCCGATGTAAACGTAGTCTCTGAGATAACATAAGCTGATAAGTGATGTTCATTGCATTGTTTAGTGTAATTCATGTAAGTTAAAGTTGATTGATTTACTTCTAGATCTACTCTCCCTTACTGCATGCCATGTCCGATGTAAACGTAGTCTCTGAGGTAACGTAATCTGATAAATGATGTTCATTGCATTGTTTAGTGTAATTCATGTAAGTTAAAGTTGATTGATTTACTTCTAGATCTACTCTCCTTTACTGCATGCCATGTCCGATGTAAACGTAGTCTCTGAGATAACGTAATCTGATAAGTGATGTTCATTGCATTGTTTCGGATATATATAATCGATATTTACTTCTAGATCTACTCTCCCTTACTGCATGCCATGTCCGATGTAAACGTAGTCTCTGAGATAACGTAATCTGATAAGTGATGTTCATTGCATTGTTTGGGATATATATCATCGATATTTACTTCTAGATCTACTCTCCCTTACTGCATGCCATGTCCGATGTAAACGTAGTCTCTGAGATAACGTAATCTGATAAGTGATGTTCATTGCATTGTTTAGTGTAATTCATGTAAGTTTAAGTTGATTGATTTACTTCTAGATCTACTCTCCCTTACTGCATGCCATGTCCGATGTAAACGTAGTCTCTGAGGTAACGTAATCTGATAAATGATGTTCATTGCATTGCTTAGTGTAATTCATGTAAGTTAAAGTTGATTGATTTACTTCTAGATCTACTCTCCCTTACTGCATGCCATGTCCGATGTAAACGTAGTCTCTGAGATAACGTAATCTGATAGTCTAAGTGATGTTCATTGCATTGTTTAGTGTAATTCATGTAAGTTTAAGTTGATTGATTTACTTCTAGATCTACTCTCTCTTACTGCATGCCATGTCCGATGTAAACGTAGTCTCTGAGGTAACGTAATCTGATAAATGATGTTCATTGCATTGCTTAGTGTAATTCATGTAAGTTAAAGTTGATTGATTTACTTCTAGATCTACTCTCCCTTACTGCATGCCATGTCCGATGTAAACGTAGTCTCTGAGATAACGTAATCTGATAAATGATGTTCATTGCATTGTTTAGTGTAATTCATGTAAGTTAAAGTTGATTGATTTACTTCTAGATCTACTCTCCCTTACTGTATGCCATGACCCATGTAAGCGTAGTCTCTGAGGTAACGTAATCTGATAAATGATGTTCATTGCATTGTTTAGTGTAATTCATGTAAGTTAAAGTTGATTGATTTACTTCTAGATCTACTCTCCCTTACTGCATGCCATGTCCGATGTAAACGTAGTCTCTGAGATAACGTAATCTGATAAGTGATGTTCATTGCATTGTTTCGGATATATATTATCGATATTTTTATTCAAGTTTAATTTTTAACCCTCTTCTATAATTAGACACTAAATGTTGGAGAAATGTTTAAGACGAGTATAAGGGATTTCATGAGGGTGAATGATCTATGTAGTCCAGTTACTAATAAATATACAGTTGTCTTCAGAAAGAGCCATTTATTTATTAACAGCCAAATTTTCGGGCTGAACTACATTTTATCAACAATTAAGATCTAGTCACAAAATTACACTGTATGTTAGCTACGCTGTCTAGGTTTCCACTCTAATAGACGTGTCCATTCAACATCCCCCTCACTCAACTCCGACTCTCAAGAATTGTTCGGTAGTGTTCTTAATTGGCCTGGATTCAACAGTTTGGAAAAGACCATTTAGACAACGGATAATCTTCACCGTTGAGTGATTATGGTCACATTATTCCGCCATGATTTACATACGTTAATTCTGTTGCGGCTGAGTTTTTCTGCCACAAGGCAATGCTTAAACGCACAAAGCTACGATTAAAGTCATAATCAGTATTGCAGCATGCCCTCAAATGCTTCTAAGGTAGTAGGGCGGGACTGAAATCGCCGTGAAAAGAGGAACGCGAATGGTGGTCATTATCTTTGCTAAGAAGCGATGTTCTGTTGTCGAGCGATAAAAATGTCCAAGAAAAAGGAGAAGAACCGTCGCAGAGGGAGGAGACGATCTGATACCGATCGGTCGACTCGACATTCTGCTTTGAATATGGCAGCCATTGTGGACCGGTCTGCCGTGATTGGTCGAGGCGACAGTAGTAATTATAGGTTATGTACGATCAGCTGGTGGGAGGGAGCCACTGGCCACTGCCATCTAAACCGGTCCTCTCCGTCGTCGCTTCTTGTCACTCGCATATATTATATGTATCACGATGCACTTTGTTGCTTCGATGAACTGTTCCAACTAGGATATAGTGTTGCAAACAGTATTTTTGTTGCATTATTATATGTGAAACTTAGTAGTAAGCTGTTCATATTGGAAAAGACTCATAACGTGGGCCTGGATTATAAATTTAATATACACAGCTAACAACTACTTCAATGATATTTATTTATTTAGCTTGCCTCTAAAGCTTACCTTAGTTAAGTCATCCAGTTAACTAGATGTAGTGCATAATATTCATTCATCTAGTTATAGTGCATAAATTTTATCTAGAAAGTTATTTTATAACTGCATAAAGTCCATTCAAATCTCCCTTCATAAAAAACATCAAGAGAACAAAAAAATACTAGCCAAAAAATCACTCAGATGAACAGAACAAGCTAAAGTGGCAATGAACTGGCATTATGCTCAGCTGTATACGTTTAGAAGGTTAGATGTATACTACACAACCTTCTTGACCCACCCACCCACCCATACACGTACAGTGGTATTGACCCACCCGCCTAGCCATACACGTACAGTGGTATTGACCCACCCGCCACCCATACACATACAGTGGTATTGACCTACCCGCCCACCCATACACGAACAGTGGTATTGACCTACCCACCCACCTATACACATAAAGTGGTATTGACCCACCCGCCCACCCATACACATACAGTGGTATTGACCCACCCACCCACCCATACACGTACAGTGGTATTGACCCACCCACCCATACACGTACAGTGGTATTGACCCACCTGCCCACCCATACATGTACTGTGGTATTGACCCACCCGCTCGCCCATACATGTACAGTGGTATTGACCCACCCGCCCACCCATACACGTACAGTGGTATTGACCCACCCGCCCACCCATACATGTACAGTGGTATTGACCCACCCACCCACCCATACACATACAGTGGTATTGACCCACCCGCCCAGCCATACATGTACAGTGGTATTGACCCACCGACCCACCCATACACATACAGAAGAATTGACCCACCCATACACATACAGTGGTATTGACCCATCCACCCACCCATACAGGTACAGTGGTATTGACCCACCCATACACATACAGTCGTATTGACCCATCCGCCCACCCATACACATACAGTCGTATTGACCCACCCGCCCACCCATACACATACAGTGGTATTGACCCTACCTCCCACCCATACACATACAGTGGTATTGACCCACCCGCCCACCTATACACATACAGTGGTATTGACCCACCCGCCCACCCATACACATACAGTGGTATTGACCCACCCTCTCACCCATACATGTACAGTGGTATTGACCCACCCGCCCACCTATACACATACAGTGGTATTGACCCACCCACACACCCATACACATACAGTGGTATTGACCCACCCACACACCCATACAAGTACAGTGGTATTGACTCACCCGTCCACCCATATTCATACAGTGGTATTGACCCACCCGCCCACCCATACACATACAGTGGTATTGACCCACCCGCCCACCCATTTCATACAGTGGTATTGACCCACCCGCCCACACATACACGTACAGTGGTATTGACCCACCCACCCACCTATACACATACAGTGGTTATAGCTGACTATACCGGAGTAGCTATAAACCCTCCTAGATTTATGAAAACTCATTTACTTGATTCCAGTCATGGGCAGATATACTGGACCCCTAATTTTAATTCAGAGCATACGACGTTTTACAATATCAATGGAGCATATTTCATTACCTTTGTATTTTTTATTTGCAAATATTTTCTAATTCTTTCATGATAGTATAGCCTACTCTACTTTACTGTTCTTAATACTTAATTACTTGTTGTCCATATTAAAGAAAAACAAGTTATTTATATTTAATGGTAATATTTGAAATTTGAACACTCCGAATAATAGGCCTAAATTAAACTGTGGTTGCCGGCATAATATAACTTTTGACATTTTGGCTAAAAGCATACAGTACAAATACCTCTTTTAAATCTTTAGTTTAAAAAAATATATTTTTAACTCATATTAGCTAAAAAAAGAAAAGAAAAAGAAAAGAGAAAAAACAGGCTAATGAGCAACATTTTTAATGCCATGAAAGGAAGAGTGTTGGAAAACCTCTCAAGGACTAGATTTCATATACTTTCCAGAAAATATCACTCGTCGACATGAAACCCCCTACAAAGAGTAGTCCTAGACTTTTGTTACGAATTGTAGCTAGTAGCAAGACTGAATTTCCACATCGCGGGAAAGATTATCTCTCCGTAGAGAAGGGAAACAATATTTTTATTGCAAATCGTGACCGTTTCTATGGTCTCGCCTCCTAAACCGGTGAGCAGGCGTAGCCCCAGATATTAGCAAGCCCCTGCGGCTCAGCTGCACTAAATACCGAGCAAGTGTAAGTAGAGACACTGTGCAGGCCTTATCAGTGACCCTGGCCCGCCCATAGTGAAAGGGGTGTCTACAGCAGCCTTACACGAGACGGGATTGTAAGTTCTAAACTAAAAAAGTACGTACTTTGAGAATGATTTTATTGGACATAATAATACATTGCCCCTAATTTCTCTTATAAATTTACTAAATAAAAAGAAGGAATGCGTGTTGACACAAAAACGTGGGTCTATTTTATAAAGTCTTGCATAGGTAGGATATGGGGGCTATGCAAAAACAATACTTAAAAGTACTTACCGTCTTTTAGATTTGTCACCTAAGAAAGGAATCACCGATCCATTTCAGAAACCACAATCTGTGAACAAAACAGTCATAAATATTTAATACCAGTGAAAGGTAAACGAAATAGGACGTATTATAATCAGTGGTTTGTGTATATATGGTGAATGAAGTTATTTAAAGTAGAGTATGGGGTTATATAGTGAATTAAAGCCGTAATGTGCGTGGATATGGTGAAACAAAGTATTACAAACCGTCATGTGCGTGGATATGGTGAAACAAAGTATTACAAACCGCCATGTGCGTGGATATGGAAAACTAAAGTATTACAAACCGTCATGTGTGTATATGGCGAAACAAAGTATTACAAACCGTCATGTGCGTGGATATGGTGAAACAAAGTATTACAAACCGTCATGTGCGTGGATATGGTGAAACAAAGTATTACAAACCGTCATGTGCGTGGATATGGTGAAACAAAGTATTACAAACCGTCATGTGCGTGGATATGGTGAAACAAAGTATTAGAAACCGCCATGTGCGTGGATATGGTGAAACAAAGTATTACAAACCGCCATGTGCGTGGATATGGTGAAACAAAGTATTACAAACCGTCATGTGCGTGTATATGGTGAAACAAAGTATTACAAACCGTCATGTGCGTGTATATGGTGAAACAAAGTATTACAAACCGTCATGTGCGTGTATATGGTGAAACAAAGTATTACAAACCGTCATGTGCGTGGATATGGTGAAACAAAGTATTAGGCCTACAAACCGTCATGTGCGTGGATATGGTGAAACAAAGTATTACAAACCGCCATGTGCGTGGATATGGTAAAACAAAGTATTACAAACCGTCATGTGCGTGGATATGGTGAAACAAAGTATTACAAACCGCCATGTGCGTGGATATGGAAAACTAAAGTATTACAAACCGTCATGTGCGTGTATATGGTGAAACAAAGTATTACAAACCGCCATGTGCGTGGATATGGTGAAACAAAGTATTACAAACCGTCATGTGCGTGGATATGGTGAAACAAAGTATTACAAACCGCCATGTGCGTGGATATGGAAAACTAAAGTATTACAAACCGTCATGTGCGTGTATATGGAAAATTAAAGTATTACAAACCGTGATGTGCGTGTATACGGAAAACTAAAGTATTACAAGCCGTCATGTGCGTGTATATGGAAAACTAAAGTATTACAAACCGTCATGTGCGTGTATACGGAAAACTAAAGTATTACAAACCGTCATGTGCGTGTATATGGAAAACTAAAGTATTACAAACCGTCATGTGCGTGTATACGGAAAACTAAAGTATTACAAACCGTCATGTGCGTGTATACGGAAAACTAAAGTATTACAAGCCGTCATGTGCGTGTATATGGAAAACTAAAGTATTACAAACCGTCATGTGCGTGTATACGGAAAACTAAAGTATTACAAACCGTCATGTGCGTGTATATGGAAAACTAAAGTATTACAAACTGTCATGTGCGTGTATACGGAAAACAAAAGTATTACAAACCGTCATGTGCGTGTATATGGAAAACTAAAGTATTACAAACTGTTATGTGCGTGGATATTGTGAACTAAAGTATTACAAGCAATAATATGCTTGTATATGTTGAATTAAAGTATTACAAGCAGTCCTATTTGTGTATATGAAGATTGAAATGGTTACAAACATTAATAGGTGTTAATGTGGTAATTGACATTACAACAAATATTCATATGTGTGTATTTGGAGAATGAAATGGCTACAAACATTCGTATGTATGTATATGGGGAATGAAATAGTTACAAACAATCGTATGTGTGTAGCCTATATAGGGAATGAAATTACTGTACTACAAATATTCGTATGTATGTATATGGGGAATGAAATGGCTACAAACATTCGTATGTATGTATATGGGGAATGAAATAGCTACAAACAATCGTATGTGTGTATATAGGGAATGAAATTACTGTACTACAAACATTCGTATGTGTGTATATGGGGAATGAAGTGGCTACAAACATTCGTATGTATGTATATGGGGAATGAAATGGCTACAAACATTCGTATGTATGTATAAGGGGAATGAAATGGCTACAAACATTCGTATGTATGTATATGGGGAATGAAATGGCTACAAACATTCGTATGTATGTATATGGGGAATGAAATGGCTACAAACATTCGTATGTATGTATATTGGGAATGAAATGGCTACAAACATTCGTATGTATGTATATGGGGAATGAAATTACCGTACTACAAACATTCGTATGTGTGTATACGGGGAATGAAATGGCAAACTAACATTCGTATGTGTGTATATAGGGAATGATATTACCCTACTATAAACATTCGTATGTGTGTATATAGGGAATGAAATTACCCTACTATAAACATTTGTATGTGTGTATATAGGGAATGATATTACCCTACTATAAACATTCGTATGTGTGTATATAGGGAATGAAATTACCCTACTATAAACATTCGTATGTGTGTATATAGGGAATGAAATTACCCTACTATAAACATTCGTATGTGTGTATATAGGGAATGAAATTACCCTACTATAAACATTCGTATGTGTGTATATAGGGAATGAAATTACCCTACTATAAACATTCGTATGTGTGTATATAGGGAATGAAATTACCCTACTATAAACTTTTGTATGTGTGTATATAGGGAATGAAATTACCCTACTACTAACTTTCGTATGTGTGTATATGGGGAATAAAATGACTACAACATTTGTATGTGTGAATATAGGAATGAAATAATTACTAAAATGTTGGAATTTAGAACGATATTTAAATAGTTGAGCTAGTTGAATGATAGATGAGGGCACAGAGTACAGATGTGAGCTATTTGAATGATATATGAGGGCACAGAGTACAGATGTGAGCTATTTGAATGATATATGAGGGCACAGAGTACAGATGTGAGCTAGTTGAATGATAGATGAGGGCACAGAGAACAGATGTGAGCTTATTATTACTATATACCAACTTGTGCTGAAAGCTACTAACAATTATGTGTGTTTGTATAGTTTTTAACTGGAGTAAGAGCATAATATTTCATTCTTTGACTCTTATCTACATAGACCTAATACAGTTGCCACTTTGTAGAGATGCCATCAAAGAAAGAGATCTCCATAACTACTGTCAAGAAAATTCACTTCATCCCACAACTATAAAATATTTTGTTCCTCAAAGCTCTACGATGTAACTTTGTATGTTATTTGATGACATAATATCACAGGGCTATGACGGAATTACTATGAAATGTTCCTCAAATTAACTGTATATTTATGTCGATGATTTAGATTTGGAAGTGTCAGCAGACGATGTGAGTGAACAAAGTAGAACGGTAATCACAGACAGGCACAACCTGCATAGTCATCAACTGACGTAAATTTTGAAAAAATGTATAGTTATATGTGTTTGTTATTTTTATACATATCAACTGGAACTGCAATATGAACTTATGGATCAATTGGACCTGAACGTGGAAAAGTGATAATAAGGCATAGGCCTATAATATGTGTTACAATATTAGATAAATAATCGTATAATTAACTGTGGTGTTACACATCTGGGTGGTTTAAATACCTTGGAAAATGAGGTTATAAGAAAAGTTCGCTCTTTAGAAATGTAATATGTTCAGAAATATGTAAAATTATTAATAACAATAATACGCATGTAATAATACTTTATTGCGTTTTACAGCTGTATGAGACAACAAAACTAATTATATATAATAAATTAAAAATTCTAAATATTATCAAATTTTAATAGGCTAGTTTAATAAAACTTTCTGAAAAAAATATTAATATTTTAAAGATTATATAAATATAATTTAGAAATAGGCTATAACCCATTAAGTATGGTAAATTATTTTTTTAATGAATGCCTTCTAGGAGCTATTCATTTTTATGGTAGTATTCATCCATTTACTAAAACCTTTAATTTTTTTACTTTTTATAATATTGCTTTTCTTTGGGATTTCGAGATTATTTAAATAACTTCATTCCATTAAAAAATATGTTTTTGGATAAAATGTTTTGTTGTCTTATGGTAAATGTATAAAGGTTTTGTTTATAATAATGTTAGTTGTTGTATAATATTCTGAATGATTTTTAACAGAAAGTATGGTTTGATAAATATAGATTCTTATAATAGGCAACTAAGTTACAAGCAATATTCTTCAGAATGGACGTTCAGAGAGTCAAGAGTATTGTTTGTAAAGGTAATTATTGAACAACATTATAGCGTCCAAGTACGGGTTATATATTATCTTAGCTATAAGTCGGAAAGTGAGCAATAAATCTATTAAGAAATAAAATAAGTTACAACTTAGAAGACTGGTCTATTTGGGCACATTTCTCACTCAGGTGCCCCCACTTACTGACAGCCCCGGCAATGAATCAGCTGGGATTGCGCTCCTTAAGGGGCCTTCAATCATGCGTCACTGACGTCATGTTTCCAAATAAAAAAAGTGATTTTTTTCGGAAGGTCTTTCGGAATCATAAAACGGCGCCTGCGGCCGGAGCCGACTATGTTGTGCAGCATCTTTAAATTACCGGGGGAGAGAAAGAGGGAGAAGAGAAAGAGAGAGCCAAAAGCCAGTGTGAAGTACTGTTGGGAGGGGGTGCCGCGGGCAATCACGAGCCGAGCGGCAGCGTCGACCAAACGCACCCACCTTATCACTGTATTTACATCGCTAGATTTATATGCAGGGCGCTCTGCTCTGTAACCGGCCGCCGCGGATGATACCGGTCTTCTCCCTCCCCCTTCTACCATTTACTGGTCAGGCCAAGTGAGGGGATACAATGTTTGTGTGTATAAATATGCGTATACCTCGATGTCCGCTCTTGAGCCAGTGATTTTTTCAAACCCAGTTACAATAAAAATCAAATGAGTGATTGAATAGTTTAAAATTGTGTTCTATATTTCTACGAAGTAAATTGTATATGTAAGCTTATGATTATGCCTAAAAATATTTTTGAACTGACATAAAATTATAATGTTCGTTGTAGACAAGAGAATGACACATTCGGTTCTGCAATCAGTAGGCCCAGTTAATGGTACTTGTGTGGGGAAAGGGTTGGACAAAGGGTGTAAGTAGGCTATGTGCCATGAAACACATGTAGGGAGAGTGGTTTGACCTAGATAATATATGAGCAGGTAGGCAGACATGCCATGAAAACCATGTGTAGGGAGGATGGTTGGACCAAGAGAACATGTGTTACAAAGGAAGAGAGAGAGACAATGAGCCTCTCGTGTAGATAAAATGGGGTACACTATAGTAATATGTGTCAAGATGACAAGGTTACTATGAGATTCACGCAGGTTAAGGTTGGTGGACCGTGAAAAATTTTGTGAGAGAGGGTAGAGAGATCAACCATGAGACTTGTGTGCAGATGAGAGTGAAATGAAATAAGTTTTATTTAACAAGGCAAAGTTAGGACCATTAGGTTCTCTCTTATACTTAGCCTCAGAGTGGGTGGACCATGAGCAATGTATATGAGGGAGAATTGAGGGACCATGAGACTTGTGTGACACGAGAGTAGGCAGACCATGAACTGTATGTGAGGGATTGTACAAGACCATGGGACTTGTGTGCGGATGAGATTGGGTGGACCATGAGTAATGTACTGTGAGGGAGGGTAGAGGAACCATGAGATAGTGGGTAGATGCTGATGAGAGTGGGTGGACCATGAGTAATGTATGTGGGAGAGGGTAGATAAATCATAGGATTTGTGTACAGATAAATGTGGGTGGACCATGATTAATGTGTGTGAGGGAGGGAGGAGAAACCATTAGACTTATGTGCAAATGAGATTTGTTGGACCTTGAGTAATTTATGTGGGAGAGGGAGTGTAAGGGGCTATGAGACTTGTGTGCTGATGATATCTTATGGACCATGAGAAATGTATATGAGGGAAGGTAAAGGAACCATAAGACTTGTGTGCAGATGAGCAAAGGTGGATCATGAGTAATTTATGTGAGAGAGGATAGGGGGCAATGAGACTTGAGTGTTGATGAGAGTGGGTGGACTATGGGAATTGTATGTGAGGGAAGGCAGAGGGACCATGGGACTTGTGTGCAGATTAGATTGGGTGGACCATGAGTAATGTATGTGAGGGAAGGCAGAGGGACCATGGGACTTGTGTGCAGATTAGATTGGGTGGACCATGAGTAATGTATATGAGAGAGGGTAGGGGGCCTAGAGACTTTTATGCAGATGAGAGCGGGTGGACCATGAGAATTGTATGTGAGGGAAGGCGGAGGGAGAAAGGGACTTGTGTGCTATGAGTTGATGGACCATGAGTAATGTATATGAGAAAGGGTGGTGGCCTTGAGACTTGTGTGCTGATGAGAGCTGGTGGACCATGAGCAATGTATATGAGAGAGGGTAGGGGGCCTAGAGACTTTTATGCAGATGAGAGTGGGTGGACCATGAGAATTGTATGTGAGGGAAGGCAGAGGGGCCATGAGACTTGTGTGCTGATGAGAGCGTGTGGACCATGAGAACTGTATGTGAGGGAGGGTAGAGGGACCATGAGAACTGTATGTGAAGGTGGGTAGAGGGACCATGAGCATTGTGTATAGATGAGAGTGGGTGGACCATGAGAACTGTATGTGAGGGAGGGTAGAGGAACCATGAGAACTGTATGTGAAGGTGGGTAGAGGGACCATGAGCATTGTGTATGGATGAGAGTGGGTGGACCATGAGAACTGTATGTGAGGGAGGGTAGAGGGACCATGAGAACTGTATGTGAAGGTGGGTAGAGGGACCATGAGCATTGTGTATGGATGAGAGTGGGTGGGCAATGAGAACTGTATGTGAGGGTGGGTAGAGGGACCATGAGCATTGTGTATGGATGAGAGTGGGTGGACCATGAGAACTGTATGTGAGGGAGGGTAGAGGGACCATGAGCATTGTGTATGGATGAGAGTGGGTGGACCATGAGAACTGTATGTGAGGGAGGGTAGAGGGACCATGAGAACTGTATGTGAAGGTGGGTAGAGGGACCATGAGCATTGTGTATGGATGAGAATGGGTGGACCATGAGAACTGTATGTGAGGGAGGGTAGAGGAACCATGAGACTTGAGTGGACGAGTGCATTTCCAACTACTCAAATAGCTTGTGCAATAGATTTTGCAAACTAAACATTAGTGTCAACAGAAGAAAATAGCAGTATTTTAATTTCAAACTTAATACCTCATTTCTTTTCACGAATGGTGGCTCCTTTAGTTTATTATACCGTAATATTTCATGCAATATGAGTTTATACTGTGATACATATATATATATATATATATATATATATATATATATATATATATATATATATATACAAAAACTTCAAATTTCAACACATGTCTTTTATACATAGAAAATGGCCTTAATCTTTAAATTAAAAAATTATGAAAATAATAGGAGATACCCTCAACGCTTCACGTTCCATCCCCGTCACTCGCTCTTCGGTCTCGGTCTGTGATTCATGACTAAAAATAAACAGCTGAAAGACTATTTAAATCAATGTGTAAAATATTTCGTATTTCTTTGTTTATCAACTGTGTTTTCTAATAAGCCTAAGTACAAAAAAAAGACGATTTTAAACCATATATAAAATACGCTTTATTTACATCAGCATAAGCATTATTACTTAAACATCTGGTATATTATCAACTAAAACACTGTTGTGGTAGAAAATCTTTGGATCCTTTACAGTCGGTGATGGAACCCAGGTAAATTTTTACATTCCTGGTATTTTTCAAACGTCCTTTGTCTTTAAGCTTTGAAATGAATCTAATAAAGCTATTTTATCTTCTTCCTTGCTCGTTAAATATTCTTGGGAACCGATTTGCTCACGGAATTAAATATATATATTTATAGTGTATATATATATATATATATATATATATATATATATATTTGTATAGGTGTTTATAACTACCCACTATATAGCATTTTAATACAAAATTAATTTTAAATTTGTAAAGTATAAGCATATCTCCTAAAATATACCTAAACAATACTTTAAAATCACAATTTTTGTATATTTCTGTTATAGACAGCATACGCTCAAGCCTTAAACCAAGATGTCTCTGTGTAGAAGTAAATATTGTGTCACCACGTTATGAGACAAGTCTGTGGCCTGGTAGACAGACAGACGGGCGGCGCGGAGCACAGCCGCTGAATAATTAAAGCTCATCATCCCCTGCAAAGAGTCGTTTAAGTCCTTTCAACCCCAACAGCTTATTAAAGTCCCATCATCAGCTGAGCGGCTCCGTAAGTCTCCGCTTTTGGAATGCGTTTATTTCTTACTATTTAGTTCATACACAACCCTCACAAAACAAGTCTAATATAGTCACTCTTTTTCGAAAATATTGAATAAAAAAGCCATGTTTATAATAAAACAATAAAACGTTGTATAAAAACTAAAAAAACATTTCCTTAAAAAATTACACCGCAATGGTTTTGTATATTTAAAAACCAGTTTAAAACTAAACACGTAAAAATAGAGAAAAGTGAACAAATTACCTTCATTTGTTTATTATTATTAGCCGATATAAGGATAAACAAAGGTGCTTCACTGCGGGGTGGTTCTCTACGCTTGCTTACCCTTCTCTCAGTGATTGTCTCTTAAAACCATCACATCAATATAAAAGCTCAGCCTGCTGCCTTTCTAATAGATAGCAGTTTTATAGTCTAAAACTCCCTATAAGATTCCTTTAGGTGGATGAGAAGTAGTGCTATCAGAGTTATAGTAGAAATGACACTGAACATTGCATGGTAATTAACTAACCAAAAAGCTTTTGTGTTATGTTTATGTTTTTTGTATCAGCTGTTTGGCATACAAAAAACATCTCTCTCCAAATGTTATCATATTTTCATAATCTGTTCAGTGGTTCAGGAGATTTCTTGATGAGTGAGTAAACCATTTTTAGATTTTATATATTAACATTAAGGTTTGTGAAATGTCTAGTCGATATAATAGTCTCCAATGTAGGCCTATTAATTTAATACCTTATGTATGCTTATTCAATAGCTACCACCATTTCTTAGTAAATGAAGATCGATTTGACATTCTCGTCTTTCAACAGTTTTATGAACTATAGCTCCTGATAGCTAAATATCAGGAATAAACATATTTAAATTATAATTTGTTAAATCACGTTTTCAATAACTATGAAATGGGAAAAGTAAGTAACAAGCATCCGATAGAAATCCTAAAGAGTAAATATTGTATAAAAAAAGATAATGATATGATACCACTTGTGGAATTAGGGTAGAATGAGTTCAAACTGTTAAAAGCGAATTAAGTAAATAAAACAAATAACAAGGATCTTATTGATAAAACGTAATGTGAAAATGGTCCCCTAAATAATATTAAGTAATGACTGTATACGGAGGATGGGTGGGTCGTTTACTAAGAGTTGGGAGTTTATGTATACACATACAGTTAATCTGATCTTTGAAACCAACTCTACCACATTGTCCTTTAATAACCAAACTGTACACTCGTATGATAATATAAAGTCTATACACAATTGACTGACTCATGTAGAAGACTATGGAACCAACGAACGGATTTAGGTGACATTTTGAAGGAAGTTAGCTTTAGTACTATAGAGACCCAATATGAAAGTATTCTACTCTTAAGGGGTAGGCTCTTAGTTCAACCCCCGAAGTTTCTTTTTAACATAAGAACAGTTGCATTAGTTTAGTGTAATAATTTACTTTAAACTGCTGATGATAATAACAATGCATATGTTATTTACAAACTGTTTGTGTGACTCCTTAAAAAGGAATAGGACAATTTGTCAAATAGCATTAATGACTTAAAATTACAGCAGTGTTGTACAGTAGCAACACAAGTGCGGTGAGCTGCTGTAATAAGCTCACATATGATGATTTTACCTGGCTAATAACTCTGTAGCCAGGCGTATTTTTTTTAACTCTTTCTCTTTGTGTTTTCTCTAAAGTAGCAAAGCACGGGTAGTCAGCTCGTTTGATTATGAAACGCGTAGGCCACAACTTCAGTTTTTAGTAGGGTTCCCCAAAACACACAAGTTGCTCATCAACCTACAGTTGCTTGTTCAATAATTAACATTCTACAATTAAATTGCTTATCAACGAATTACAAATGCCCCAAATCCAATTAGGACAGTTAGTTCCAATCCTCAGTCCAAACCGTTACCAACGGGTCATACCCACTCTGACCCGTGACCCCGTATCTGATACACGCCTACCCCACAATTTGCCCGCCATAATTCAATTACATACATGCACTCTCTCTCTCTCTTTGCCCCCTCCCCCCGGGCGAGGCCAGAGATATTAACTCTCGTTATTAATCAACCTAGTACAGGAGATATTAGTCTGGATTACTACGAGAGGAAAAACTTTATGTTTATATAATTTACGTAATATAATCTGTAGCTAGTGATCCTACTGATATGAAGCGTTTTCTTCAATCATTTATGGGTTTATAGTTACATCACCGATATTTAGCCTATTATCGGAGTGGTTAGACCTAGGTGTCAAAGACATGGATTGGTTTTATTGTAGCAAGAGAAAAATCTTATCTCTGAGTCTGTGTTAGGGTCAGGATTCTGGGGCCGAGTATCCTTGATCCTTGAAAACAACTAAATAAAACCACTAAAATTTGTTAGAATGTCGAAAAGAAATTTGTCCTTCTCTTTACCTTACCGTAAAAACCTTCAATTGAACCTATAAAGTTACAGTTTCTTATCTATTATGATATTGAATTTTAAGTGAAAAGAAAATCTTAGAGCTAAAACTTAATTAGTCTAAAGAATCGACAACCTAACCAGTGTTTATCAATAAACCCTTTGAGATCAAAAATCAAAAGCAAAACGTCTTTAGAAACATTTTTAGACTAGTTACGTTTTAGCTTGAATACATGCTAGTATTGATAAAATGCACTAACGTAGTCATCGGTTTTATGAACATGTAGAGGAACAGACTAACATACACAGTCAAACAAATATAATCTCGAATGGCAAAGTACGTTCAAACATCGAATTAAATCGGTACAGATTCGAAATGCAGCCTAAAAATTCATATTTAAGTGAATGGACGAATTTGTACATACAGGTAGAAGAGAAGAAATAACCAAACGAGAAAAATAAGCACTCGCTAAATAGGAAGATATAAAAAAAGAAACCATATTATATTATGAACACGACTGGGCTTATCGGATTTCCATAGATACATCTTCTATTACAGTACAAGTAAACGTCACACAACACAACATTTGTTACAATATAACCACAAAATGCACAAATATATTATAATACAAGTACAAAATGCACGAATATTATCTTCAATTACTTTTTTACAGTTACTTTTTTATTAAAATTCATTCATAAGTGTGGCCTAGTTTTGCTGCCTAACTGTAATAAAAACGTAACATTTAGAAACATTTTCAAGTGAAATTTAATCTTTAGCAAAAAAGAGGAGACAAGAGTGACGTGCTGTTTGGTCAACAAAGCTGTAATAGAAAACACCAGCTTCACAAGGGACAAATTGGAGGGGGTTCGTTTGAAAGAAAAACAAAAGGCTAAGAACAATAGGGGTGATTGTTAGGGTACATGAGACTGCTGTTAGGTCGACGGTGGTGCAGCGAGCGCAGGACGAGTACCTATTATCTTGGAGCACTCTCGCCCCCTACCCCCTCTTGGCCTGTAATATGTTATATAAGTGTGTAATAGGGACAGTTCGTGCGTGCATCCCTCTCCACTTTGCAATTATCTTCCTCATGAGAACTTAAAGAGCGATTCTTCTTCTCAGAAACGTGATGTTTTTTTGTTTTTGTAAAGGGGGATGTTTTTGATTTAACGTGTTTTTCTGGTCTTTTAGTTTTTAGTGAGAATTGATTACAAAATTTTACAAGGAATTTTACTAAATTATAAGCACGTGTACTGTTGAAAAGATTTTTTTTTAATTAATTCAATAAAAGTAACATTCTTTACTACACAATTAGAAAAAATTGTCGAACCACCTTCTGTGTTTAAAACAATAAAATTTACCTGTTGGGGATGTTGAAATCCATCTAATTGTAATTAATGGAGAGATTGTATTACTTATAAGGTGATTTAGATTGAATTTTATTGTCTACCTAGTTCAATCTAAATCTTTAATTAAAACTTTTTACCCATTAATACCTAATTAGATGTCCATGACAAAGCCATCCCATAAACAGTAACAATCATAAGTAGTTAACGTTCATTGGTTACTCTTTATAAGCCTACTATTTACAAGAACGATGTAAGCTGTTATGTTTCTTGAGTACGATAGAAGTATGACATGGAGATTTGTAACATAAGTGATTGAAATATCCAAAATATTTAAAATAATGCATCGTGATTTGAAAAGGTGTTCGCCTTTAATGAAAATATAAAATAAACATGGTAAAGTTTTCGAGTTTGCATAACATACGTATACATACATATATATATATATATATATATATATATATATATATATATATATTTTAAATATAAATTTAAAATTTAAGTATTCTAAAAACAGAAACAATTACATGGATTCATGTAATAAAATAAGATTTAAAAGTGGCAGATATAAACCCTTACACAAACCGACATTTTTAACAGGAACAAATGGACAGATCTTTTATTGGAGAGTTGGTAAGAGGGTGAAAGTAAATATAACAGAAACATCCTGGTCTAGTGAAAGACAGAGAGCTTACTCATAAAGAATGAAATAAGTTTGGGCAAAAAAAGTCAACTTATTAAAAAGCCTACAGTGTACTACTTCACGTCTTCATAATAGGCTCATATGTGAAAAAAACACTAATATTGCTTTATTTTTAGATGTATATATATCATTTGTGTTGATAATTTTGTAAAACATTATAATTAGCTTATCATAAATTAATTGCAGACTTTGGGCGTATATTTTATAGTTTAGAAATTCTGATATCCAAATGTTCCAAATAAATTTGAAATTCCTTTGGTTTTAAGGTGATAAACATGTTTGAGTGATATAGATCACCATGACATATGTAGTATATTTTACTTATATTTTATTTAAATAAAGATGTGTACAGTTTCACTTTTATTTAATAGAAATTATTTTTAATTTATCTAAAAACTAACGTATAGGCTTGCATTTCCATTTTAGACGGCTGCAAAAAAAGGTCAACTACCGAAACACAACAGGCAGCTCACATAACTGTCGGCGGACCTACCTCCCACCACAATAAAGTCTTCACCCGCCCTAAATATCGATAGCAAACTCACACTTAGCAAAACAAACGTTATGGTGACGCTAAACGGGGTAATAACAAAATCTAATTGAAAAATAACAGTGATCGTGGATGGCCCCGGGAGGTTAGAATCAATTAAAGAACCACAATCCGGGGACCAATTATGGCGATCCTAACCTAATTGTGAAGCAATAAAAGGTAATTAGCGCTCCTGGCGGCTGTTGTGGTTACCACTTGTTAATTGTCAGCTGTGCGTTCGTCAGTGTTACCACTATACAATGTCACCAATATTGTCAAAGAGTAGAAGGCCTACCTACTCATTATTGAGTGTACAGTATACATGTACACAGAGTAATATACTATCGCATTCAGTGTTTTAGTGCTGTTAGATAGAGAATGACTTCCCACAGTTTTATTGGTAGTATTTAGGTCATTGACAAATATATTATAAGTTTAAAACACGAAAATAGATATTAACATATCACTAAGATAATGTTTTGTGCTACATTTATTGTTGGAATTTATTTAACACGTAAAAAATGTGTTCGTTTTTATTTTGATTAAATAGTCCATTATACTAGCCCATTTTGAATTAGATTGTCCACTGTTTTTATGTTGTTACTGGCTTGAAATATATGAAAAATATGCCATTATTATAAAAGATAATTAAAGCCTATGTAAGTATAACAATTAATTTCTCTAGAACACTTCGTACGTAATAAAATAATTTACCTCCTTATGGTGACTCAACAGTCACCATAATTAATGTCATAAGTGGTACAGGACTGTGACAACGATTTGTTAGAAAATTATAATTGTTACATAGTTTGAAAGAACATAACAGTTACTAGTATATCCACTGTTAAGTTAGAAAAAAAATTGGTTTGTGATTAAATAAAAATAATGAGTTTTAGTCTACTATTTCAATAAAAAATTAATATGTAAGACCAACATTTTAAATTACTATACACTAGTCACTTTTAAACACTTTCAAACGATGTAAAAATAATAATTGTTTGAAAACTCATTTTAAGTTACGGAGCTGTACTGCATTTAACATTGCTCTTTTTGGATAAACACAAAATGGTGACTATACATACATACATCAGTAGACTCTTAAAATAGAATAAAAGGTTAAAACTGTAACGTTTTTAGTCATTAATAACTGTGGCCATTTTAACGTGTCTAATTAAGTTAAATCAAATCAATAAAATGTTATAAATGCGTTTAACAATAATGACATGTACATTGCAAATATTTTATATTATATAAGTAAAAATAGCTTTAAAAATATTATAATAGTATTATGGAATATTTTTGTATTTAGTATAATTTTCTTGTACGTTGGGAGTTTCTTTTTAGCACTGTTACAGGCTATTTTAGATTGCAATAAGTGTCAAAATAATCAATGAAAGTATTTAAGTGTTTTTGAAGTTATACTTCTTTGCGCCCGTTAGACACTTTGGGATGGGATGTTGGTCGAGAAACCGCGTCACGCTGAAAAGTAAGAACAAATTTTTAAGAACTATCGATTAATCGATTGTACGTTTTTTGTATGCTTTTTTTTAAAAAAAAATCCCAGATTCTTTTGAAGCCGGAATTAACAGTACCAAGATTCAACACCGATAGCGCTGCAAGACAGTAGGGTCACCGAATCCACAATATATACATACACTGATTCATTTCGACGTGTATGTATATATTGTGTATATACATACTATCATAGACTAATTGGCACGTTATGTTCTATATATAAAAATGATAATATAGGTGTATAATATAATAATGAAGTCACGTATAATATATTGAAGATAAATATATTGAATAATATTGAAAAATGTCTTATATTTCATTTATATATCCTGTCTGTTTGTGTGCGTGAGTGGGTGTATGAGAATGGCCAAAGAAGTATAACTTCCACCGTGTGGTCCGACGCACACCCAATTTTTTTTCTACTTGGCACTAGGTGTTATTGAACGGATTGTTTATGTAGACTTTTGAAGGTGTAAAAATATCAAGTTTAAAAAAATTGTAGTATTTTACTATTATATCTCTTAAATGTGTAATGGCCTATTAATAAATTGTTTATTTTCTGCATTTAACGTGCTTCAATTTTCTAAATTTTTTATTTTTGCTCTTTTTGTCAGAAGATCTCTTATGTTACATAACGTATCAATTTTTGGTAATAGTGAAATTTGATAGAAACACAAAGATTACTTTGCCGTACCGGTATGTGAAGTGGACGTTACACGTGAAACGACCCTGAACCCAAACCCCTCTACCCTCACTTCACTTTCCCCAATTAATAGATTGAAAACATATTAGCTAATGGAAGTAGACAAATACACTAGTTATTTGCTAATTAATTACAGTCCATATGCCTGCACTTATAATTGTAGTTATTTTATTAACATATAACGTGTTAGGAAGGTTTTTACTTGTTTGTATTAGAGACGGAATTAAACACCCTAAGAAAGAGCATAAACATTTCTAAAGAGTATACTTTAATTTTCAAAAAATATTGGCTTGTGTTGGAATAAAAAAACAGCCTGTTTTAGTTTATTGTTTAATGATTTTTAGTAAAATAAAAATACAGTGAACATTTAAAATGTGGATCTTATAATAACTTTAACGCTCTTTACAAAGATGTGAAAGTTTTAATTCTCCGACATAAATTAAAATAGTTGGCTCTGGTGGCGCAGTGCTGTAACCCAGCTACTTGGGCACAAACCGTTGAGGAGATTGTAGGCGATAAGCTCTATACTCACCAACACGGCGTCCGCTCAATGATTGCCATTGACGTGAACACTGCTAGAGAAGTCTAGGGTATCCATGTTGGATGGTATTCAAGGTTCAGATGTTGTGTAGGGAAGAGAACTGAGTGTCAAGCTAGTCAGTAAGCTGAAAATCAGACCAACACTACGTGGTTCGGATTCCACGTAAGGCTGTAGGTCCCTTAGTTGTCCTGGCTATTGGGCTATTAATAAATAGCGCTTTCAGAGGAACAGTCGACTTTAGTTAGTAACAATGAGTAAACTCGTTCATCTACGTTGATCACTATTTTTCGCTTTTCATATTCTCCCATATATTGATGTCCGGCGTCTTACTAATGAATATTGACAATTATGAATTGATAAAAGGTAAAAATAGGTTTGCTTCAATACAAACTCCTTAGTGGAAGAGACGAAGCAAACTGTCAATAAACTCAAAATTTCGTTAAATTTGATTTACTACTTAAATACAGTAACAAACCATTTCAAATGGGATAGAAGTACCTAACGAACGAGCCGGATCCATGTCAGGTGTACAAAACAACATACTCACCCCCAAAGGCCTATTAGTTACCAACGCCCCTTAATTTGAGTAATGGAAACCATGAGTCCCATATATCTAGCACGTGGCTCTCCTTGTGTTTCGTTACTACTTTTTCTTTTGAAGTAGTTGACAGGAGTAATTTCAAACACCATTACCCTACCACCCACCCTCCGTCCTCAAAGCTCTTCAACTGCAGCCCCCGCTACTATTGTCAGCCTGTTTGTGGACCGGCTTATCGGATCGATCCCGGACCACCTTTGAGCCAGAGGGCAGCTCAAATCATCCGTCTCTATTTGTATTTGTGTTTGCTCATCTCTTGATTGAACTTTAATCCTAAGTACTGTATAGCTAATTGAATGGATCTCTTGACACGGATGACAAGCCCTTTGTAACATATTCTATGTACAGGACACTGTCTGGAGGTACAGGACATGTACTAAAATTGTATTAATCATTCTCAACAACTATAAACTTAATAATTTAGTTTTACCAAAATAAATTGTTAAATTATTGTTTCTCTGTCTTATTTATAGGTTAGAGCTTCACAAACAATTAATTAGTATATATTAGCAAACAAAACCAATTATGTATAGGAATTATATTGAAATCATTCTTAGGCTTCAAAAGACTAACTTAGTAATGTATGTGATAAGATCTAACTATCGGACTCAAAATGTTTTATTAAATTTGGGCAATGGGTCGTGTTAAACTCTTGAAATAAATATTTTATTCCAGTACATTTTATATGCTAACTATATAATGGCAGCCAAAGGAAGATTTTAACTAAAAATGATAAGTTCCAGCCAACTAAACAATAAAATTCTGTAAAACATATATAAATATTGTAATTATTAACGAATTCTTATTTTTAGTCCCAAAATGAGATTGGCATTGTGACTCTTAAAAAGTAATGGTTTCAATTGTTGTCAAGAATAAAGTAATTCGAATCTAATACTACTTGAAGAATAGTAAGATTCGATCAAAAAACACGCTTTGCTTTATCAGTATTACTATGATTATATTAAGCAATGAATGAATTGAAGGCTGGAGATCATGCCAGGCAAATACAGTATGTGATAAAAATAATGCGAATACCAAGATAGTTCGTTTAGAAGAAAGAACCAAGAACGAATACCCAAACACCAATATTAATGGAGCAGAATGTTTTCATTGGCGAGATATATGGTATATGTAATCACGGCTGTAGAAAAATTATGTTTGTTCGTAGAGACTGAATTTAACTGTCTGCTGTCGTGACCAAAATACGTGGGCTGTGTGATGTTAAATGTGTTTGTTCATAATCGGATGGTCGAAACGCAGCCATGATAGTAGAGCATTGGATGAACTGCTTCCAATAAGTTCGAAAATTGGATGATCTTTCTATAATCGTGTTGATTGTGGGAGGATTATGGATACTCTGCTATCAAGATCTTAGGGAGTAGTGGATGGACTGGTTTGAGTCATAGTTGAGGAGAAGGCTTCGTTGAGAGATAGCTATGGATAATCTGTTGTCATGATATTAGAGAGTATTGGATGGACTGGTTCGAGTTAGTAGAGGAGAAGATGGACCTCCTGTAGTCGGGTTCGTTGAGAGATAGCTATGGATAATCTGTTGTCATGATATTAGAAAGTAGTGGATGGACTGGTCCGAGTCATAGTTGAGGAGAAGTTGGACCTCCTGTGGTCGGGTTCGTTGAGAGTAGGCTATGGACAATCTGTTGTCATGATATTAGAAAGTAGTGGATGGACTGGTTCGAGTCATAGTTGAGGAGAAGATGGATCTCCTGTAGTCGGGTTCGTTGAGAGATGGCTATAGATAATCTGTTGTCATGATATTAGAGAGTAGTGGATGGACTGGTTCGAGTCATAGTTGAGGAGAAAATGGACCTCCTGTAGTCGGGTTCGTTGAGAGAAGGCTATGGATAATCTGTTATGTTGATATTAGAGAGTAGTGGATGGACTGGTTCGAGTCATAGTTGAGGAGAAGTTGGACCTCCTGTAGTCGGGTTCGTTGAGAGATGGCTATGGATAATCTGTTGTCTTGATATTAGAGAGTAGTGGATGGACTGGTTCGAGTCATACTTGAGGAGAAGATGGACCTCCTGTAGTCGGGCTTGTTGAGAGATGGCTATAGATAATCTGTTGTCATGATGTTAGAGAGTAGTGTATGGACTGGTTCGAGTCATAGTTGAGTAGTGGACTGGTTCGAGTCATAGTTGAGGAGAAGATGGACCTCCTGTAGTTGGGTTTGTTGAGAGATGGCTATGGATAATCTATTGTCTTGATATTAGAGAGTAGTGGATGGACTGGTTCGAGTCATAGTTGAGGAGAAGATGGACCTCCTGTAGTCGGGTTCGTTGAGAGATGGCTATAGATAATCTGTTGTCATGATATTAGAGAGTAGTGGATGGACTGGTTCGAGTCATAGTTGAGGAGAAGATGGACCTCCTGTAGTTGGGTTTGTTGAGAGATGGCTATAGATAATCGGTTGTCATGATATTAGAGAGTAGTGGATGGACTGGTTCGAGTCATAGTTGAGTAGTGGACTGGTTCGAGTCATAGTTGAGGAGAAGATGGGCCTCCTGTAGTTGGGTTTGTTGAGAGATGGCTATGGATAATCTGTTGTCTTGATATTAGAGAGTAGTGGATGGACTGGTTCGAGTCATACTTGAGGAGAAGATGGACCTCCTATAGTTGGGTTTATTGAGAGATGGCTATAGATAATCTGTTGTCTTGATATTAGAGAGTAGTGGATGGACTGGTTTGAGTCATAGTTGAGGAGAAGATGGACCTCCTGTAGTCGGGCTTGTTGAGAGATGGCTATAGATATCTTTTGTCATGATATTAGAGAGTAGTGGATGGACTAGTTTGGTATATTTAATACTTTTGTAATACAACAATAACATTAATAAACATTTATTGTTTACCTTCTTACTTTTTTAATTTGCATATAACGAAGGCTATTACAATTTCGGTTAGGAATATGATTTATTGAAAATGGTGTAGAAAATTTCAGAGATATTCAAAAACACCTCATAAATTTTATTGTTGGCTAACTGAAATTTAATTTAAAAGATAGTGACCAGTTTTGTAAGTGTTCCCCTTGATCTAATTAGGCGACAATAATTTTTGAATTCATTAATTTTTCATTTATTAACGTTATTTTAGTTGTTGGTGGTATCAATAAAATTAGCAAATAATGTCAACCAACCAAAAAGGTCCCATACTCTAGTAGATATCTCCCTCACTAATAAATCACATTGTTTAACAATACTTGTAAGTTTTACCATTTATGTATATTAATAATGACATTTTCAGAATTTGTAATCAAATAATTGGTAAAAAATGGAAATGATAATTCCAAATAATTATATTAAACGTAATAATTAATTTATAAAACTAAGTGCTCATTATATAAAAAAAGAGATGAAAATTATTACGTCATGTCAGGATTATACTAGTCAGGAACCGACTGAATTCTAGGAAAAACCTGGTAATCAGCTAGATAATTAATTAATGATACGGAAGCACGCATAATTGAATGGAGAAATTAATGTAATCAAATGTAACGGGGAGTCTCGCTCGAGGTGCATCAGTCCACACTAATTAACACATAACAAGGGGCTGCAGGGAACTATGGCATACCGCAAGGATGCGTTTTTTTATCAACAAAAATTTTTAATTTCTATTTATCTACTAGAAGCTAATCGAAAAATTATTATGTTTTCTCTAATAATAAGATTAAGTTTTTTAAAAGAAATTCGGGTAGAAGCAATTGTTCATTGTTAATTACTAATTATTTATTTGAAATACAAAATAATGGTAATTATTAGGTAAGAAAGAAAACGGGATTATACATAAATTGATTGCTTTCTAAATGCCATTTAACCATAGATTAAAAATGATAATGATTAATATATTATAATTTAATTTTAGAAATAACTTGATTTAGCTTATCGTATTACTTTTAATAATTTTTTGTATATTTTAAAATATATTTTCTACTTGCTGATTTACGGGTGAATATGTTTAACCTGCATGTAATTATTATTTTGTTGGTTCATACAAACATCAGATTGTGGTTTTTCTCTGTCAACGATCTCAGGTATGGAAGATCTAAAAGTGTCCTTCCAAAAAAATATAAATACGTTAATGTTATGAATCGATACATTAATAGTTTAATGTTTAAGGTAAACTATTTAATCGTGAGCAACATGCAGAAAGACATATTTTTATTTATAATTCCTTACTAATTAATTAATTATATATATATATATATATATATATATATATATATATATATATATATATATATATATATAAATTAGTGATAACTGTTTGACTTACTGGAGTTGAAAAAAACATGTTAATATGCTTTTCTGAAAACCTCAATCAAAAGTAAAACAGGTATTATGTCATTCTTTTATGTAGAAAAGAGAAAAAAAAGATTTAATATCTATTGTGCTGTAGCCAGAAATCTAATTTCAAATCATTCTTTTGAAAAGGTAGAATTGTAATTTTGTTACTACACATTTTCATAAGTGTTATTTTTATATTGCATTAATTTTACTGTAGACAAAATCAATGTTTCTATTACGTGACCCTTGGGTTTCCATTTTGTCATGGAAATGTTTTGAAATTAATTTTATTTAAACAAAATATAGTTTCATTGATTGTTTTAAATATGGTTTTATTTATTCCTATTATTATATTTTTTAAATTGTATTTAATTAGTGTAGCAATAAATGTTGATCAATCAGACACTTTCCTGTCTCGTTTATACTGTTCCGGCTCCTGTCGGCATTAACTAATATACAATTATTTGCTTTGCAATAGGTTTCAGCAGGAATAATTAAATATGCCTTTAATTGTTTTATAGCTAAGTTTATACTTAAAATCTTTGTTAAGTTATATTCCTGATTTCACGCTTGAATACGAACTTAATAAAAATGTACTTTTCATTCATGTTCATATAAATACAAAATTATGTAGATGCCTTACAATTAAAAAAAATATATAAGAATAAATGTGTGATTACTTTTATGTGAAAACTGTAGGTGAGCTGTTCTAGGTTCAAAGTTTAAAAAAATAAACAAACAAATCAGGCTGAACAAATAAATGTATAAAAAGTGTATTCAATTTTAATAATGATTTTTGTTTTCCAATATGCTGGCATTGTTATTTAAACCAATTTTCAAATCATAATACTTTTAAGTACGCTCAGCACACAATATAAAAATAAAAAATAATATATTCTAAGCAAACATTTTATAATTATTGGTCGGCAGTGAAGTTAGTAAAACTAAAGGTCCATAAACTGAAGGTTGTTAGTTTGATCCCAATAATTTATCATTGGGCTATTAATTAATTAATGACACTTTCTAAGGAATAGTCGGCCTTAGTTTGTAACAATTAGTACGTTCGCTCATCTACATTCATCACACTCATTCAAAATTCACATTTGCCCATATCTAGACGATTGGTGACTTACAAATAAATAAATTACATACAAAGTGACAAATCCAAGTAACAAATTATCTGCATATCCTTTTAATATCATCCTTCTGAAGAACAGATCCAAGATAGGAGGCAAATCCTTTAAGAACATATGTTCAGTAACTTTTAAATATATTAAACAAATATTAATACGTGTAATTAATTTATTAGAATTGGGCACTACACTCCTTTAAATATTTTAAAATTAGAAATACTCAGCAAAGTTGTGATTATTTAATTAGATCAGCAGCCCCTCCCCTCCTTTCTACACTTTTCAGTTTCACCCTAATTGCTACAATTTTGTAAGAGGAACTTCTGCCAACAAGCGCCTTCGGGCCGCGCTCTCTAAATGTAATGGTTTAACCCCTCGCTTTTACCTCCACCAAGAACTGCAAACAGCGAAAAGAAAACTTTTCTCAATGTTCATCCCCTTGTTTCCTACAATTGCTAATTATGAACCCATTACTTCACTTGCGGAGTTTTGTTTGTTCAAGTTGTTTAAGCAGGTTAATTTCAAGACGACATAACAATTTTTAGTTAAAATGTTTGATATTTTTTTGACATAACTCATTTCACGTTCTTTTAGCCACTCATGAATCAAGAAATGATTCTTTTCGTCATTCGAACAAAATGACGGTAACATTAATATTTGTGGAAAAAAATTGGATACGTTACTTGGGTTGTGATTTCCTTGTTATACAACTTACAGCTATTGTATTGTTTTTAATTCAAAAAAGTTAGTAAATGATTAAACAATTATATTAATCAATATAACTTTTATAAATGTATAGTTAATTTTTGCCATATTTTTAAAACGCACTGTCTAAACTGTAATTGGTGAAATTTTTAACAGGTTGATTCTTTTCTTGCTATGCCAAAACTCACTGTCTAAACCATAAGTAATTGAGGGAGTTATAAATAACTCCCTGATTCTGTTCTTGCTTTGTTTTAATTCCTCACTGTCTAAACTATAAGTAATTGCGGTAGTTTTAAATAACTCCCTGATTCTGTTCTTGCTTTGTTTTAATTCCTCACTGTCTAAGCCATAAGTAATTGAGGTAGTTATAAATAACTCCCTGATTCTGTTCTTGCTTTGTTTTAATTCCTCACTGTCTAAACCATAAGTAATTGAGGTAGTTATAAATAACTCCCTGATTCTGTTCTTGCTTTGTTTTAATTCCTCACTGTCTAAACCATAAGTAATTGAGGTAGTTTTAAATAACTCCCGGATTCTGTTCTTGCTTTGTTTTAATTCCTCGCTGTCTAAACTATAAGTAATTGAGGGAGTTATAAATAACTCCCTGATTCTGTTCTTGCTTTGTTTTAATTCCTCACTGTCTAAACTGTAATTGAGGTAGTTTATACCTCTATGATTCTATTCTTACTGTGTTTTAAAGACTGACCGCCTAAACCCTTTTGTGAGTATAATCACTATGTTTTTTCTAAAGGGAAAATAATTTCAACATTCGTTTTAACCGAACCATTTACGTACAATCGTGGTATCAGTAAATACACGAATTTCGGGGCGAATCTGAATCCAAAATATGTTTCGGTGGCAATCACACACCATTTCGTCGAGGGTGGACGGTATAATTTGGCGGCAGCTGGTTCGGAGAAGGGCCAGATTCCAGAGGAAACAATACGGACCGTGTAATTATTCAAATGTTAGTAGCAGTGATATCGAAGCAACCTTCGTTTGATTTGAATATCGCTGTAGTTCGATTGTCGAAGGATGGCCTGTTCACATCTTGCCAGGGAATAAAATTTGTTCTCTTAACGGAGCAGTGTAAATTTGGATAAATCATAGCTACAGTAGGCATAAATAAATGTGGTACACCAATATTAAATTAAATACACAAATTAAAATACACAAATGAGTTTTTAGATTTAGCAGCTTGTATTTTTAAATCTTAACGAATTTATGATATATTAAGGTTAACGATTAGGATAAATGTTGCTTTTTCTAGTATGTTAATAAAAAATTGTGCATTTTAATTAAATGATAAGTAAGATCATTGATTTTATACACAAATAGATTTCCCATCCAATGTTAAATTTTGAGTCTCAAAATATCAGCTGTTTTTGTGGTCCATTCTGGAGCGCTAGTGTAGTCCCATGTAAATGTAATGCAGTTTAAACCAGCTGTGGTTGCGGGCCACACAAACTAACAAAATTACTGGCACAAATATTCCTATTAGATGGTTTATCTATTGTAGGTTTATATAATCAATGGTAAGATTAAAACAAATTATATTGAAAAGATATTTAATGAATATTAAAAAGATTTATGAATAATTTTCTATACGCAGTATTTAGGCTTAATTATTACCTACTTATTATAAAATATTTTATGTATTCACTATTTTCATATTCATTACAATTTAACTTCATGCATTACTTAACTTACATCATATTACTTATACATCTACTAATATTATTTTCTTCTTTAAAGATTATTATTTGTAAGTAGTTGAACTCACAGATGTTACAGTTGGCGATTTTCTTATCTAACTAAGTATTCTAAATGCTAGACTCTGATCTACTATGTTAATGTATTTTATATTTTGTATAGTTTCAACTGGTCACGCTACTGGATAAAGTGGCCAGTTTAATTTCTCGCATTTGCCATTATTGTATTGCTGCCTATTACTTATGGGAAATAAATTCATTTATTCATTTATTCATTTATTCATTATTTAAACAACAACGACAGTATCTCCTTCAAATAATATGTTCAACAAAAATAGCAAAAACTTTTGCTCACATTTATATGACAATGGCACGAAGGACAACGTCGATCAATGAATCTATTCTACAAAAATCGCTTCTTAAGTCAAACTTTATTAAATCTATCAACAGGTTAAATATACATGTAATATATGCATCCTATATAGACATGATTTCTCATGCTAACCTTATCTACTAACCTCAATTTTTTAAGTATGCTTTAAAATTGCTCATTCCAAACTCATTGTAGTCGTTATATTTAACCACAAAATACACAATATTGTGTTAATAATTCAATCTCAGTTTAGACGGTTACATCCTAATTACAAATATGGTTGCGTATAGTAAAAAGAATCCAAATAAATATCAATTGTATTTCTTGAATCTTAGGATTAAGCCTAAGATAATATTATGTTTGTATAACTTTACCAAATTAATAACATGAAGGAGAGAGTTACTGACTGAATATGCATTGCAAGATATTTATTTCAATGGTTTTTGTTTTGTTTTTGAGGGCAGAAAGGCTACTTAACCCTAGACCATTAAGTCATTTCTGTTTCTTTTGTCTCTTGCAGGACATATATATTTGGATTATTTTATATTTTCTACTGTTACTATTGATTATATTATTGAAATAATATAATTATTGAAGGTATATGTCTTCCAAATGACGTTTTACAGGAGTGAGGTATAATGTCATGCAACTAAATAAAATGAACTTATTGGTTTGATCTAGTTATTTAGTTATCACTTTCAAACAAGAAAAACTAATTTTCACGCGGTAAACTTGAAATACGGTATAAACGACATGAACACGGTTTATTACTCGTTCTGTCAGGCCTGTGGTGTTATAAAGGAGAAATACATCAAGATCCCCATCAACATAATTCGGGTTCCTCAACGAACGGGATGTTTTTGATCCTGAAGCCCACCGCCCATCGAATTAAAGAAGAAATAAAGTCCATAGATACGTTGATCCAGGACTGATAAGGCGCACAAGCCTTACATTACCGGGCACGAACCGCTGCTGGTGTTACCCAGGGCAGCACACTCGGCCTAATAATATACCTGTGGATCCAAGCTCTCATTAACTGGCTACTGTGCAGCGCAACGCCTCATTACACCAAAACAAACAGTTCCCTTTAGGCGACAGAACTTCCATGGGAAACCTATCACAGAATTACTCTGTGGGAATATCGTTGTTTCCCGATGTTTTTGGAGTCTTTTCTTTTTCACTTCGTGACTTTTGAGCGACGGACTCGAAGATTCTTCAGATTCTCACGCCCTACTTGTGGAAGTGCTGTGTAAGTGGAGAAGGGGTGCGGCGTGTGTCATTTTACCCTCGATACGAGCGTGCAGCTGCAAGACTTGTGGAGACTACAAAAAAATGTGATGCTATTATGCAGTTGTGTAACTGTTTTTCTATATAATGATGTTTTGATTTGATTTGATGTTTATTTGACGCAGCATTACATACTTTACTTTGTATTTATTTGTAACTAACTATAGATCGTATTTATCCATCCATGAAGTATTGCTAAACTTAATTGTCTCTTTTTAACTGTTACATAATAAAATTAACCTTAAAACCTAACGAACAGAAACAAAAAAAAAGTACTTTGTTTATAGTGAACTTAACACTCCAGAAAAATTGGTGGATTTAAGTATAATTGTAAGTGAAGTGTTTAAGTTTCTATTTGTTTATTTTAAAGAATTTTTGCGATGAAGTTTTGTGTAAGTCAAGTGTACGAAACACATTTTAGCTCCAATTACTGTATGTTTGGATTAATGCTTATCTGAATACATTACTAGATACAACATACCTTGTAAAATGTAAACCTAAGGATAGCCCATGTTATCCATTAAGTAAAATTTAGATTGTTGGGGCCACTTTCCTATAACCTATAAACAAATGTGACAAATAGTCGGCTATGGACTTGCTCTACGAACACTTAAGACTTATAATGACAACCTAGTCCTCCTATGAACACATACGAGCATCCATGGCCAACTTGACTTCCTACAATGGCTAACTTGACTTCCTAAAATGGCTAACTTGACTTCCTACAATGACTAACTTGACTTCCTACAATGGCTAACTTGACTTCCTACAATGGCCAACTTGACTTCCTACAATGGCCAACTTGACTTCCTACAATGGCCAACTTGACTTCCTACAATGGCTAACTTGACTTCCTACGATCAAATACGAATAACAATGGATAACTTGACTTTCAACAAAGACACATAATTAAAAGTGACCCACCATTTTTATGTATGTATCAACGTAGATTCTTGTAAATAATTAAACTACAAGGGATAGCTTATAATACAAATGATGATCTACTTACCCTCCAATCCCACAATACGACTCTAGTCAGAACTGTTCAATGACAAAGATATCCAAAAATTTAAATGGAGTCTGTTAATCATACAGGGATTTTAGTAGGCCTAAGTCAGGGCCAATGGGCTCGGAACTCGGAACTCAGAAATGCCACTCGCAAGACATACCTGTTACTAGTCGTTTAAAAGTTAAAAAGTGTTGGTCATCTCTTGTGTTTATCAATGCATTTCCTGCAAACGGCATTACAGAGTTCTGAGTTCCGCGCCCATAGGCCTTACTTAGTCCTACTTTGACCAACTAAAATCCCTTATTATTAACAGCCTCCCTTTAAATGTTTGACTACATTTGTTATTGGACAGGTCTGTCCAGAGTCGTATTGCAGGATGGAGGGTAGATAGGCCACCTCTTCTGTTTATCAAACAATTTTACTACTATGCATTTTTTTGAACTGGAATTATTATTATTTTTTATTTTTTGTTAACAGCTGTTTGGAATATTTATTTAATAACCGAAGCATGTATTTTACCTCCTCAAACAAAGTGTGACAAACACTTAACGCCTAGGGAAGTCCGGAAAAACGACTGTTAATAATAAATTCAACATCAAATGATTTCTATAGACCTAAATATAATTGTTTTCCAACCAGGCAGCGGACATGCCGTAACAATTTCATTGAATATTTTTGTACGGGATAAAATAAAATATGCCATTAAAATAAGTTACGTTGGTTATTCTTTTTATTTATTTTTCAGAATACTATTCATATTTTTTGTAATCTAATAAGTTACAAATAAAAGGATACGTGTTACAGAAGATCTATTGTACAGCACAACATTCTGTATATTGTCAATAGTACTAAAACGGAATTTCAATATGTTTACACCCACGTCTATCACTATACGTGCACTAACTCTGCGCTTCTTACAGTGTACACTATTGTTCTGGACGACGAAACTTTAGGGAACAATGAACGTTGAACACCTTTGATGTTCCGACCCCAACCAGTCACCCTTGAACAACAACTAGCTGAGTTTGTTTGGTTCACAACCACGCATCCAACCCCTGGAAATCGAATTTCAATTGTAATTTCAATCTTACTCCCCTCGCCACGCCGGTTTCAAAAATCGGGACCGGAATTGGCGCAAATGATTGCGTGGTAACTGCGTTATGTCAGCCTCTTTGGCGCCCTTGCAGCCAGTAGGAGGTCTGGCGTTCAAGCCGCGGTCCAGCGGGAGTTTTTGTGCGAGTTTACTTGTTTTGATAAGATTTAGCTCTTTTTTTAGAAATACATATGTCACTTAACAGGGCCTGTAAATTTGTGCGTGATCTTTATTCAACGAGTGCCGATAGTTAGGTCAGTTAGGGATTCGAACCTTGCAGCTTGCACTCCGCAGTCTTAGACACTGAACCACCATTCCGGCTGCTTTGTTTCGTTGGCAACATTACTACAGTTGCAGTTTTTCATAATCCTATTGGAATAATCTCTTGTCCTTTTAATTGCTTGATTTAATTATGAGTGGTTTAAAGTAAGTGACTCATGTTCTGTTTTTTTTTTTTTTTTTTTTTTTTTTTTTTTTTTTTTTTACATATTTCCTGATAGTACGAACATTATTAAATGTTACAATATGTATTGTATGTTTATTGTAATTACTCAGATGAAATATATTTTAATGTGAGCACAGTAAATAAAATATTCTTCCTGTAAACGTACAATAATTTCGAATTCAATAGCCTACGTAGGAGTAGGGATTTTCAAAACTACAAAATTAATAGTGTTATTACATTTTGATTTATTGCTTTAGAATTAAAGTAACAGCAAAACTCATTATTATTTGACGTATGCTGCATATTTATTGAGTAAACATTAAATTCCTTGTTTTCTAAGAATACTTGGAGAAATCACGCACCAGAATACGTGTACTAAGAATGTATTGTACAAATAGTTTGGTCCTAATCGATTTCGGTAAACCACATTTACCTTCCTCAGACCAGAGGGATTCAGAAATCGATCACCAAAATATTTTTACATTTTGTATTTATATTGTAATTAGTGATTGTTGTGTCACAGAGAAAAAGGAAGCGTAGGTCGCTTTCATCAAATAGCCACATGGAACGCATCAGTGTGGTAGCATTTATAGATAGTTTATAACCAATGTACATCTTAATAAATCAGTAGTAATAATATTTTACTATCTTTCTACATAGGATTGCAGGGACATTAATATATACTTATAAACAATAATGTAACGTAAAATTTATTCTACGTTTAATTAGGGAAATATTAAATTTTATTTTTTTATTTTTTCAGTAAATTCTTCTACTGCATAAAGTTCCATTTCTAATAAAATCTTGTAAATATTTTTCTTGAAACATTTCAAAGTCATATATTTTATATTGATTGGTAAAGTGTTGAAGAGTCGAACTCCAACTTGGTCACAATTTGATTTTAGAGATTTTGATAGTCTGCATCTTGTTAAAAATTCTTGATTTACAGTGTTATAATTGTGTATGTTTTCCACTGTTTTAAACTCATGTTTGTGAGATTTGATATGGGTTAAAACGTAATTTATGAATAATAGTGCTGGCAGAGTTAATGTTTTTGTTTTTATGAAATATAATTTGCAAGATTTTTTGTAATTTAGACCATGAATTATTCTTATAGCTTTCTATTGTGGTTTGAAAATAATATTACGTTGATACTATTACCCCTCAGAAGAAGTCCATGTGTATTTTTACTAAGGAACATGCCGAACTATACATGACGTAATATCTCATACGATACAGAGTGAGACACTCGTCTCAGTGCACAGATTGATAACTATTACCTGACAGGAGATGTCCATGTGTCATTTTACATAGGGAACATGCCGAACTATACATGACGTTAATATATCATACGATACAGAGTGAGACACTCGTCTCAGTACAAAGATTGATAACTATTACCTCACAGGAGATGTCCATATGTCATTTTACTGAGGAACATGCCGAACTATACATGACGTAATGTCTCATACGATACAGAGTGAGACACTCGCCTCAGTGCAAATCTTGATAACTACTACCTCACAGGAGATGTCCATATGTCATTTTACTGAGGAACATGCCGAACTATACATGACGTTAATATATCATACGATACAGAGTGAGACACTCGCCTCAGTGCAAAGATTGATAACTGTTACCCCACAGGAGAAGACCATATGTCATTTTACTAAGGAACATGCCGACCTATACATGACGTAATGTCTCATACGATACACAGTGAGACACTCGTCTCAGTGCACAGATTGATAACTGCTACCTCACGGGAGAAGTCCATGTTTCATTTTACTAAGGAACATGCCGAACTATACATGACGTAATATCTCATAAGATAAAGAGTGAGACACTCGTCTCAGTACACAGATTGATAACTACTACCTCACGGGAGAAGTCCATATGTCATCTAACTAAGGAACATGCCGAACTATACATGACGTAATATCTCATACGATACAGAGTGAGACACTCATCTCAGTGCTCAGATTGATAACTATTACCTCACAGGAGAAGTCCATATGTCATTTTACTAAGTAACATGCCAAACTATACATGACGTAATATCTCATACGATACAGAGTGAGACACTCGTCTCAGTGCACAGATTGAAATCTACTGCCTCACAGGAGATGTCCATGTGTCATTTTACTGAGGAACATGCCGAACTATACATGACGTAATATCTCATACGATACAGAGTGAGACACTCGTCTCAGTACAAAGATTGATAACTACTACCTCACAGGAGAAGTCCATGTGTCATTTTACTGAGGAACATGCCGAACTATATATGACGTAATGTCTCATACGATACAGAGTGAGACACTCGTCTCAGTGCACAGATTGATAACTATTACCTCACAGGAGATGTCCATGTGTCATTTTACTGAGGAACATGCCGAACTATACATAACGTAATATCTCATACGATACAGAGTGAGACACTCGTCTCAGTACAAAGATTGATAACTATTACCTGACAGGAGAAGTCCATATGTCATTTTACTGAGGAACATGCCGAACTATACATGACGTTAATATATCATACGATACAGAATGAGACACTCGTCTCAGTGCACAGATTGATAAATATTACCTCACAGGAGAAGTCCATATGTCATTTTACTGAGGAACATGCCGAACTATACATGACGTAATATCTCATACGATACAGTTTGAGACACTCATCTCAGTGTAAAGATTGATAACTATTACCCCGCAGGAGAAGTCCATGTGTCATTTTACTGAGGAACATGCCGAACTATACATGACGTAATATCTCATACGATACAGAGTGAGACACTCGTCTCAGTGCTCAAATTGATAACTATTACCCCACAGGAGAAGTCCATATGTAATTTTACTGAGGAACATGCCGAACTATACATGACGTAATGTCTCATACGATACAGAGTGAGACACTTGTCTCAGTGCAAAGATTGATAACTACTACATCACAGGAGAAGTCCATATGTCATTTTACTAAGGAACATGCTAAACTATACATGACGTAATATCTCATACGATACAGAGTGAGACACTCGTCTTAGTGCAAAGATTGATAACTATTACCTCACAGGAGAAGTCCATGTGTCATTTTACTAAGGAACATTCTGAACTATACATCACGTAATATCTGAACTTTACAGAGTGAGACACTCGTCTCAGTGCAAAGATTGATAACTATTACCCCACGGGAAAAGTCCATGTGTCATTTTACTAAGGAACATGGCGAACTATACGACGTAATGTCTCATACGATACAGAGTGAGACACTCGCCTCAGTGCTCAGATTGATAACTATCACCCCACAGGAGAAGTCCATATGTCATTTAATGAGGAACATGCCGAACTATACATGACGTAATATCTCATACGATACAGAGTGAGACACTCTTCTCAGTGCACAGATTGATAACTGCTACCTTACGGGAGAAGTCCATGTGTCATTTTACTAAGGAACATGGCGAACTATACATGACGTAATGTCTCATACGATACAGAGTGAGACACTCGCCTCAGTGCTCAGATTGATAACTATTACCTCACAGGAGAAGTCCATGTGTCATTTTACTAAGGAACATGGCGAACTATACATGACGTAATATGTCATACGATACAGAGTGAGACACTCGTCTCAGTGCACAGATTGATAACTGCTACCTCACGGGAGAAGTCCATGTGTCATTTTACTAAGGAACATGGCGAGCTATACATGACGTAATGTCTCATACGATACAGAGTGAGACACTCTTCTCAGTGCACAGATTGATAACTATTACCCCACAGGAGAAGTCTATATGTCATTTAATGGGGAACATGCCGAACTATACATGACGTAATATCTCATACGATACAGAGTGAGACACTCGTCTCAGTGCAAAGATTGATAACTATTACCCCACAGGAGAAGTCTATATGTCATTTAATGGGGAACATGCTGAACTATACATGACGTAATATCTCATACGATACAGAGTGAGACACTCGTCTCAGTGCAAAGATTGATAACTACTACCTCACAGGAGATGTCCATATGTCATTTTACTAAGGAACATGCTGAACTATACATGACGTAATATCTCTTACGATACAGAGTGAGACACTCGTCTCAGTGCAAAGCTTGATAACTACTACCTCACAGGAGAAATCCATACGTCATTTTACCAAGAAACATGCCAAACTATACATTACGTAATATCTCATACGATACAGAGTGAGACACTCGTCTCAGTGCAAAGCTTGATAACTATTACCCCACAGGAGAAGTCCATGTTTCATTTTACTAAGGAACATGGCGAACTATACATGACGTAATGTCTCATACGATACAGAGTGAGACACTCGTCTCAGTGCAAAGCGTGATAACTACTACCTCACAGGAGAAATCCATACGTCATTTTACCAAGAAACATGCCAAACTATACATGACGTAATATCTCATACGATACAGAGTGAGACACTCGTCTCAGTGCAAAGCTTGATAACTACTACCTCACTGGAGAAATCCATACGTCATTTTACCAAGAAACATGCCAAACTATACATGACGTAATATCTCATACGATACAGAGTGAGACACTCGTCTCAGTGCACAGATTGATAACTGCTACCTCACGGGAGAAGTCCATGTGTCATTTTACTAAGGAACATGCTGAACTATACATGACGTAATATCTCATACGATACAGAGTGAGACACTCGTCTCAGTGCAAAGATTGATAACTGCTACCTCACGGGAGAAGTCCATGTGTCATTTTACTAAGGAACATGGCGAACTATACATGACGTAATGTCTCATACGATACAGAGTGAGACACTCGCCTCAGTGCAAAGATTGATAACTGCTACCTCACGGGAGAAGTCCATGTGTCATTTTACTAAGTAACATGCCGAACTATACATGACGTAATGTCTCATACGATACAGAGTAAGAAACTCGCCTCAGTGCAAAGATTGATAACTGCTACCTTACGGGAGAAGTCCATGTGTCATTTTACTAAGGAACATGGCGAACTATACATGACGTAATGTCTCATACGATACAGAGTGAGACACTCGTCCTCAGTGCAAAGATTGATAACTACTACCTCACAGGAGAAGTCCATGTGTCATTTTACTAAGGAACATGCGAACTATACATGACGTAATATCTCATACGATACAGAGTGAGACACTCGTCTCAGTGCAAAGATTGATAACTACTACCTCACAGGAGAAGTCCATGTGTCATTTTACTAAGGAACATGCCGAACTATACATGACGTAATATCTCATACGATACAGAGTGAGACACTCGTCTTAGTGCACAGATTGATAACTACTACCTCACAGGAGAAGTCCATATGTCATTTTACTAAGGAACATGCCGAACTATACATGACGTAATATCTCATACGATACAGAGTGAGACACTCGTCTCAGTGCACAGATTGATAACTACTACCTCACAGGAGAAGTCCATATGTCATTTTACTAAGGAACATGCGAACTATACATGACGTAATATCTCATACGATACAGAGTGAGACACTCGTCTCAGTGCTCAGATTGATAACTACTACCTCACAGGAGAAGTCCATGTGTCATCTTACTAAGGAACATGCCGAACTATACATGACGTAATATCTCATACGATACAGAGTGAGACACTCGTCTCAGTGCTCAGATTGATAACTACTACCTCACAGGAGAAGTCCATATGTCATTTTACTAAGGAACATGCCGAACTATACATGACGTAATATCTCATACGATACAGAGTGAGACACTCGTCTCATTGCTCAGATTGATAACTACTACCTCACAGGAGAAGTCCATGTTTCATTTTACTAAGGAACATGCTGAACTATACATGACGTAATATCTCATACGATACAGAGTGAGACACTCGTCTCAGTGCAAAGATTGATAACTACTACCTCACAGGAGAAGTCCATGTTTCATTTTACTAAGGAATATGCCGAACTATACATGACGTAATATCTCATACGATACAGAGTGAGACACTCGTCTTAGTGCACAGATTGATAACTACTACCTCACAGCAGAAGTCCATGTTTCATTTTACTAAGGAATATGCCGAACTATACATGACGTAATATCTCATACGATACAGAGTGAGACACTCGTCTCAGTGCAAAGATTGATAACTACTACCTCACAGGAGAAGTCCATATGTCATTTTACTAAGGAACATGCCGAACTATACATGACGTAATATCTCATACGATACAGAGTGAGACACTCATCTCAGTGCACAGATTGATAACTATTACCTCACAGGAGAAGTCCATATGTCATTTTACTAAGGAACATGCCGAACTATACATGACGTAATATCTCATACGATACAGAGTGAGACACTCGTCTCAGTGCAAAGATTGATAACTACTACCTCACAGGAGAAGTCCATGTGTCATTTTACTAAGGAACATGCCGAACTATACATGACGTAATATCTCATACGATACAGAGTGAGACACTCGTCTCAGTGCTCAGATTGATAACTACTACCTCACAGGAGAAGTCCATATGTCATTTTACAAAGGAACATGCCGAACTATACATGACGTAATATCTCATACGATACAGAGTGAGACACTCGTCTCAGTGCAAAGATTGATAACTACTACCTCACAGGAGAAGTCCATATGTCATTTTACTAAGGAACATGCCGAACTATACATGACGTAATATCTCAACGATACAGAGTGAGACACTCGTCTCAGTGCAAAGATTGATAACTATTACCTCACAGGAGAAGTCCATGTGTCATTTTACTAAGGAACATGCCGAACTATACATGACGTAATATCTCAACGATACAGAGTGAGACACTCGTCTCAGAGCTCAGATTGATAACTACTACCTCACAGGAGAAGTCCATGTGTCATCTTACTAAGGAACATGCCGAACTATACTGACGTAATATCTCATACGATACAGAGTGAGACACTCGTCCTCAGTGCTCAGATTGATAACTACTACCTCACAGGAGAAGTCCATATGTCATTTACATGAGGAACATGCCGAACTATACATGACGTAATATCTCATACGATACAGAGTGAGACACTCGTCTCAGTGCACAGATTGATAACTACTACCTCACAGGAGAAGTCCATGTGTCATCTTACTGAGGAACATGCCGAACTATACATGATGTAATATCTCAACGATACATAGTGAGACACTCGTCTCAGTGCTCAGATTGATAACTATTACCTCAAAGGAGAAGTCCATGTGTCATCTTACTAAGGAACATGCCGAACTATACATGACGTAATATCTCATACGATACAGAGTGAGACACTCGTCTCAGTGCACAGATTGATAACTACTACCTCACAGGAGAAGTCCATGTGTCATTTTACTAAGGAACATGCCGAGCTATACATGACGTAATATCTCATACGATACAGAGTGAGACACTCGTCTCAGTGCACAGATTGATAACTATTACCTCACAGGAGAAGTCTATATGTCATTTAATAGGGAACATGCCGAACTATACATGACGTAATATCTCATACGATACAGAGTGAGACACTCGTCTCAGTGCAAAGATTGATAACTATTACCCCACAGGAGAAGTCTATATGTCATTTAATGGGAACATGCCTGAACTATACATGACGTAATATCTCATACGATACAGAGTGAGACACTCGTCTCAGTGCAAAGATTGATAACTACTACCTCACAGGAGATGTCCATGTTTCATTTTACTAAGGAACATGCTGAACTATACATGACGTAATATCTCATACGATACAGAGTGAGACACTCGTCTCAGTGCAAAGATTGATAACTACTGCCTCACAGGAGAAATCCATACGTCATTTTACCAAGAAACATGCCGAACTATACATGACGTAATATCTCATACGATACAGAGTGAGACACTCGTCTCAGTGCAAAGATTGATAACTATTACACCGCAGGAGAAGTCCATATTTAATTTTACTAAGAAACATGCGAACTATACATGACGTAATATCTCATACGATACAGAGTGAGACACTCGTCTCAGTGCAAAGATTGATAACTACTACCTCACAGGAGAAAGTCCATACGTCATTTTACTAAGAAACATGCCGAACTATACATGACGTAATATCTCATACGATACAGAGTGAGACACTCGTCTCAGTGCAAAGATTGATAACTACTACCTCACAGGAGAAATCCATACGTCATTTTACCAAGAAACATGCCGAACTATACATGACGTAATATCTCATACGATACAGAGTGAGACACTCGTCTCAGTGCACAGATTGATAACTACTACCTCACAGGAGAAGTCCATGTTTCATTTTACTAAGGAACATGCTGAACTATACATGACGTAATATCTCATACGATACAGAGTGAGACACTCGTCTCAGTGCAAAGATTGATAACTACTGCCTCACAGGAGAAGTCCATATGTCATTTTACTAAGGAACATGCCGAATTATACATGACGTAATATCTCAACGATACAGAGTGAGACACTCGTCTCAGTGCAAAGATTGATAACTATTACCTAACAGGAGAAGTCCATGTGAAATTTTACTAAGAAACATGCCGAACTATACATGACGTAATATCTCATACGATACAGAGTGAGACACTCGTCTCAGTGCAAAGATTGATAACTATTACCTAACAGGAGAAGTCCATGTGTCATTTTACTAAGAAACATGCCGAACTATACATGACGTAATATCTCATACGATACAGAGTGAGACACTCGTCTCAGTGCAAAGATTGATAACTACTACCTCACAGGAGAAGTCCATGTGTCATTTTACTAAGGAACATGCCGAACTATACATGACGTAATATCTCATACGATACAGAGTGAGACACTCGTCTCAGTGCAAAGATTGATAACTACTACCTCACAGGAGAAGTCCATGTGTCATTTTACTAAGGAACATGCCGAACTATACATGACGTAATATCTCATACGATACAGAGTGAGACACTCGTCTTAGTGCACAGATTGATAACTACTACCTCACAGGAGAAGTCCATATGTCATTTTACTAAGGAACATGGCGAACTATACATGACGTAATATCTCATACGATACAGAGTGAGACACTCGTCTCAGTGCACAGATTGATAACTGCTACCTCACGGGAGAAGTCCATATGTCATTTTACTAAGGAACATGGCGAACTATACATGACGTAATGTCTCATACGATACAGAGTGAGACACTCGTCTCAGTGCAAAGCTTGATAACTACTACCTCACGGGAGAAGTCCATATGTCATCTTACTAAGGAGCATGCCGAACTATACATGACGTAATATCTCATACGATACAGAGTGAGACACTCGTCTCAGTGCACAAATTGAAATCTACTGCCTCACAGGAGATGTCCATGTGTCATCTTACTAAGGAACATGCCGAACTATACATGACGTAATATCTCATACGATACAGAGTGAGACACTCGTCTCAGTGCACAGATTGATAACTATTACCCCACAGGAGAAGTCCATATGTAATTTTACTGAGGAACATGCCGAACTATACATGACGTAATGTCTCATACGATACAGAGTGAGACACTCGTCTCAGTGCACAGATTGATAACTATTACCTCACAGGAGATGTCCATGTGTCATTTTACTGAGGAACATGCCGAACTATACATGACGTAATATCTAATATGATACAGAGTGAGACACTCGCCTCAGTGCAAAGATTGATAACTACTACCTCACAGGAGAAGTCCATGTGTCATTTTACTGAGGAACACACCGAACTATATATGACGTAATGTCTCATACGATACAGAGTGAGACACTCGTCTCAGTGCTCAGATTGATAACTACTACCTCACAGGAGAAGTCCATGTGTCATCTTACTTAGGAACATGCCGAACTATACATGACGTAATATCTCATACGATACAGAGTGAGACACTCGTCTCAGTGCAAAGATTGATAACTACTACCCCACAGGAGAAGTCCATATGTCATTTTACTGAGGAACATGCCGAACTATACATGACGTAATATATCATACGATACAGAGTGAGACACTCGTCTCAGTGCACAGATTGATAACTACTACCTCACAGGAGAAGTCCATATGTCATTTTACTAAGGAACATGCCGAACTATACATGACGTAATATCTCATACGATACAGAGTGAGACACTCGTCTCAGTGCAAAGATTGATAACTACTACCTCACAGGAGAAGTCCATGTGTCATTTTACTAAGGAACATGCCGAACTATACATGACGTAATATCTCATACGATACAGAGTGAGACACTCGTCTTAGTGCACAGATTGATAACTACTACCTCACAGGAGAAGTCCATATGTCATTTTACTAAGGAACATGCCGAACTATACATGACGTAATATCTCATACGATACAGAGTGAGACACTCGTCTCAGTGCACAGATTGATAACTACTACCTCACAGGAGAAGTCCATATGTCATTTTACTAAGGAACATGCCGAACTATACATGACGTAATATATCATACGATACAGAGTGAGACACTCGTCTCAGTGCACAGATTGATAACTGCTACCTCACGGGAGAAGTCCATATGTCATTTTACTGAGGAACATGCCGAACTATACATGACGTTAATATATCATACGATACAGAGTGAGACACTCGTCTCAGTGCACAGATTGATAACTGCTACCTCACGGGAGAAGTCCATATGTCATTTTACTGAGGAACATGCCGAACTATACATGACGTAATATCTCATACGATACAGAGTGAGACACTCGTCTCAGTGCACAGATTGATAACTACTACCTCACAGGAGAAGTCCATATGTCATTTTACAAAGGAACATGCCGAACTATACATGACGTAATATCTCATACGATACAGAGTGAGACACTCGTCTCAGTGCAAAGATTGATAACTACTACCTCACAGGAGAAGTCCATGTGTCATTTTACTAAGGAACATGCCGAACTATACATGACGTAATATCTCATACGATACAGAGTGAGACACTCGTCTCAGTGCAAAGATTGATAACTACTACCTCACAGGAGAAGTCCATATGTCATTTTACTAAGGAACATGCCGAACTATACATGACGTAATATCTCATACGATACAGAGTGAGACACTCGTCTCAGTGCTCAGATTGATAACTACTACCTCACAGGAGAAGTCCATATGTCATTTTACTAAGGAACATGCCGAACTATACATGACGTAATATCTCATACGATACAGAGTGAGACACTCGTCTCAGTGCAAAGATTGATAACTACTACCTCACAGGAGAAATCCATACGTCATTTTACCAAGAAACATGCCGAACTATACATGACGTAATATCTCATACGATACAGAGTGAGACACTCGTCTCAGTGCTAAGATTGATAACTACTACCTCACAGGAGAAGTCCATATGTCATTTTACTAAGGAACATGCCGAACTATACATGACGTAATATCTCAACGATACAGAGTGAGACACTCGTCTCAGTGCAAAGATTGATAACTACTACCTCACAGGAGAAGTCCATATGTCATTTTACTAAGGAACATGCTGAACTATACATGACGTAATATCTCATACGATACAGAGTGAGACACTCGTCTCAGTGCAAAGATTGATAACTACTACCTCACAGGAGAAGTCCATATGTCATTTTACTAAGGAACATGCCGAACTATACATGACGTAATATCTCATACGATACAGAGTGAGACACTCGTCTCAGTGCAAAGATTGATAACTATTACCTCACAGGAGAAGTCTATATGTCATTTTACTAAGGAACATGCTGAACTATACATGACGTAATATCTCATACGATACAGAGTGAGACACTCGTCTCAGTGCAAAGATTGATAACTACTACCTCACGGGAGAAGTCCATGTGTCATTTTAATAAGGAACATGGCGAACTATACATGACGTAATATCTCATACGATACAGAGTGAGACACTCGTCTTAGTGCAAAGATTGATAACTATTACCTCACAGGAGAAGTCTATATGTCATTTTACTAAGGAACATGCCGAACTATACATGACGTAATATCTCATACGATACAGAGTGAGACACTCGTCTTAGTGCACAGATTGATAACTATTACCCCACAGGAGAAGTACATATGTCATTTTACAAAGGAACATGCCGAACTATACATGACAATATCTCATACGATACAGAGTGAGACACTCGTCTTAGTGCAAAGATTGATAACTATTACCTCACAGGAGAAGTCTATATGTCATTTTATTAAGGAACATGCCGAACTATACATGACGTAATATCTCATACGATACAGAGTGAGACACTCGTCTTAGTGCAAAGATTGATAACTATTACCTCACAGGAGAAGTCTATATGTCATTTTACTAAGGAACATGCTGAACTATACATGACGTTAATATATCATACGATACAGAGTGAGACACTCGTCTTAGTGCAAAGATTGATAACTATTACCTCACAGGAGAAGTCTCTACGTCATTTTACTAAGGAACATGCTGAACTATACATGACGTAACATCTCATACGTTAAAGATTGAGACACTCGTCTCAGTGCAAAGATTGAGCTTGACAGTCTACCACTCAATATATTAATGTGATAAGACCAATCTAGGTTGTTGCATATCTGTAAATCTATAATCTTGATATTTTTGTTCTTTGTTTTGATTGAAATTTTTCATGATATCAGTTTTATCATCATTACGTTTTAGACCATTAAAAGAACACCAAGTATTTATAATTTTGTTTGAATTTTGAATTAAATAATTTAAATCATTTTTATTCCTGCTTTTAATATGCAGAGTTATATCACCTGCATATAGATATGCATTTTATACTAATTACTACGTTTATCCTTGAGGGTTTTGGGGGAATAAGGAAGGGTTTGACAAGGTGCCCGCATGGCAAACTAGAGAACCAACTTCTCGACACACGTACTTTTGGATGCGACCTCTGTTTATTTCTTCTCTGTGGTTGTGTGACGTTCACTTGTATCATATTTCTACCAACACTTAGTACGATGATCATGAAACAATTTATCAATACATGGCTATGACAGTTTAGGTGTAAACGACACCTAAGGTATGGTTATAAGATAGTTGAACAAGGCAATGTCAAATATTATTTATATAATCTATTATGAATTGGTCGGTAGCGTAGTTGTTTGAGTCCAGCTTCATACGCTAAAGTTTCTTAGCTAACGCAATCAGAGTTGTAACATATTTTGAAAGGTATCAGCTGTTAACCATCGACCGTTCAATAGTAATTGGACTATTAATTAATGACACTTTCTAAGGAATAGTCGGCCTTAGTTTGTAACAATGACTACATTCGCCATCTACTCTCACACATATTCGCCCCATTATGACGATCGGCGTTTTAATAATAAAATAAATAAATAAAATATGTTTGTTATCCACCTCGTTGGGAATGTTTAAAAGATAACACTACATTTTAACTCCTTCAATATATTTTTCAGTGTGAAACAATATTATTGTATTTATTTTTAAATTTGTTCAGACATGAACATTAAATGTACGTTCTGTTTTTAGGACACAAATGAAATGTGTGTTTATTGATACTTATTTTCAATTTCAGTATTTTTGTCACTTCTAATATAGATTAATAGTGAAATGATTTATTGACAATTAAAACAACCTTAACCAATTTTGTATAACTATAGGCCTATAAATTATTGTATCAGAAAAATAGTGAAGTTATGTATTTTTGAATTGATTTAGTCTTCTGAAACAAGATGGCGGCAGCCTCTGCCTCTCGCGAAGTCTTCCGCAGTATCTACCATCTCGACCATTGTTCTTCAGGAAACGGCCGGTCCTATATCATCAGCCCTTATAAATCTATCCATTGGCAGTTTTCGTCTTGATACATTTATTATGACTCCCGTCAATATTAAAGCACCTTCATTAGTTTATCAATAAACCTGCAATCCAGGAACAATGGAGTGTTATCTCTTCACTGCAGAGACTATTTCCGGTTATGATAATTTTCTTTTGATGCACTCAATTATGTAGCAATAGGAAGAATATATTTAAGGAACATACCGTTTCAACAGGTTTACAATTTATTTTTAATGCCTTATATTTTTAACAACATTACTAATAACATTATCAAATAAAAGTATCAAGATGGCTGAGCCAGATAAAAATGGTGCCTTTTGTCAAAAAACAGTGGAAAATGGGCAGATGTTGGTTGATGCATTGGTGAGACAATGTCCAGTTACCAATGAAACTGACCTAGTAATAACAAGCAAATCAAATTGATTGGTAGCGGAGTTGGTTAAATCCCCGCTTCATAATGTAAAGTTCTTAGTTCGATCTCAATCAGAGTCATAACATATGTTGAATAGGATCATCTGATAACTACCTTCTTTGGTTATTGAGCTATTAATTAATGACACTTTCTAACGAATAGTTGGTCTTAGTTTGTAACAATGACTACATTGGTTCACCTACACTCACTTTAGGTATAGGTGGATACATATTCGCCCACATATTTACAATCAGTGTCTAAAAAATATAAATAAAAAAATCTTTAAAAAATAAAAATTGAAATCAACAAGAAAGTAGTAGTAGTGACCATATATATATATATATATATATATATATATATATATATATATATATTAAAATGTTGATAAGTGAATTACATAAATATGAGGTTTATGTATCTATATTCTATACAGTTTTTTATACATAGTCTCAGATATGCCAACTCAGGAAGGCATATAGCAGTTCAGTTTGTTTTCCGAAGAAAAAAGTGTATGACTTTGTAGCGGAGTTTTCACTTAAGTTAACTAATCATTAGTTATGCATATGCAGTACAAGTGAACGTCACACAACATAAATATACTACAATATAAGCACAAAATGCACAAATATATTACAATACATGTACAAATTGTATTGTAATATGTGCAAATAAAACACATACAAGCACAACAATTTACAATGTAAGTACAAAATGTGACAAAATGCTCAAATTGTATGGTGATCGATTTCGGTGAACTACGCTCACCTTCCTCAGACCAGAGGGATTCACAAATGAATGAATCCCTTTGGTCTGAGGAAGGTGAGCGTGGTTCGCCGAAATCGATTACCGTAATCGTAAGTGCATTTTGTACTTACATTGTAAATATCTGTACATGTTGTGATTATACTGTAAATATTTGTGCATTTTGTGCTTGTATGTGCTATATTTGTAGTTATATTGTATTATATTTGTGCATTTTGTGCTTGTATGTGCTATATTTGTAGTTATATTGTATTATATTTGTGCATTGTGTGCTTATATTGTAATATGTTTGTGTTGTGTGAAGTTAACTTGTACTGAATGTTTATATATTTCTAAATCTGAAAACTAGAGAATAATCAAGGTATATTGACGTCACTGTAATTGTTACTTTACAATGGAAATGCCTTATACAACGACACTTATATACAGTTAATTTGGTTGATTGTTGCGGTAGTGTTAACGTACTGAACCCCATTTAATATTTATTTACGTGAGAATAAAAATAAACTATAATACGATGTAAAAATTGTGTGAACACAAATTTACATGCATTTTGTACGTAAATAAACAGAGAATAATAGGCCCTGGTAGTTCCAAACGTACCATATTTATTTTTCACATTTTCATATAGTACTTATGGAGACTAAAAGGTACATTTTAGTCATGATAAAACATTTTATTGTTTTGTGGACAGTCAGGTAAAACAAGAAGGTGCTTACAAACGTTTGTCCTGAGAAGTCCCGTAAGTCCTGACAACTTGTTTCTCAGTTACAAGGGACTTGCTTCGAGCCCTCGGGATCCAAGCGTTTACAAACACAAATCACATACGAAAAACCATGTTGGAATGTTTCTTCGGGCTACATTGTGTTGGCATCCTTATTCCGACCGGAGAGCACCCTCATAGGCCTACCTAAAATCCTGGTTGTTCTCATAATAATGGTTTAATCCTGTATCTCCATTTCTAACTGTTAAACCTTTTTCAAGACGATACACGAATTTCATTTACGTACTTCAATTCCTTAAGTACATCAAATCAATTCCAAAACAAAATCTATCCTCGACGTAATAATAGACTTTTGTTGATATTGGATCGAATTTAGAAACGATTTTAAAACATGTATGAAAGGATGTGACGCTGAAAATAATGAAGCCATTTCCATGACATAAATGACCACAAGGTAGTGTATGCTGGTCGGGATTAAAGTGATTTGTATCCGACTCCACGACATAAATGAATTCAAGGTAGTGTATGCTGGTCGGGATTAAAGTGATTTGTATACGATTCCACGAAATAAATGATCACAAGGTAGTGTATGCTGGTCGGGATTAAAGTGATTTGTATCCGACTCCACGACATAAATGATCACAAGGTAGTGTATGCTGGTCGGGATTAAAGTGATTTGTATCCGATTCCACGAAATAAATGATCACAAGGTAGTGTATGCTGGTCGGGATTAAAGTGATTTGTATCCGACTCCACGACATAAATGACCACAAGGTAGTGTATGCTGGTCAGGATTAAAGTGATTTGTATCCGACTCCACGACATAAATGAATTCAAGGTAGTGTATGCTGGTCGGGATTAAAGTGATTTGTATCCGATTCCACGAAATAAATGATCACAAGGTAGTGTATGCTGGTCGGGATTAAAGTGATTTGTATCCGACTCCACGACATAAATGATCACAAGGTAGTGTATGCTGGTCGGGATTAAAGTGATTTGTATCCGATTCCACGAAATAAATGATCACAAGGTAGTGTATGCTAGTTGGCATTAAAGTGATTTGTATCCGACTCCGCGACATAAAGTTTTTATGTGGGTCGTAGCCACTGTCTTTGTATGGGTGGGTCACTAACAATGTTTGTATGGGTGAATGAGTGGGTAAGATTGAAACATGTTTAACATCCTCATACCAGACGGATATACGCATTCATGTTAGAATGCTAACGACTACGCTAACAAGCAGCCCAAAATATACCTAATGAACAATATCGTTCATAGGATATATCGTAATGTATCCTAAAACCATTTGTAGGAAAAGAGTCGATGTGCAGTGAAGAAGACAATGTGGAGTGTAGAAGATGATGTGTAGTTTAGAATACGATGTGTCGTGTAGAAGACGGTGTCTAGTGTAGAAGACGATGTGTAATGTAGAAGACTATGTCTGGTATAGAGGGTGGAAAGATCCTTCATGAGAAGACTTTTGTAATGCTATCTCAAGAAGTTTATTTAATTTCTTATCTAACACTCCAGGAGCAAAAAAAAGCATTTCCTCATATTCCAGTAGCCAAAAGGTAGCACTTGACTCCCAACCCATTTTTGAATACTGCATTATACAACACACTTAAAATTCTCGAAAGTTAATGATTCTAAAAAAATCTACCTTCAGTACTATACAAAAACGCATTTCATTGCAGGATTCCGTGGATGGAACGTCGGTGAAGGGGAGGGGACCCGATAATCTCGTCCAGTCGCAGCTGATTAATTGGCCCTAATGATGGGGAGAAAAATTGATCTCGCCGTGTGATTCTATCCGGGCTACAGACCTAGTCGTATGATAAAACCAGAGGTCTATTAGATAATTGCCCTGCAAAAGCCATAAGGTGTTCAGCCAATGACCTATCAGTTTCCTCGTATATTAATTAATATATGACGAAATTCTGTGTCATTTCAAACACGTGACCTTCTTGTTTGACTGTTTTATGTAACATTTGCAAACTAACTTATCAGTAAGAGAGAGTTTTGGATCTATATACAGAGTTTTAAACTTTTTAGATGTTTCATGATTTACCGACAACTTACGGGAACTGACTCGGGGCAATGAATACACATCTATAAAATAAAACAGTTAATGTTTGCTCAAAGAAATTTTGTCTAGCGTTTTTCGTTTCAGAGTTTGCAAGGGTTTACAAAAAAAATAATTTCTCATTAACCTGTTAAAATTATTAAATGAGACTTACACCAAACTAATCACAATAAATCATACTGTCATCCATCCACAAGACATTATTTTATTATTATTATTCTCGCAACAGTGACAGGTTAAAGACGACTCACGCGCAATTTCACTCATAAAAACGTGTTTTTAAATACAAATATCACTTTTAAAAAGCAAATTAGCTCTAGAAAAATCTTCAGCATAATTTGTCCTTAAAGAATATAAAATGGTGTACACTATACAATTAGTTTGAAAATTATTGCTTACTTATTTTACGTTTGACAGCAAGTTAAAGCTCAGAGTTTTATCATTTCAGACCAGTGGCGTGAGGCCGTTCCGCCGGTACCAAAGTTATTTTATGCTCGGGGTGACTTGGGCTGGTACGAGCCACCCCGAGCTAGGTCGCCAAGTCGCGAACTTGCGAAGGTAGTTCTGGTCTTTGTGATTTTAGTTGGTAGTACATTTTGTCTAGAGCAATGTTGTTAAACAACGTAACTATAAAAAATACGACTATTTTATTTTATACAGTTCAGAAAATCATTAAACAAAGTAAAACTAAACAATCAAAACTGGATTAAAATGAAAAAACAGGAAAAACGTCATAAACAGAAGTTTAATGAATTTAAGTACTAGTCTTAAAAAGCATTTAAAATTTTACTTCTTCCATAGTGTACCAAACTTGTGTTATTAAGGTTTCAAGTGTTTGTCATTTTTCCACTAGTAAAACTTGAACAGTTTAGAAAAAGACGAAAAGAATGAAATAATGTTCTCGGATAAAAATACTTGTTATATTTAAAACTAAAAAAGTGGGTTCGTGCAGTCAGTATAAAATAAACACAGTCTATAGACTAATGTTTGTTTATTAATGAAAATATGCATAAACAATAAAAATAATTAACTTGAAGATTACATTCTTTTCGGTTTAATATCTTACAAGAGTTTTCATTCGAATATTATGTCCTTTTAATATATTTAACAAATCTGTTATTAACTGAAATATTTAGTTTTTTCATTATCCAAGAAAAAATCAGCTGACGAGGTAAATCACGTCTCGTTCATTAGCTGATGTTATTCAGAAACCTTATTTTTTAATGAAGGCATTATATATTCGTTGAAGTGTGAACATATATTTAAATATACATGAAATTCTTCAATATTAACCATACATTTATCGTGAATGTGAATACAAAATAATGACTTAGCGATACCTATAGTATATTTTATTTATTTTTTTAATTTAAGTAAGCTGTAATTAAAACTAAGAGAAGCTTACTAGTAATCTTAAAATTACATGTAAAAAATCATTGTATTTAGATATATTTAGGTATACAAATGCTTGAAAACTCATTAATTTCGTTATTTGCACTCGCTCATTGTAATTATGTGAAGGTCAGATTTATCAAATACCAAAGACAATACACTCAACTCACACGACCAGGAGTTCTTTTTTTTTTTTTTTTTTTTTTTTTAATGCCATTAGATATTTCACAAAATACATTGGCTTAGTCATAAGATACAGACAGCACTGGTCTACTCTCTAAAGTCCATTTCTGTCCATTTCTGCGTCACAAACTCAGTTACAGAATAAAATGGATGCTTGATTAAGAATTCCTGCAGAGTCTTTTTAAAATCTTTCTTGTCAAGTTGTCTAATTTCTAACGGAATTTTATTATACAATTTACTAGCCATTATTAGTGGACTCTTATCACTTTTAATTAGTCTAACCTGAGGCAGGTTTACATCATTGCAATATCTTGTCTCATGGCTATGGATCGCTCCTCTCAGCTCAATTTTGTTTAAATTTGCTCTTGCAAACATTGCAATATATATAAAGAGTAGAGGGTTAGTATTTTAAATTTAAAAAAAACCCCTCTGCAATGTTCAAATTTATTAATCTTAGCCATAATTCGTATGGCTTTTTTTTGTAATAAAAATACTTCCTGAGCATGAGAGGAGCCTCCCCATACAATAAGGCCATATGACAAGTGAGGTTGAAAAAGCCCAAAATATGCCTGCCGGAGACTATCCTCATCGATTTCCCCGCAAAGTCGTTTTAAGGCATACACACTTTTGCTTAATATTTTTTTTATTCTAATTATGTGGTGATGCCAATTTAGTAGTTGGTCAAATATTATACCAAGAAAAGGAGGATTAATATTGATATTATCAGTGCTAGGTATTTATTTTAAGCTGAACACCACAGTTTTAGTCTTTTCCGTATTTAGGGCCAATTTATTTGCAGCCAACCAATTTCCAACAATATCCAAATTTGATTTTGAGTCCACTATCGCCTGGCTGCAATTTTTATGTCTAGTGATGACAGTAGTGTCATCCGCATAGAGTATTACTCCTGCAGGCACATTAACACTGAGGTCATTAATAGTTATTAGAAATAGCAGAGGCCCGAGGACAGAGCCCTGAGGCACACCGCTATTTACTGATAAATGACTAGAGGTACTATTACCTCTGTTCTCCACTATCTTCAACATTTCATCGCTATTACTCTTAACTTTTATAATATATTTTTATACATAGATCGACTTCATTTAATTATTTATTATTAGGATACTGGTTGCCAATAGCATGGTCCAACTAGTTTCTGATTGAGTGTGACGAATGTAGTTTTTGTAATTAAGGGTATATGACACAGAGAATGATAACTTCTATAACATTAAATCTAGGCTTTTCAGAATTTGTTTATTTGCTCTTCACACTTATAAATCGCTTTATGTCTAGATAATATTGTTGAATTATCTTTATATGTACATTTAGAATTGTTGTATAAATATTTATGTAATAAATTTAGTTGGATATAACTCAAGTGCAAGGAATCTTAATATTTAGTTATAATAAGATCTCTACTTCAATTCAGTAATTTTTATAGGCGTTATTTCGTTTTATAAATTTTATTCAAAGTATTAATAAAAAAAAATATATATATATATATATATATATATATATATATATATATATATATATATCAATTCCCAACTAAGCTATATTTATAAATATACTTATATATTTATATAATACTACTGAAAATACTTTATTAAAATTTGAATCCTGTAGCATAAGTAATCTTTAAGTAACATACATGTACATGAAAGTAAACCTGAAAAATCCGATTTGTGAAAATCGATCTTTGAAACTTAGTTATTGGATTGGACAACTTATTTATTTACATTAAAAGGCTACTCAATGTGTCTTATTTCAAACATTTAATTTTTTTTATTTTAATTGAATGCTCAAAAATCAACAATTGGTTTTAAAAGTACCATGCAATGTTTATTTGTAAATTTTACAATCTTATGACCTCTTGCTATCCTAACGGTTAACACTTCTAACTTCGATGCAAGAGATCGCGGGTTCAAACCCCAGGAGATTCAACTAAATTTAGTTTGATGAGTTTGGACCATTGTCCCAAACAACGTTTGAATAGTCAATAAACATTGCCACTGGCTTTGAAATACTTAATATATATTATTCTTAAAAAGGTATAACAACAACAAATATTGGGAAAATATACCATCAAAACAAATCTAAAACTCTCCAGCACTATTTTCTGGGCCCTCAATCTGTATTTTTTCTTCCTTCCTCTTGTAGTTTGGCATATTTTTCTTTCTTTTTTTAGTTTGAATATTTGGTATTATTTAGAAAATCAGCAATGTAAAATCTTTCCTTGTCAAACATCTTGCCTATTTAAGATAAAGCAGAACCTGTAAATCAATCCAGAGAGAGAGAGAGACAGAGAGAGAGAGAGAGAGAGAGAGAGAGAGAGAGAGAGAGAGAGAGAGAGAGAGAGAGAGAGAGAGAGAGAGAGAGAGAGAGAGAGAGAGAGAGAGAGAGAGAGAGAGAGAGAACTGTACCATCGATTTGAATTATGATTTTTATTATATGAAGGCTTAACTGATAGAATTTATAAGACCATTATTTGCATGTAAAATTTCAGCGGACTAAATCAAAACCATTCTTGTGAAAGTGACACATAAAGTTTAAACAAGCCGAATTTCGAACTCGTCATCACCTAATTGTGGATCAAAGAACAATCCTATTCATCTCCCCCCCTCCCAGAGAAACCAAAATTGGCGGCGATCAGCCCTTTCGGCCCACAAAGAGTCGCATCGTAATAAATAATCAGTTTGCATTTTAAGCGATGTTACAGCTAGAGGGGGTTGGTTTAAAATAGTGTTCTTTGTGCCAGGAGGGTGACAGAATGAGGATTAGAGGGTAGTCAATAGCATGCTCGATTAGCGGGGACCATCTGTGGTGGTGGAGGGTCGGAGGCAAGGTCTTCGGAGTAAATGAGTCTGCACAAGAAAAAAAGCTCGATGAAAGAATCATAATTGGACTAATATTTAACTTCCGTAGTGAATTAGACCTAAATAGAACAGTATGCAGTTTAATGATGGTGAAGCAATCTTAGATAGAGTAAAAGTTAAATTCGTGACATATCACAATGGTAGTGTACATTACAATATTATAAAAGTATATTGTCTCTTTAGAGGAATAACTCCCAGCTTTGGATTAAATACACGTCTTAGATTTAGGCGATGAATGGGTGACTTATTAGATAAAGGATAATATCTAGCCTCAAAATAACAGCAAACACTCAAATAAATATAAAAAAAACTAAAAACAACAACACTTTCTTAATGGTGATTTTGACTCCTACAATATCGTTTAGAGCAGTAATATTTGAATCTTTAACTTAAGAATTTGTTGCCATAGAAATGATTTTAGTTTTCACCAAAATAATTGCACATTTTGCAGATAGCTCTGTATTAATTGCTCCAACAGTTACAACACACTAGTCAGTATAACAAACTAAGTTTAAAATATTCAACGTTCAGTATAACACTATATTTTACTTTTTTCCCTCACTATGTGTAATTTTATGTGCATATTATTAATAGCTCTATTTATGTATGTATTATTAATATTGAGTTGTTGACATGAGCTATCTTCTAAAACAGAGCTCACATCCTTGAAGAGCGCTTGAAATAAAGACCTTATTTATTTTTATTAAATTAATTTGCTCTGAAATTGGTAGAATTATTATTCTTTACATTAAAAACTCTCTCCCCAAAGCCATGTCCATGTCCCCACTTACAACAAGAGTCTGAAGTGTCTGGACACACAAGGCAAGAGACCGATGGACATGAATATTTCTGGGTGAGTTCTTCACTGGACGAAACAACTGTGGAAAGCGACACATGGAAATTGCTACCTCTGGGATCCAGACTCAGCTAGATACTTGAGATCCAGGACACAGGGCTGTCTCCAGGACATTATTGACCATGAATCGAAGAGTTTTCTGGTTGACAAAGACAACTGCTGCACTATTGGTAATAAACACTTAAAAATGCATTTATGTAAGATAGCAATGTTGGATAATTATTCTCGATTGAAGCTATGCAGGCAGGCTATCAACTATGTATTCATCTAACTAAGCGAGGCTCTAAATCTGTATATTGTATACTAATAGTTAAGGTATCTGTATATTCTCACATGATCCTAACATTGGATCGACACTTCTCAGCACAGACAACTAATTACACACAGATTTCTCATGGTATAGGGGCAATTGTGCACGGTTCTCACCTGGCACAAGATTCGAGCTTGTGGCGTTGCCATAATGATCGGTAATTACATTAAAGTGGGAATTTTTCCCATAAGGTTTTGCTCTCTATAGGTTAAAAACGGACAGCCTAAAAACCAAAGAAAACAACTTGATGCAATAGGAGTGTATAAAGAATGTTTTAAAGTCAAAGGTTCACACTATAGGTAGGCCGCTTATAAAGTGACCTACTGAAAGCACCAGTGCGAGGGAGGTGGATTAAGTGGTGGAAGTGAGATAGAGAATTAATATTTTCCCTCTGTATTATTCCATTTAAAATAATTGTCATGTCAACTAGGAAGACAGTAATCCGTGGACTGGCAGCGTAGTAACAAGCCCCACCCATTACGTCATTAGCAGCAGTACCATTGTTTGGTTTGATTAATGCCAACGAATCAACCTAAGAACGATTAAATTAAATAGTAATTTAATATTAAAATAAAAATTAATAACAACAATATTACAATGAATAGTAATATAAACAATAAATGGCAATTAAAGAAACTAGTAATGTTTCATTAAAGTGTTTTCCAAATAAACACTATTGTGGAAGTTGATCACTTGAAGGAGAAGTTAATAACGCCCGTGATGGACTGCAGCTGGGCAGTGAACAATCCCCTTCCCTGCTGAGATCTCTATATGCGCTAAATACAACACGCAGGTCACTTTCTGTCCACCCTAGTTATAAGTTAATGTTACTTGGTTGGACTTTCAGTTCATTTACAGGAATCAAGAATGTTTATTTGCCATTGACATTTTACAATGCATGAGCAAAAGTCATAATGCATGCTGGCTACGGTCATAATATAGGCCTGGTGAGTACTCATGGTTTACACCACTAAACTACGAGCTGTTTACTCAATCCAGTGAACATTCGAGAGGACTTCTTTCAAAGTTTTTCGTTGTGTGACTCAGAATGTTGTCAACACGCCGTGATCAATGTAGACACAATATTACAACTTCAAAACACTGCGGGTATTGCATATACAAAAAGTAGAGCGGCGTTTCTCTCTTTGTGATATAGGCCTCATTTGGAAGAAAATTTTTGAAATATTAATGGAGCACCATTTTATGAAACACTAAAATACAAGAATTTATGACGATTGATCGACAAATATAGCTCTAATCATTGTACAAACAAACAAGCATAAAGATGCAATGGTGAACGGATAGATTAAAACGGAAACCTTAATTCAACCTGTAAATTGTAGTTATTTATTAGTTTTCAATACTAGCTGATTAATTATAGTTTCACTTAATGAAACTATCTGAGCCTATGTGTGTTTTGTTTTATCTTCATTGGTATTGGTAATAAACAACTATGTTTATTACCAATACCACACACAAAAGCCTATGTGTGTTTTGTTTTTGTTTTATCTCTTCATGAACGTAAATAGTCATACTGTAGTTTATTTTGATTAATATTAGAGTATGAGATTTATGCATGAGAAGCCGTCCAAATGGTTTGTTTGTGATAATGAACTACGTGACTGCAGTTGATTTGTATTCGTAATGAGATCCCCTTTTCTCAGGAAGGCTCATTTACTAGTAGCTTGGCGGCCAGGGAAATGTATTAGCTATTGACCAATTATAATCAAGAAAAAAAATTCATTTCAAGAAATAAGCTATGATTTAGAAACAATCAAGGTGATATTTAATTTATACAAAGAAATAATTATATATTTTATCATGACACATAAAAAAGCATTGATAATAGATTTTCATTTATAAAATCTATTAAACTATTCACAATTTATGTACGATTAAAAAACACCATTTTAAATATATTGTCCAGTAAATCATTATTCTAACTATACGAGATGAATGGAACTAAAGTAATTATTTAAGAACTTAAAAACAAACCTATTTTAATAACTTTTCAAAAATTATTATGTCGAAGTTGCAGTATAAAAATTACTTTTCCCTACTATTATTATAGCCAATATATGTAGATATTGAAGGAAGACACATCGTAAAGGCTATGCATAAACATTCTGGAAGGACAGCGATGAAATGAGCTGTGGGGGGTCACAGCCCCGAATTGGCGAAAATGATTGCTCAATAATGTAGTTATCCGCGCTCTTAAATAATGACTAGGGTCGGCCTGGGGAGGGGTGATATGCGTTTTAGATATGAGATAAGCGGGGTCTGCCTAACTGTGGACACCCCCACACAGCTGTGGACCAGGTCTTCAACAGTACAGAGCCATCGTTGAAAACCCCCACAACTCACGCTAGCTGTATGCCGGCTCTTCAACAGTACAGGGCCATAGGTGGTTACTTCCACATACCTCGCTAGATATGGACCGGCTCTCCAACAGTACAGGGCCATAGGTGGTCACTTCCACAAACCTCGCTAGATATGGACCGGCACTCCAACAGTACAGGGCCATAGGTGGTTACTTTCACATACTTCGCTAGATATGGACCGGCTCTCCAACAGTACAGGGCCATAGGTGGTTACTTTCACATACCTCGCTAGATATGGACCGGCTCTCCAACAGTGCAGGGCCATAGGTGGTCACTTCCACATACCTCGTTAGATATGGACCGGCTCTCCAACAGTACAGGGCCATAGGTGGTTACTTTCACACACTTCGCTAGATATGGACCGGCTCTCCAACAGTGCAGGGCCATAGGTGGTCACTTCCACATACCTCGCTAGATATGGACCGGCTCTCCAACAGTGCAGGGCCATAGGTGGTCACTTCCACATACCTCGCTAGATATGGACCGGCTCTCCAACAGTACAGGGCCATAGGTGGTTACTTTCACACACTTCGCTAGATATGGACCGGCTCTCCAACAGTACAGGGCCATAGGTGGTTACTTTCACACACTTCGCTAGATATGGACCGGCTCTCCAACAGTACAGGGCCATAGGTGGTTACTTTCACACACCTCGCTAGATATGGACCGGCTCTCCAACAGTGCAGGGCCATAGGTGGTCACTTCCACATACCTCGCTAGATATGGACCGGCTCTCCAACAGTACAGGGCCATAGGTGGTCAATTCCACATACCTAACTAGATATGGACCGGCTCTCCAACAGTACAGGGCCATAGGTGGTCACTTCAACAAACCTCGCTAGATATGGACCGGCTCTCCAACAGTACAGGGCCATAGGTGGTCACTTCAACAAACCTCGCTAGATATGGACCGGCTCTCCAACAGTACAGGGCCATAGGTGGTCACTTCAACAAACCTCGCTAGATATGGACCGGCTCTCGTACAGTACAAGGCCTGATGTACTGTAGTCACCCCACATACCTCGCTGGCTTTGGACCAATGTTCTAAATGTATATACAAATATCAAATAGTGATTAAATTTATTTTTACTAAAATAAATTATTTGGAAGTTTGTACATATATTGAATCGCTTTTTATTTTAAATGATGGGGGCGGGGGTTACTGCACCCTTGAATTGCTTAGTTTTAGTATGAAGTATTACTATTATTATTAGGATTGAATCATTGTGGTCGTTACAACCAGTCGAACCTTTGGGTTTTCCTGATCGATATATTCACGTCACCCACATCTGTGTGTCACTCGGTGCGGTGTTTGTTCTGTCGAGTGATTGACACAAACAACTGATGTCAATCGCTGAAGCCTTATAAAGGGAGGTCTGTTTGACTATTAAACGTTGGCTCATACCGTCCGTTCAACATGAAGTGTCTTCCTTTCGTAAGTTTTGGAGATAATGCATAGATTTTTTTCATATCAAGTAAGATAACTGTTATAAAAATATTGGTTTATTAAGTTGATGGATGAATTTCAATTCTCTTAGTATTTAAATTTTTTTATTTAAAATTTTGATTGTAAATTTATTTAATATTAAAAATGTACTGCCTTAGTGAATATGAAATCAGTTTGATTGGTAAAAAGATAATCATATTTTATATTTTGAATAATGAAATTCCTAACATAGTCTCTTTTCAAGTTTGTAAATTTAATACTACTTCAACCTATACTAACTTTAACTTATTTTCTTTTCTTAAAAGAATAAATTAGTACATTTTCTCGTCATTTCACAAGGACCTGCAGGCCTGTGCCTGACCTCTATTCAACGACTGAGGTACCGATCACTAGCTCAGGTGGGGATTTTAAGCGTAATTTTTTTAATCCCCAGTCCAAACAAAGCCTTAGTCTCTCCGCTACCACAACTTCTACTTCTTAAGCTTAAGCGGCTTATGTCATTAATATTCTCCAAAATTGTGCTGGCAACCGTGCTAAAGAAATATTTATTATGATTCTATGTACATAGGTTCCAACGATTTCTGAAGATGAAGATGCCTCGTAGCACGGGTGTGACCGTTTGGAAAATATGCACATATTGTAAATAATCTATTTACTTAGTTGAATCCAGAAGCTTGAATATTGATGGTGAATTCTCTTATAGCTTTCACATACTATATATTTGTAATAAGATATGTAAAGTTGAAACTTATTGCTGTTACTGTCAGAACTATTAATGAAACAATTTATAATCAAAGATATTGCACCTCACTTCCCCCCATGAAGACCCAGAACTGTACGGCAATAGAGAAGATGTGACTTCAAGAGCGATCCTGGTGACGAACTGTGGAACTAACAGCTTCTGAAACATGTATTGTACGGTAGTTCTTCTATAATTTCCTTATTATATTGTCTTAATCCTGCCCAAATTTCCAGAAATGACGTCTCTGTATTCATTATCACATCCTGAAATAGGGAAGTAGTCTATCATCACCATAACTTGACTTAACTAGAGTATATGGGGGGAGTTTAAGTGATCGGCAATTTGGATCTATTCTCAATAGCACCAATATTGAACGGATAAGTCAATATTTTAGGTATTTACCGATAAGTTGCGTTTGATTTGTTATTTTTTGTTTATTTCGATTTGTGTAATACACGTACTGTATTGAAAACTGTTTAAATTTAAAAAAATAGTTTAAATAAAAACCTCAGCAAATTGAACTAAAAAGCATTTGTCAAATGTTGATCTTTACATTTTGCTTATTATGAATAATTTTTCGAAATAATTAACGATGGAGTTATGTTTTGCTTGGTTAAAAAATAATAGTACTATTATTGGTCTTATTGAGATTAGATCCGCGCTGGACGAGTGTAAGTAGAACTTTTTATCATTACAGCCTCCCGTCCCTTACAGGTCCTAAACAGAGTCATTACAGAAATGTAATTAATGTGTTTTAGTTTTTCCTGGCACTCCTGGTCGTCATGTACACGACTGTGACCGACGCCGGTCAAGTCCATGTAAAAGTCCACGAGCACACAGCTGGCAACGACGAGATCGGCGACACGGTGGACGGCTACACTCCCCATGACATCCCCGTCCTGCCCTACGAAGTAAGCGCCGATCAGAAAAGGTACGAGGATGACCCTGACGCCGGCGACGAAGAAGTTGATGAATATCAATAGGTCAAACTGTGTTACCAATAGCAATAAATCTGTTCTGTCTGTGATACTCAACGGTTTATTACTACCTTGAATAGAATTTCATAAATTAAATTATTGATATTATGTTCAGAAGAATTTTTTTCCATTCCTTTTTGCTTACATTCTTAACATCCTTGGTTTGGTTTCTCCCTGATTTTTATTCAAATTGATATAGCACATTATAATTCAATAAAATCATACTCTTTCTTCAGTTTTATTCCAATAACAAATAAATAAAAATTAGGAATAATTTAAATGTTCTAATTATTACATGTTTCATTCGGACTTTCATAGTATTCTTTATTTTAAAGATCAAATCGAAATTTAAGAGATTCTCAAAACCGCTAGTAAAACTTTAATTTTTAAAGACGTAAATTTGTATATTATATCTCCATATAGTGAAGTCAATAAGGCTTTGATATAGCGATATACACTAAACAAATGTCTTTGATATAGCGATATAGGCCCTACACTAAGCCAATGTCTTGGATATAGCGATATACACTAAACAAATGTCTTTGATATAGCGATATAGGCCCTACACTAAACCAATGTCTTGGATATAGCGATATACACTAAACCAATGTATTTGATATAGCGATATACACTAAACCAATGTCTTTGATATAGCGATATACACTAAACAAATGTCTGATATAGCGATATAGGCCCTACACTAAACCAATGTCTTTGATATAGCGATATACACTAAACCAATGTCTTTGATATAGCGATATACACTAAAACCAATGTCTTTGATATAGCGATATACACTAAACCAATGTCTTTGATAAAGCGATATACACTAAACCAATTTCTTTGATAATCTTCTTGCTTTAAGATTACGTTAATATTCAAAGCAGTTTATTAATTAAATGTTTTCTGAGAGTAAAATTTGAAGATACAAACAAATGTTCAGAATAATCTGGCTGTTTATCGTGTTTTACAGAGGAAATCTTAAGAAGGGTACAAAAAACTACCGAATTCATTCAGTTTGCTGTTATTATTATTTTTTTAACTATGACCATGATAATGTGTGAATTATAGGTTCATAATGGATTATTTATTCCCTGGAACGTGTCGTTTAAAGCTTGATATTAGATAATAATAACAATTTATTCGTATACTTCAATTAGAGGAATATTGTCAAAATTTTAAAAATACAAATACATTTTTTTTACAGTTATATAGGTTTTATAATATACTATTAGGTTGAGACTTGTTGGTAAAACTCTTCAAGTGTACATATAACTCGTTCTTTAAGCCCTTCATGAAGAGCCGTCTTTAAGTTTCTTTGCCCTCTTCATCCGTAATTCTGTTGGTAAGCAGTTGCTCAGCTATCTTCCCATGTAGGTTGGTTTATTCACATATTGTGCTGGGTGATGAGTGAGAAGTGGTCACATTGTTGAGTGTCGTGTGTTGTAATAGTTGGACTAGGCTTCAATAGATAAATTGGTCACATTAGGCCAACTTCAAAATTATTATTATAATAATAAATAAAACATAGTCTTATTTACATAGAGTAATTATTGTGATTTAAGACTATATAAAAAGAAATGTATGTGTGTATGTCCTTTACGCATTACTAAACCACTCATCGGATCGCCATGAAACTTTGGGAAGTTGTAGAGTTCACGACCGGAAAGGTTTCTGGCTTGGTTTCATTCTCTTCCGACTCTAGGGCTCCGCCCCACTGGCATTTAAAGTTTCAATGTTATTCTTATGGAGACATTCTATTTATTTCATTATTCGTCAGATTTACAAAAAACACATGAAATGAAAACTTTTTAAACACACCCAAGTGGGGTTAGGTTAGGTTAGGTTAGGTTAGGTTAGGTTAGGTTAGGTATCAGATTAAAGGTATTAACTTTATTTATTTGAGACCATAATTCGTTTGATAAAATCAAATAAAATGAACACTTTTTAAGTGATGCTTATTGAAGATTAACATTTAAAACAAACTAAAACATTATTGTTAATCATATTGTAAAGCACGAGTGTGTTGGTAATTATTTATTAGTTGCTAGTTATTAGAACAAACCATTTATTTTCTTCCATGTACTTTTCTGAGTTTTAAGTTTAAAACATTGTTGAGAAATCTTTAGTAGATAGTTAAACCCAGACATATTTTTAAAATCAACTGTCTTTTAATAATAACAATCTTTATAAGGATGTCAAAACCCACAATATAAAAACGAAATTAATCGATTCTGTTGATATTTTTCTATTTTTGAATGGTTTCCATTAAATATAAGAAGGAGGTTCCCGTAAATTCATTTGTCATGAGAACCAATGGTGAAACAGCCATAGTTGAGGCTAAAGCCGGCACCACACTGTTCGCGAACATGTTCGAACGTTCGTGAAGTGTGGGAGCCTCGCGAATACCGAGCACGAATGTTCGAGATTCCCGGACATTTAGCCATGTTCGCTTTGGTGGCAGTTTTTGGGCCGAATCATAGGAGGCGAATGTTCACCGAATGTTTGGGAAGCTACTACATTCGATCAGTGTCTGCTTATATGTTCAAGTAATAAATATTTATGTTGCTTATTGATTTAGTGAAACTGTCGTAATTAAGTAATATTTAACTTTAATTTAATATATAGCATTTGCTGATTAAATCACAATAATGTATTCCTTTGTGGATAGAAACTACATAAAGAATGCAATATTACACGATGTCAAACTATTTAGAACCTAGTGTAATAAAATTTCCATATTTATAAATGTATGAAACTTAAGATCATGAATTTGTACTGTACAGCCTGTAATTTTCTAGAGCAATTATTTAAGTATTGTCAACTGTACCAATCGGAGTAGGCTACCTGTGACTGGTAGTTATTCAACAGCTTTTAGAATTAAAGTAGGCCATTAAGAATTTTTCTGAATAGTAAAGTAACTTAAAACTCCAATTTAAATAAATACATTTAGACTTGAGAAAATCAGTTGAGTTGTTATTTTATAAGAAATATTTGAGTAAGAATTAATAATATATAGCCCCTGAACTATTAAAATAAAAAATATTTAGACATACCTGTCAAAAGTTAAAAATGAGGTGAAGAAGTTTTATTCTCTGACGACATGTTTCATGTATTCACCTAAAGATGATATATTTATATCGAAACATGTTGTGAGAGAATAAAACAACATTATAAGTCTTTACCTCATTTTGACCTTTTGACAGGCATATCAAAATATTTTAAAATATTTGAACACATCCATATTTTATTTGAATAATTATGTACATGCAAAAAGAGACCATAGAACATTCTTAACAACGCCCAGGTAATTTTATTCGATTAGTTATCTCTTATTTAAGATTACATGGCATTTTGTTCATTACACGCTCTAAAGCCATATTTTTAAAACAATTGAAATTGAATGCTGAAATGAACCGGCAATAGCGATCGTTAACGCATCAATTTAATATTATTACTTTCTTATAACTTACTGATACATGATACCGATGGCTATCACTTCCTCGTCTGTAATATGTAGTGCTATTATTGTTCACTATAACTTACTGATACATGATACCGATGGCTATCACTTCCTCGTCTGTAATATGTAGTGCTATTATTGTTCACTATAACTTACTGATACATGATACCGATGGCTATCACTTCCTCGTTTGTAATATGTAGTGCTATTATTGTTCACTATAACTTACTGATACATGATACCGATGGTTATCACTTCCTCGTCTGTACTATGAAGTGCTATTATTGTTCACTATAACTTACTGATACATGATACCGATGGCTATCACTTCCTCGTCTATAATATGTAGTGCTATTATTGTTCACTATAACTTACTGATACATGATACCGATGGCTATCACTTCCTCGTCTGTAATATGTAGTGCTATTATTGTTCACTATAACTTACTGATACATGATACCGATGGCTATCACTTCCTCGTCTGTAATATGTAGTACTATTATTGTTCACTATAACTTACTGATACAGGATACCGATGGCTATCACTTCCTCGTTTGTAATATGTAGTGCTATTATTGTTCACTATAACCTACTGATACATGATACCGATGGCTATCACTTCCTCGTCTGTACTATGAAGTGCTATTATTGTTCACTATAACCTACTGATACATGATACCGATGGCTATCACTTCCTCGTTTGTAATATGTAGTGCTATTATTGTTCACTATAACCTACTGATACATGATACCGATGGCTATCACTTCCTCGTCTGTACTATGAAGTGCTATTATTGTTCACTATAACCTACTGATACATGATACCGATGGCTATCACTTCCTCGTCTGTACTATGAAGTGCTATTATTGTTCACTATAACCTACTGATACATGATACCGATGGCTATCACTTCCTCGTTTGTAATATGTAGTGCTATTATTGTTCACTATAACCTACTGATACATGATACCGATGGCTATCACTTCCTCGTCTGTAATATGTAGTGCTATTATTGTTCACTATAACTTACTGATACATGATACCGATGGCTATCACTTCCTCGTCTGTAATATGTAGTACTATTATTGTTCACTATAACTTACTGATACAGGATACCGATGGCTATCACTTCCTCGTCTGTAATATGTAGTGCTATTATTGTTCACTATAACCTACTGATACATGATACCGATGGCTATCACTTCCTCGTCTGTACTATGAAGTGCTATTATTGTTCACTATGAAAATAAACTTTAACCCAATAATTACTTAATTTTGTTGAACTTAACCCAATAGGTAAAATTTATTTATGTTAATCGAAATCACAGAAAATAATTCAACTTCAGCTGCAACACCGCATTGTGAATGAAGTTATCCATCTTCGTGCTGAACCTTTGTCTAGAAGTTCGCCAAATGTTCACCGAGTGTCCTGAACATGTCATTGTATTCGCGAGTCGTGTGGGACCAGCGGTGACTTGGCAAGCAATTAACTCATGTTCGATTTTATTCTAGAAGTTTTTATTCTAACTGAAATATTTTAAAATGATGAAATACTGTAAATAGCAACATTAATTTACGAAAATTTGGTAATTATTTATATCATCTTATGTTTGTTCATTTTATTATTTATCTTTAATATTTAATGTTATATTAAGTTTTCCTCATGTGTTCATTTGTTATATGCTTTAACATATTTGTATTTTTCTGAAAAATATAAAAACTACAGTTAGTAAATCTCTTAATTATATTTAAGGTAGAAAGATAATCGAAAGACTGTATAAAAAAAGAAACTAATTGTATGCACAAAAAATTTAGTATAAATTAAAATAATAGTGTTATTAATTATTATTACTATTATTGTATTATTAATAAATATTATATAGTGCTATCTTTCATATTACTTATTAAATAGGTAGGCTACCCAACAATTTCTGAGGGACTCTTCTATAAATAAATCACTCCGAAGACATAACAAGTTCTATTAGATATAAATATCCTAAATGACCAAGTGTATTGAATTACGCTGGCCCGTGGACATTTGTAACATATTTTCTTGCATATTTATATTTGTAATCGTGTGGACTGTACATTTTTTAGTGTACGTTTAATAAGTGGGTTAAGACTCATTTTATACTTAATGTTTGTGCCCTTGGCTTACAAAACATTCTTAGAGATTCAAATTAATACATAATGATATTAGTTTATTATTTGCCATCATATAATTTCACATCGTTCTAGAAGATTCATAGTTTCCTAACATATTTCTTCTTCGCCCATTAAATGAAAACACTGCCTATATAATTATTGTTACAGGCATTTATTATTTAATAGTAAGACACTCCTTATTCCTCCAAAATCCTCAAGGATAAACACACTAATTATTGCTACAGATGTACATTGGTTGTAATCTGTTTATGACTGAAACTGAGGCGTCACAGCAGCCATAAGAAAGACATCTCAGTTTATTTTTCTCAGTGAAAAACTAAAGTTTCCCAAACCGCTAAGTCAACATGCCCAGAAACCCCTATAATGGCAATGCAATTTTACCGTAATCAAGCCAAAACCTGCTTTTCTATTTCAAATGCACGGTTCCTGTTTATTATTATAATGAGCTATAATTAAAACTGTATTATTATTAAAGGTCCAATCTTGTGAACCAAAAGTTGATATTATTAGTTTTTAATGTAAAATTATCAAGAATGGCATTTAAAGTTGCACATATTTAACCATGAAAAACTAAAAAAATACTTAAAGTACAAAAAATTTCAAAACACTTCAATTGTTACGATACGATTATTATTATTATTAGTAGGCCCCTATTATGAACCGAATCGTTGAAATATAAATCCATGTTTTTGCAGTGTTTTGTGGAAAAACGGCTACCTTGAGGCGTTGCTATAGTTACGGCTGGCTAATATCGTCAAGTCATTAGTCCTAGCATTTTGATCCTCATTGTAGTTCCAGCAGCTGCTATAGGAGTGCTCTGAAGTCAGTCGGAAGATTTAATAAATGGACTATAGAACAGCTGTTCTGTACCACATATACATTATAATAGGTGTGCTAAAATTATTTTTAATCCTAAGTTAATATATAGTTTAAAGTGTGTTTCATGCGCATGTAGATTGATACACATTAAAACGAACAACGCCATCTTTTTGTAAAATTGCATGACGATTACTATTGATTAAATAGTTAAATACGCAAAGCCGAACTCTACTTAGGTAAAATAATGTATGGCATTACATTAGGTACAGAATATTTATGAAAGGTATACAAAGATACACACAAGTGACGATAGAGCATCAGTCACCACAGAGATCGACATCTGTCAAGAGATGAGTAACTAGCGAGAAACAACATGGAGAGGCTGCTCATCGTAAGTAGACATACCAATCCAACATGTTATGTTAATAGTAGATAAATGTACGATTTTTAGGAATAGTATCTATATACATGTATTACTTATTTTAATGTAGTCGGCTCACTATTTTTATAAAAATACTTTAATTTAAAATTTGATAGAAAGCATTTTTAATTAACAACTATAACAGTACGATTTAAAATAGTCAATAAGTTCAATTCCCAAGTTACTTAATGTACTGTTCTTATTTTACTAATGTTACATCGATGAAATAAAATCTATCAGATTGCTCGAAACAACCTGTATTTCAATGTGTCATACAAATTATACGATTATTTATTTGAAAAAAACAATATTTTTCAACATTGTATTTCAATGCAAAATATAAGAGGTATTTTATTACACTTTCAATTTTCAACACAATTAACTACTAATCTGTATACAGGGTGGGAAAAAAATATGGAAACGCTTTCACAACTTTTCTATGACTTCACTGGTAAAAGTGAAATCTTGTACTTTATCATGGTAACAAAGAACACACTTTTTGACGCCATTAGCGACATTTCATCTTTTCAGGGAACGTCCCACGTGGAGTTGAACGAACATCTTTAATGTAAATATTTTAAGTAGGGTACTTGATCTTTTAAGTAAATTATTCTGATGAAAAATTATACTTTATGGAACACAATAACTCAAAATATTAAACTATCAAATTATATATGGAAAACAATAAAGCTGTTGTGAAAGCATTTCCATATTTTTTCCACCCTGTATAATGCTTATAAAAGTAAATACGGTATCGGGTGCACCATTTAAGGCGAGTATAAGGATATCCCGCCAAATAGTTTAGTAAATACAAAATGTTAAATTGAATAACTGTACAGTTTGCTTTGGGTTTTTTGATTATAAACAAAGATTTACCTTAACTAGTGTAGTACAACTTTTTTCTTTTCAATTAGAGTTTATAATCAGTGGTTACTTAGCACGACTTGATCAGACTTATTTACTAGCCAGTATCCTCGGTGGACAGACTTTGCGGTCTCAAAATTATACTATTACCATACTAAAAATGACTATATTTTTTATATTTACAGTCGCATACACGACTATAGATTTAGTTCGGACTGGTTTATGCTGTAAGATCGGATTTCAAGGGCGTGCGAAAAGCCTGATACGTTAACGAATGACAAACCTCAGGGATGCAGCTCTTAATTCTTAAGAACAATATCCCTGTCTTCAAACTACTACTGCTGTAAAAAATATATAAATACTATGTAGAGATAACTACAATAACTACAAAATAGCTAACTATACAAAATTACTGTTTGTTGAATTTGTACTATTTTAAATTTTAAATCAAGTGCATGACTTATATTTCCTCATTTTATATTGTATGAGTAGCAACAAAGTAAACGTTGTTGATTATTTAATTTCAAAACAATAATAAAGTTTAAGTTTAGGGCCAAAGTTCAAAATTCCATTATGGTATTACAACCAAAATATTAAAATTTCGATGTAGGGTTCGTTATGATGTTATTTAGTAACCCTGGAATTAGCCACTTCGGTATATAGAGTTGGTTTTGTATAGGTTTGTAATAATATAGTTCAACGCCACTGTGTATCGGCCAGTCCCCGTGCTTGCCGTGTGACGTTACCGCTTCAGAATCTTTCAGTCCTTTCGCTTTTCTCGCATGAGAGGTTTGCTCACATATTTCACTTCTTATTCTCGCTCACATCGTTACATCAGTTTTTACTAAGTTCGTTATTGTGATAGTAATAATTCATGCTAAAAAATGCATGTTAATGTGAGTGTGAAAAAGCAAATAGTATTCACATTGTCAATAATTGTTCGATATCGTTAAACATATGTTGGTATTGTTCTACTTACCGTAGGATTTTAAATTTTTGTTTGGTTTGGGGATTTTTGACTAGAGGGTCAACCCTCTAAATCCGCCACTGAATGAGAGTTTTTATAAATGTTATTCCTCTATATATATATATATATATATATATATATATATATATATATATATATATATATATAAATGTTGTATAACATTTAAAAATATCCCCGTGTTCAAAACATGGAAACCCTGCACGCATTGTATACAATGCTGTGTTGCCAATGTTTCACTAATGATTCTACTATGAGAAACCCACATTTTACCTGTGGCTCAAAGCTCTAAAATTAACCAAACATTGTGAAATTTCAAAGTACTCGGAGAGCTATATAGTTTACACTATTGACTTTAAAGCGACGTTATTTTAAAAAAGTTTATCTTAAAATTAAATTTGTGTCATATACATTAATTTCGTGGCTTGACAATTATATAATCTTTTACGACTAAATGATAGTAAAACCATTTTTGGTACAATTAAATTGAAAAGACTAGCATGGGTGGCCCTTAACCTGCACCTCTAGAACCTCCTCGTGACTGAATGGTGTACTTCGGTGAGTTCTGTAAACTAAAGCGATGCACTTCCACCGATGACATAATGTATTTTTGTTTAAAAAATGGATGATTTCGAATGACAGGCATAATTGTTATTCGTAGGCTAATTGTAGATTTTAAAAAGGTTACTTCAATTATAATGTTTTATGAGCAATTGTTAAAACATAAATCATTCGTAAATATAATTTCTTATTTTAATCTTTCGTCCTCATTTCATAAATAAATTTATTTGTTTAAGGTTAATCGATTCATGACCATTTTTGAAAAGTATTTTTTTAATAGTCTATCATTATTTATCCTCTTACATTATAAAATATCCAGAATGTTCTGTATTTTCCTAAGTTCTTATTAATTGACCTCCCCTTCATCAAGCCTCGATTGAATCATGTACCTATTTCAGTACAGTTCCTTCGTGACTATCTCTGGTCTGAGGATGGCAAAAATGTTTTACTGAAATCGACCACTTTCCGAATTGTGTAGTTATAGTATAATCAATTTGTTTGAGTTATGTTCTCTTGTTTTGTATTTTTACTAACATATAATATGTTAGTAAGAAATTATTCCTAATTTCATTACTAATCATAGACATAGATTTTATATTTATTGTATCCTGGTCTTGCAAAGGATCTCTTTTTATCTTTAATTTCTTCAGGTCCTGGGAATGATGTATATTTTCCTCACCGATGGAGTGTACTCAGTGTATGATCCCCCTGCAACCATCCCCCCTCCTGAGGAGTTCGCGCGCATCCTGAGCCAGGAGTCAGTACCACGAGAAGACACGGTCGTGCAGCTCGAGAAGACGCTGGAGGCGCGCCTAGGCCTGCCCAGAGGCCGGCAGATTCCTCCCTTCAGCAAGTTCAAGGCCGATGAAGTAATAACAGTTCATGTGGGAGAGAACAATTAAATTCATTCTTGAATCACAGGTGGAAGTTTCTCTAAACATTGTAGCCTATTATATGAACTAACAATAACAAAAATGTTAATTTTAAATTAAATATATCCAAATTATTAGCATTATTATTTTTATACCACTGTATTTTTTTATAGTTAATACGTTTTAACACTAGGCAAATATGTAGGTATTTAGGTTCCGACCTTTAGACTTTAAAAAAATCATGTGTGAATGTTTATGTTTATCGAATAGTTTTTCTAACAAATTAAAGCTAGCAATTTTTTTTCTTCATCATGAAACCAACTTTCAAAATTTTCATGGAAGCACAAAATATATCGGAAATACCTTACTGCCCCCAATTAAATAACGTAAAAACGTAAATTACTATAAAAATAATAGTTCCAATAAGCCAAGTACTTTGTTTTAGGCCTAATATTGTGTTATGAGTTGGCACTCAACCTGTCTTCCCATTATAGTCACTTTACTACTACAGACTCAACCTTACTTCCCATTATAATCACTTTAGCTACTACAGACTCGACCTTACTTCCCATTATAGTCACTTTAGCTACTACAGACTCGACCTTACTTCCCATTATAGTCACTTTAGCTACTACAGACTCGACCTAGCTTCACATTATAGTCACCTTAGCTACTACACACTCGACCTATCTTCCCATTATAGTCACTTTAGCAACTACAGACTCGACCTAACTTCCCCATTATTATCACTTTAGCTACTACAGACTCCACCTAACTTTACATTATAGTCACTTTAGCTACTACAGAATCGACCTTACATCCCATTAGTCACTTTAGTTACTACAGACTCGACCTATCTTCCCATTATAGTCACTTTAGCTACTACAGACTCGACCTAGCTTCACATTATAGTCACCTTAGCTACTACACTCTCGACCTATCTTACCATTATAGTCACTTTAGCTATTACAGACTCGACCTTACTTCCCCATTATAATCACTTTAGCTACTACAGACTCGACCTAACTTCACATTCTACTCACTTTAGCTGCTACAGACTCGACCTAGCTTCACATTATAGTCACTTTAGCTACTACAGACTCGACCTAGCTTCACATAATAGTCGCCTTAGCTACTACACACTCGACTTATCTTCCCATTATAGTCACTTTATAGCAACTACAGACTCTGCCTACCTTAACATTATACTCACTTTAGCTGCTACAGATTCGACCTATCTTCCCATTATAGTCACTTAAGCTACTACAGACTCGACTTTACTTCCCATTATAATCACTTTAGCTACTACAGACTCTGCCTACCTTCACATTATACTCACTTTAGCTACTACAGACTTGACTTTACTTCCCATTATAGTCACTTTAGCTACTACAGACTCTGCCTACCTTCACATTATACTCACTTTAGCTACTACAGACTCGACCTATCTTCCCATTATAGTCACTTCAGTTACTACAGACTCGACCTCTCATCCCATTATAGTCACTTTAGCTACTACAGACTCTGCCTACCTTCACATTATACTCACTTTAGCTGCTACAGACTCGACCTATCTTCACATTATTGTCACTTTAGCTACTAATATATGGTACTTTGGTTACTGTCTATATAATAGATTGTTAAACTTATTTGAAAAACGTAAAAGTCGCACAAAATACAGTTTATACATTTTAATCCTCAAAAAGGACAGATACTATAATGATCAACATTGGTAAACCATGTTTACCTGCAAAAATCTCTATAAAATATGTACTTTTTGTAATAATACTCTAATAAATTTGTGTTGTGGGACTCACTTTCAATTTCTACCAACACGAAATATACTTGGTTAATTCATTTAATGTGTGATCACTAAAACATTATGCTCTCTCTCTCTCTCTCTCTCTCTCTCTCTCTCTCTCTCTCTCTCTCTCTCTCTCTCTCTCTCTCTCTCTCTCTCTCTCTCTCTCTCTCTCTCTCTCTCTCTCTCTCTCTCTCTCTCTCTCTCTCTCTCTCTCTCTCTCTCTCTCTCTCTCTCTCTCTCTCTCTCTCTCTCTCTCTCTCTCTCTCTCTCTCTCTCTCTCTCTCTCTCTCTCTCTCTCTCTCTCTCTCTCTCTCTCTCTCTCTCTCTCTCTCTCTCTCTCTCTCTCTCTCTCTCTCTCTCTCTCTCTCTCTCTCTCTCTCTCTCTCTCTCTCTCTCTCTCTCTCTCTCTCTCTCTCTCTCTCTCTCTCTCTCTCTCTCTCTCTCTCTCTCTCTCTCTCTCTCTCTCTCTCTCTCTCTCTCTCTCTCTCTCTCTCTCTCTCTCTCTCTCTCTCTCTCTCTCTCTCTCTCTCTCTCTCTCTCTCTCTCTCTCTCTCTCTCTCTCTCTCTCTCTCTCTCTCTCTCTCTCTCTCTCTCTCTCTCTCTCTCTCTCTCTCTCTCTCTCTCTCTCTCTCTCTCTCTCTCTCTCTCTCTCTCTCTCTCTCTCTCTCTCTCTCTCTCTCTCTCTCTCTCTCTCTCTCTCTCTCTCTCTCTCTCTCTCTCTCTCTCTCTCTCTCTCTCTCTCTCTCTCTCTCTCTCTCTCTCTCTCTCTCTCTCTCTCTCTCTCTCTCTCTCTCTCTCTCTCTCTCTCTCTCTCTCTCTCTCTCTCTCTCTCTCTCTCTCTCTCTCTCTCTCTCTCTCTCTCTCTCTCTCTCTCTCTCTCTCTCTCTCTCTCTCTCTCTCTCTCTCTCTCTCTCTCTCTCTCTCTCTCTCTCTCTCTCTCTCTCTCTCTCTCTCTCTCTCTCTCTCTCTCTCTCTCTCTCTCTCTCTCTCTCTCTCTCTCTCTCTCTCTCTCTCTCTCTCTCTCTCTCTCTCTCTCTCTCTCTCTCTCTCTCTCTCTCTCTCTCTCTCTCTCTCTCTCTCTCTCTCTCTCTCTCTCTCTCTCTCTCTCTCTCTCTCTCTCTCTCTCTCTCTCTCTCTCTCTCTCTCTCTCTCTCTCTCTCTCTCTCTCTCTCTCTCTCTCTCTCTCTCTCTCTCTCTCTCTCTCTCTCTCTCTCTCTCTCTCTCTCTCTCTCTCTCTCTCTCTCTCTCTCTCTCTCTCTCTCTCTCTCTCTCTCTCTCTCTCTCTCTCTCTCTCTCTCTCTCTCTCTCTCTCTCTCTCTCTCTCTCTCTCTCTCTCTCTCTCTCTCTCTCTCTCTCTCTCTCTCTCTCTCTCTCTCTCTCTCTCTCTCTCTCTCTCTCTCTCTCTCTCTCTCTCTCTCTCTCTCTCTCTCTCTCTCTCTCTCTCTCTCTCTCTCTCTCTCTCTCTCTCTCTCTCTCTCTCTCTCTCTCTCTCTCTCTCTCTCTCTCTCTCTCTCTCTCTCTCTCTCTCTCTCTCTCTCTCTCTCTCTCTCTCTCTCTCTCTCTCTCTCTCTCTCTCTCTCTCTCTCTCTCTCTCTCTCTCTCTCTCTCTCTCTCTCTCTCTCTCTCTCTCTCTCTCTCTCTCTCTCTCTCTCTCTCTCTCTCTCTCTCTCTCTCTCTCTCTCTCTCTCTCTCTCTCTCTCTCTCTCTCTCTCTCTCTCTCTCTCTCTCTCTCTCTCTCTCTCTCTCTCTCTCTCTCTCTCTCTCTCTCTCTCTCTCTCTCTCTCTCTCTCTCTCTTTCTTCAAATTTAATAGAATGTCCCACTTCATTCTACGAGTTAACCTGCCCACGTATCTGTATATTATATGTAAAAACATACACAGAAAATGGCTGACCCAATTTTTCTTCATATATGAATGATCCCACATATATAAAACATATACATCCCACATATTTTTGTATGAGGTCCCAATTGTAAAGAGAGCCCAACCAACATCATTTCATTATTGCTCCAAAAATTACAAATATTATCTCTGAAAAACAAATAGTTAATTCTTTAATGAACTGAGTAAAATTTAAAGCCTATTGCTTCACATTAATTAATAGTTTTAACGAAATATTCCTAAATCTGTTGATTCAATTTTTAGAGTTCATATCTTCATAATAATCTCATATTTAAAAGTTGACAGTTTAAAAAAATAAATATAACAACGTTTTGGGCTTTGCAGCTCAGAACAACAGTTTATATCTTTTCATTGCTATTTATTTGTCATTAGGGTTACATTTTCTTCCAACAAACCAAAGTTTACAGCTTTTGTTGAAGAGTTACTGGTGTTCGTCGACACATTTAACGGAAGTTAAACCAGCTCAACAAAGTATCTTTGTCTTTACTATTCTCGTCACTCTTGCCTCCAGCACCTAATTTCAATGTTTGACCTAGACGTCCAAAGGTTCCACTAGCTCCAGAAAATCCTCCTCCTGAGCCTGCTTTGACACTCCCTTCAAATTTACCACCTCCACCTAAACCTCCTTTGACATTTCCTTCAAATTTACCATTAGCACCTCCCTGGCCGTTCACTTTGTAAGATCCTTCTGCACCCTTTCCTGAACTTCCATGGCTGTTAGCTTTGAAACCACCCTCAAAATTTCCGCCTGATTTTTTCCCTTCTACTACTTGAGCGTTCTCTTGGTAATGACCTCCGTGAAAATCAGTTCCTCCCTGGATCTGAGCTCCACCTACTTTACCATGCTTGCTCTTTTTACCTTTATCTTCATCACTGCTACTGTCCGAGTTGCTTCCGATTTTGTATTCGGTATTTACTTTTGCGGCGTCAACTGCTTGATCGTCCTTATCCTTCTTCTTTTTGCCCCACCAAGGCTTTCCTGTGGCGAGTGACACAGCTACTACGACTAGGAACAGACTCTGAAAGAAAACATGCAGCCAACTTCACTGAAATATATTGCATTCAATGACAACAAATAAAGAGACAACAGTACAGTTATTCATGCGGTTTTATGAATATATTTTGTCTTTTTGATTTAGCTAATTTTATGATTATTTTCTTGCCGTCAAAATGTAAACTGTATTAAAATGTTTGCTTAGTATCCATACCTTTAGTTAGTTTGGATTGTATTAATGAAGTTTGTATGTATGGTTTGCTTCTTTACAACTGTCTTGTACTTCATTTCTTAATAAAATAAATATCATTCTTTATTAAATAAAAGTTAAATTTTTATGTATATAGTCACACAAAATAATACAGTGTGGGATCGATGAGTCCATACTTTACAATAAGAACGAATAATAGGATGGATTTTTATGTTAATTAATAATTTTAAATATATATATCTGTAATTATAAGTATGTTAGACTTTTTATTTGTATACTATATCAATATTACAAATTAATATTGAAGTATTTTGGCAAATATTGGACAAAATCCAATTTCAATGCTATATTTAATATAAAATAAAGATAGCAAAGTTTTAGTTTGTATAAAGTAAAGCGTTACTTAATATGTTTAATATATAAAAGGAAAAAAACAATATTATAATTATTATAATTATTGCAGGTAGAGGCATTATCCATCCCCTCTACAGCAGTTTACTATGATTCACGTAAAGTATTACTGTGGCCTGAAATAACAAATTAATTTGAGCTATACTATGATTCACGTAAGGTATTACTGTGGCCTGAAATAACAAATTGATTTGAGCTATGCTATGATTCACGTAAAGTATTACTGTGGTCTGAAATAACAAATTGATTTGAGCTATGCTATGATTCACGTAAAGTATTACTGTGGTCTGAAATAACAAATTGATTTGAGCTATGCTATGATTCACGTAAAGTATTACTGTGGCCTGAAATAACAAATTGATTTGAGCTATGCTAATGATTCACGTAAAGTATTACTGTGGCCTGAAATAACAAATTGATTTGAGCTATGCTATGATTCACGTAAAGTATTACTGTGGTCTGAAATAACAAATTGATTTGAGCTATGCTATGATTCACGTAAAGTATTACTGTGGCCTGAAATAACAAATTAATTTGAGCTATACTATGATTCACGTAAGGTATTACTGTGGCCTGAAATAACAAATTAATTTGAGCTATACTATGATTCACGTAAGGTATTACTGTGGCCTGAAATAACAAATTGATTTGAGCTATGCTATGATTCATGTAAAGTATTACTGTGGCCTGAAATAACAAATTAATTTGAGATATGATTCGTGAAAAGTATTACTGTGCCCTGAAATATAAATTTGTAGTAAATAAACCCTGGTCCTAAATCTGCGTATGAGTTATAATTCTTCTAGTTTCTATGAATTGGACTAATTCAGTGACGTAAATATATAATACAACTTACCAGCCAAAGTCGGGCCATTTTGACCTCCTGTACTGTCCCACAGTCTATTGCCGGGTATTTATACTGTGGTTCAGATCTACAAGTTGTGGCAAACATTTGTGTCAACTATTTGTAGTTATAATTACATCTATACAATTAAACTCTTCACAATCTTCAATTAATAGATCAGTTGTTACAAACAGCTGGCAGTGCAAGAACTATTGTTGTTACTGCTGGAAGCGCACTTCCAGCGTTAGATGAATACATCATCTAACGTGTTATTAACATTATCAATAACATTTACTTTGCTGGTAAAATAAATAGGAAGTAATAACAAGATATAATAATTGAACTGGAAGACAATTGTTGTATATTCATATAATAAAATGTACTGTAACAAATTGAATAGAGGTAAAGTAGCTAAATGACTACTATTAGGCGGATTACTTCTCACCTGGTGTGTTGGTGATACTTATGTGACAAGTTCTTATTGTTGATAACGATCTCTATCGTTAGATGTATAAAATATAAAGCCGTAATGCTAACGAGCTTACGGACTCTTCAATATTTATTTACTTACAACTTCAAATGGTAAAATAATAATATAGTACAATAAAATTGATAATAAGTACAAACAAGATGGTAATACTAGTATGTAAATAAACAAAATAAAATGAATGAAAACACTTTGTATTTTCATAATATAAAATAATAATACTGTTACCCACTCATATAGGTAAATGATAAATAGAATTAAATATTACAAGAAAACCCAAACAAAGAACAATTATAAACAATAAGTAACGTAACAAAAACTATAACAATAAGACTAGTATAAAAACCAAACAGACTATTCCATGATACAAAACCGACCCTTTCTCTTTTTCAGTATGTACACAGACCAAACAATTAGACACGTTTCACTATTTGTATATATATATATATATATATATATATATATATATATATATATATATATATATATATATATATATATATATATAAAAGGGAGCTCCCACCTACACTACACCGATCCTTCTACCGGCCAATGACAGCCTTCAGGCCCAACTCTATATAGGGCTAAACTAGCTGGTTTTCAGTTTACCCGTTCGGTAAGCCCAACTCTATATGGGGCTAAACTAGCTGGTTTTCAGTTTACCCGTTCGGTCAAAATGTATACCGGTATGTTACTCTCATCATCTTCAGGAGCATGCGATAATATATTTCGACAAAATGAAAGTTGTGAAGCCTGCTTGCAATGAGTACGTCTGATCTCTTATACGAATATATCATAGAATTATCTTCAACAGTCTCCATCGAACCAGGCTCAGTGCGATGAGATCAAACCTTATTAGATACAAAGGTTGATAAGTTAGGTTCTAGACACGTTTCCACTTCGCCTATTTCTGGAATCTTCCACCATTCCAGAACTAGAGGAATTTGTTATTTCCGTGAGAGGAATTTGTTTCCGGACGGCCTCCAGTGCTGTGTCAGTACACACCCGGTCATATTCCAAATAACAGTATCATACTCAAAGTGACTTCAAGAGCCTGCTTGTTATTAATTTTGATTTAAATATTATTTATTTGTATTCTCCATGATCCATTTTGTGTTGGATCTCTCTTTCATCGGTTTGTTTATTGATAAACCAACCGGTATCCATTCATGGTTCCCACGCCAAACTGCCCAACATAATGTCACTGGCGTTGAAAGACAAAACAAATTGTTTTCTTAAAAGCCTGTTTGTCATTAATATTCTACTTTAAATAAATACTTATAACTATTCCTCATTAATCATTTTATAACCAATCTTTTTACGATTTCGGAATTTAGGTTTGTTTCTTGACGAGGATTATTCTTGTTCTCACACAAAAGATGTTATACAACTGTAAAATTTATATTTTAAAATACAGAAAAAATCATGCAAAATATCCATTCTATTACTACTATGCAAAACTTTTATTTATTATTTCACACAATAAACATCTCCATAAATATTTGTTTCCCTCATGGATCCATTAAGGGACTTTCTTATATTGTATCCAATATCCTTTAAATATGCTTTAAAAGAATCAAATCAAGCTAATCATAATTTCTTCCTAACTCTAGAAATTTTCTAAAGACTAATGAAATTAAACATATACATAACTAGCTGACAACCCTGGCTTCTTTACGGGGTGGTTCTCTACGCTTGATTACTCTTCCCTCCGTGGTTCTTTCTTAACTATTACATGAATATATAAGCTCAGCCTGCTGATTTTCTCTTAAATAACAAATGTTTATAGTCTTGAACTATAGGGGATGTAGATATAGAATAAGTGTACTTTAGAGAACGCAAAGTAGTATGTGCATAGATACTATTATGTGCAATCATGTGAACATTAGTACAAATTACATTAAATATTTCACAATGAAAACTAAATTAGTCAATCTTTTCTGTCATGCTTTTTCTATAACCTGTTTGAAATAAATTACTAGGTTCAAATAGTGCGAATTTTACAATTATGGAATAAAGGAAATCTCGAGGGGATGTTTCTACCCCTTAGGAGTTGAAATTCGAGAAAATGTGTTTTTATTGGGTGTCCATGAGCCAAAAGATAACTTCTCTCATTTGAAATCTGTATGGTACTTCCGGAGATTTCGTGATGAGTGAGTGCAAAGTGTTTGGATTTTATACTTTAAGGTACTCTGTCTGAGCGTGTTAAAAATGCGTGTGAGAAAATACACTGGATTGCCTGTAAGGTTGAACTTGTTTGGTTTTAATACAAACACATGGTAAATAATTTAGACACATCAATGTTTATTGTTTACTCCACGATCTTGTTCAAATAACATTTTAAATAAGGACTGCAATTTTCAAGTTTGTGTTACAATGAAAAAAACTTGATGTTTAAACTGCTCGAGATAAATTTAGTCAGTATAATTTATTCTACTCACTTTTTAATATACGTTTTGTTTGATATCAATTAAGTTTATTTAATGTAGTTTATTATATTTACTTTTGTATTTATATTTGTCTATTTATATTATCAAAATGAATATGACGAGGTTTAAAAGGTCATAAAAATCTTTTTATAAAGAAGAAGTTAATTTGAATATTGACTGCAGTTTATTTGTAAATAGAATTTGCAACATTCCTTAAAACTGAGGTTATTCATAATACAGAAAGTAATAATAATTAAACAAATAAAAACTTTAAAATAGTAAAAAAGGACGCCAAGCACATTAAAAAGTGATATATAATAGAGAAAAAAAGATGTTAAATCAAAATGAGATGGCCAAGTACCTTTGGTACTCCAATGAAACATAAACCATGCAAACAAATTGGAATAAATATGGAGATGAATGAAAATTAAAATTCTTGTCGTTGGCGTTCGAGCGAGTTTGAAAAAAAGCCAACGCGATTTCAATTTTCATTTTTTCCATATTTATTCCAATTTGTTTGCATGGTTTGTTAGTTTCATTGGAGTACCGAAGGTACTTGGCCATTTCATTTTTATATCACATCTTTTTTTATTTATTTATTTATTTATTGCTTTTACGACCCTATTGGATCACTTTAGTTCAAAACTTGTAGTCGTCCTTAGCTGTTTCATTTGTTTGGCTGTCTCTTCTTTTTTATTATATATAACTTTTTAAAAGTGCTTGGCGTCCTTTTTTACTTTTTTAGGGTTTTTTGTTTGATTTTACATCTTTTTTGTTTATTTTTATATAACTTTTAATGTGTTCTGCATACTTGTATTAGTTTTTCAAAGTTTCATGTGTCACAACCCAGGACAAACTGAGTTTTATTGTAATTCTTTTCGGCCTTCTCCATTCCCAATACGATTACCTTTTCCTTCAATTCTTTGGCATACCATTAATTATCCTGGCATTGTTGCCGCTTGATGAATGAATGGAGTACAAAGCTATCGTTTTTTAAAAACAATTATATTGATGGAAAATACTTACCTATGTATTTATAGTAGGTTATGTTTGTTAACTTAACCACTAACAAAGAACATATCCACTAAATCAGGTTGCGCACCTTCCCCTACTTTACTGCTCCCTTCCGCAAACCACAGACTGGTGTTGGTGAAGTCGGTGATTTTTATGAATCGGTATTATCCATAACAGTTACTTAAAATTAACAGTAACAGATACAAATGAAAATAATAGTAGCAAAATTGAACTATAATGTTAACGCGGAATACGTGGAATTTAGAGGAAACCTTCATTAAATTATGTAAGCATTCACTAAGGGAGGAGTTTATTACAAGTTTTAATTCAAAATTTAAAAGTTATAAGTCTTGTGCTGACAGAATATTATCTTAAAAATGTATTTTTCAATAATATTTCCCATCATTTTTTTAATGCAATGTTTTGCATTATTAATAATATGTCTAAACAAAGAAACTCTAATATATTTAACTCCCTATAAAAACCTTTTAATTACTATACACTATAAAACTAGAAGCATAATCATGATGTGATATGAACTGTAAACAGAATGGAATGTTGCCATCAGGTGTTTTTATGTCCGAAGGAGAATACGGATTCTAGTGACGTAAAACCTCGTATCGTGAAATAATAGATCATTATATCTCATTAACAAATAAACCGATTATGGTCGTCGACCTATCATTCGATTCATCATATGCGTATTGTGTGCTGGTGAAAGCGGTCTTGAATTGTCAAAACAATTATTACATTTCAAGATATTGAAGAAATAAGTTTTGGATTACGTCATAATCGATGGTTTTCCTGTAAATGACACGCAGCATTGCCTTTTTAAGAACAGCTGTTTTTTTATTATTTTTGTGCATAGTTTTTTTAATGTACTTGGTGCGAGACTCTTGATTAACTAATTGGTTTACCCACTAGGCTGCCCAACATCTGACATAAACATAAACATCTTACTTATAAACAAACAGATCCAACCTTACAGGCAATCCAGTGTACATTCCCACACGCATTCTTAACGCGGTCAGACAGTGTAAGTCTGGTATTCAGAGTGAATCGATGTGATCTTTGACAACTAACTGAACATTCCTCAACATAGAATGGGCGGAATGTTTGTACGTTATGAACATATTGTAAATAGTCCTTTGACGCGGTTAATACCAGAGGCTTTGGAGAATACTGTCCTATTCCAAATATATAAAATTTATTGGACATCTTTAAAAAATCCTTTCCTTATTGCTACTAGATTAAAAAAAAAAAACTAAATTCAAAAGAATATGTATGAATATGAACATAACTCTTAATAACTGATTTGGAAAAATATGCGAGTATAAACGCATGAGATAAACTGATTCTGTTTTAAAATGAAAGAATAATTTTCATTTTATAAAAATTATATTAATATCACATTTTGTGAGAAGATCGTGTTTCTGTCACTAATAAAAAATGTTCTTGTAAAACATTTTCGTAATTACAAAACACGTGTCATAATAGCATAGGTCTTCGACGTCTGTACTAAATGTCAATTTATGGAATACGTACTGAGTTTTTAATTAATGATGTAAAAACTAATAACATTAATGATTGTTAGTGACCAATAATATTTTTCAGTGATATTGCTGGGTAGATCACAAGCATACTTCTTTTTAGCTATAAATAGAATAAATTCTTTACTTATAGGAGTCTACAAAATTGAAAAGTAAAAATAACTGTTAAAGAAATGTTTGTATAATTACTATTAGACATATGTGAATACATATTCTATCTATTCAGTTTTTAGAAATATTTTCCAAGACAAATAGTCAGAAGATTTTTTTAAGTGAGAAAGGGCTTGAAATAAATATATTTTTAAAATATGGAATTTTTAAAAAATCTTATTTGATAACTTCTTTTTAAATTAACAGATTGAATATGTTGATGAATTCAAAAATGACTTAGAACCTTGTTTTATACTTTCTTCGTCAAGAGTTGACAATGTTGAGTAGCTTTCGCATGGGTATGGGAGATGCGATTACTAAAAATGTAAGTGGGAAATGGCAAATGATCAGTCATGTGATTGCGGAGTCAAAGTTCAAACTATGGATCACACAATTAATAAGTAAGTGCCCATTAGTTATTTTCAGGGGGAATTAGCTGGTCTTCATGAAATTTGTGAGGTAGGTGTTGAATGATTTATTTATTTATTTATTTTTTTTATTTATTTATTCATAAGACGCCGATCGTCAAGATATGGGAGAATATGGATTTCGAATGAGTGTGATGAGTATATATAAGCGAATGTAGTCATTGTTACAAACTAAGGCCGACTATTCCTTAGAAAGTGTCATTAATTAATAGCCCAATGACAAATGAACAGCCTGTGGTTATCAGCTGATCCTTCTCAAAATGTATTGACTCTGATTGGGATCGAACTGAGAACCTTTAGCACATGAAGCTATGGTTGACCAACTTGCTAGATTGAACCAACTACGCTACCGACCAATTGCAAATAATAATACTTTATTGACATCGTTTGATGTATAAAATTATATAGAATATAAAAACATATATAATACAGTAATATAAAATATATTAGTGTATAACAAATTATAGTACCACAGGATTTTTTTTCATTAGTTCAAAGAATTCTTCAATTTTATACAAACAAATTTCTGTTAAAATATTTCCTAATCTTGAATTGAAATTTTTACAACATACATGTTGTGTAGAAGCTGACAAAGAGTTGTATAGTCTTATATTTATGTAGATGAAGTTCTTCTGTGATTTGTGATATTTATATTGTTTGAATTCCAATTTATTATTATTTCTGGTGTCATAGGAATGCACATTGGAGTTTTTTTTTAATAATATTAAATTTGTTTAATCAACTCTGGGGATGTTGTGGTTACAAGTATATGTCGTTTAAAGTGATGGATATATTCGAGCTAAAAAATACAGGCAACATGGGGTACTTCACTTTTATATCATAAAACCAGGATATTCAAAATGTGAGCAGTTAATGATTTACAAGCAGTTCTATAAAGGTTTAATTTCCTGCTTATATCGATAACCCTCCATTTCCTCCACACATGATATAAATTTCAATGTTTCTTAAGAAGTATAAGAGTATTCTATAAAACCAAAAGTAAATTACAGTTGTAATGAGCTAAAAGTAATTTACAAGTAAGTAAACCTTAAAGTGACATTTAAAATATTCGAAAAAAGATAAGATCTTTGATCTTATCCCATTCAGATACATGGGGTGTCTCTGCTGATTTCGTTGTAAAATGGCTTGGGGCAGGGATATGTTGGGACATATTCTGATCCAGACACATTGTTGCGGAACCCAACCCTCTCAGCCTAGAGTCATTGGGTAAGCAATATACCAACGAGTGAATACTTTGATTATATTATTGCTCTCGAATATATTTAATTTGTAAAAGGAATATTTGTGCCAGTAATTAAGTTGGTTAGTAAGTTCTGCCACTACAGCTGATTGAAACAGCATTACATTCACATGGTACTACAGGGTTCCACTGTTTGACCTCAAAACAGCTGATAATTTGAACGTTAAATATGGCATTGGACTAAAAGTCTATCCATGTGTATTTAAAGTCAATGGTCGAACTCAAATGAAAGTGTATTTTGGTTGCCATAGCAAGTTTCAGGATCTCCTACTACTGTACATACTATACCACATAGCACCAGAGCTTGTAACGTTTCACTAACTTGGTCTAATGTTAAAAAAATGTAAAAATTAAAATATAAAGTAACTTAGAAACTTTATCACTATACATCTTTATTTTGAGTTTTTATTATTGTCTTTAAAACTCAGCGTATTAACAGTACTTCTAACTGTATTTTTTTTATAAATACATTTTAATACGTAGCCTATGGACTTTTAATAAATTATGATGATTTTAAAAGTCTATTGGCCTTTTTAGGAATCACTGTTCTATTTAAGACCGAAACACAAAATTTAACCAATAATTACTAATTTTCTAATTGTTGTTTAATTTTTTCTACGAAATATTTGTCAGAATTCTTACTAGACGATTCATTGCCAAAAATACACTAAACTTTAGTTGTTGTATCCTGATCATTGTAATAAATCATACGACACAACCATATTTGTGTATAATATTTGATTATTATACACCTACAATAGATATCTCATCTAATAGAAATAATTGTGCCTATAATTTTGTTAGTGAGTGAGGTTTGAAACCACAGCTGGTTTAAACTGCATTTACATTTATATGGCATTACACTAGCACTCCACAATGGACCACAAAACAGCTGATAATTTGAAACACAACATTAACATTGGATGAGAAATCCATGTGTGTATAAAATCGAAACTAGCCAACCAGTTGTCTGTTGTCATTATTAGAATATAGGTGACTATAATGAATTTTCTTCGGATATTGTTATAATTTAGATGATTTTAACCAGGCAAAAAAATATTAGTACACAAAATTGTAATATTTGATTTATTCGGTACGTATAAAAGCAGTCTTGTCTATCAGCATGTACAATACCATATACAATTACCATTTTTTCCCACGGGAACCTCCACCGTATCCCCGGTTCTGGTTGTTTCTACCATATCCTCCTTTATGGCTATCTCCATAGTCTCCACCATAACTTCCCTTATTGCTCTCTCCATGGTCTTCATCATATCCTCCTTTCTTGCTATCTCCATAGTCTCCACCATAACCTCCTTTCTTGCTATCTCCATAGTTTCCACTATATCCTCCTTTCTTGCTATCTCCATGGCCTTCACCATATCCTCCTTTCTTGCTATCGCCATAGTTTCCACCATATCCTCCTTTCTTGATATCTCCATAGTTTCCACCATATCCTCCTTTCTTACTATCTCCATGGCCTTCACCATATCCTCCTTTCTTGCTGTCTCCATAGTTTCCACCATATCCTCCTTTCTTGCTATCACCATAGTTTCCACCATATCCTCCTTTCTTGCTATCTCTATGGTCTTCACCATATCCTCCTTTCTTGCTATCTCCATAGTTTCCACCATACCCTCCTTTCATGTTATCTCCATGGTTTTGACCATATCTTCCTTGCTTGCTATCTTCATAGTTTCCACCATATCCTCCTTTTTTGCTATCTCCATGGCCTTCACCATATCCCCCTTTCTTGCTATCTCCATAGTTTCCACCATATCCTCCTTTCTTACTATCTCCATGGCCTTCACCATATCCTCCTTTCTTGCTGTCTCCATAGTTTCCACCATATCCTCCTTTCTTGCTATCTCCATAGTTTCCACCATATCCTCCTTTTTTGCTATCTCCATGGCTTCCACCATATCCTCCTTTCCTGCTATCTCCATAACCTCCTCCGTATCCTCCTTTCTTGTCATCTCCATAGTCTTCACCGTATCCTCCTTTCTGGCTGTCTCCACCATAACCACCCCTCCTGCTGCCTCCATAGCCACTGACTACTGAAGTAGCTACAGCCATGATTAGCAACAGGCTCTGAAATTGAAAATGGTGACAATTATTCAGCTTCAATATTCGCAACAGTTACGAGTAAATAAGGTGTTGTTCTAAGAAGACAATTTTAACTGTTCTTATGAATGTCAGATTGTTAATAACTTTGACATATCACACAAGTTATTCATCAAATAGTTAAAGAAAATGTTATTATAGTGTTAAACGTAATAATTCCTATTTAAATAGTAATCAAAAAAGACGAATATTAATCAGAGTTTGCAAGTTAGTTTGTATCTAGTCAGATATTTTATCGGACTAAACGAAGAAATTGTGTGTTTTTAACTTAACTAATTTTAATGCCGGTTTGTATAATATATAAAACAAAATATTTTTACAATATGTTTTTATAAACCTACTTATATTTTATACCTTTTGGTTTATATTGTGAGTAAATTCATTTTCTACTATTCTGAAATTGCTCAAAAAAAACAAAAAATACAATTTGTTTTGAATATTGTACATTACGAGAGGAATAAATATAATTATTTTATTAATATATTTGAAAAATAAAGAGTACTGACGTTCTGATTTTAAAAGGTATTCAAGAATAAAATTGGCAAATTGGAAAACTACTTAAATCTTTGTTGGTGAGAAATAGGAGAATAAAGGATAATATTGCCAAATTAAGGTACCAGTATTGATTTTAAATATACTCATAGTTCTTTAAATATGTTTAGCAACTTTTACGAAACTAAAATCACGATTCCTTACTAATATTTAAAATAGACGCACGGTGGTACTGACCCACCCGTACACCCATCAAGTACGTTAGTATAGACCGACCTAGTTACTCATACACGTACAGTTGAGTAACACTGACCAAGACACCCACCAATACAAGTACGTTGGTATAGACCCACCTAGTCACTCATACAAGTACAGTTGAGTAACATTGACCAAGACACCCACCCATACAAGTACGTTAGTATAGACCCACCTAGTCACTCATACACGTACAGTTGAGTAACATTGACCAAGACACCCACCCATACAAGTACGTTAGTATAGACCCACCTAGTCACTCATACAAGTACAGTTGAGTAACATTGACCAAGACACCCACCAATACAAGTACGTTGGTATAGACCCACCTAGTCACTCATACAAGTACAGTTGAGTAACATTGACCAAGACACCCACCCATACAAGTACGTTGGTATAGACCCACCTAGTCACTCATACACGTACAGTTGAGTAACATTGACCAAGACACCCACCAATACAAGTACGTTGGTATAGAACCACCTAGTCACTCATACAAGTACAGTTGAGTAACATTGACCAAGACACCCACCCATACAAGTACGTTAGTATAGACCGACCTAGTTACTCATACACGTACAGTTGAGTAACATTGACCAAGACACCCACAAATACAAGTACGGTGGTATTGTCCCTCCCGCCTAGTCATACACGTACAGTGATATTGAACCTCGCACTCATACACGTATAGTTACATTGACCAAGACACCCACCAATACAAGTACGGTGGTATTGTCCCTCCCGCCTACTCATACACGTACAGTGATATTAACCCTCCCACTCATACACGTATAGTTACATTGACCAAGACACCCACCAATACAAGTACGTTGGTATTGTCCCTCCCGCCTACTCATACACGTACAGTGATATTAACCCTCCCACTCAAACACGTACAGTTACATTGACCAAGACACCCACCAATACAAGTACGGTGGTATTGTCCCTCCCGCCTACTCATACACGTACAGTGATATTAACCCTCCCACTCAAACACGTACAGTTACATTGACCAAGCTACCCACCGATACAAGTACGGTGGTATTGACCCACCCACTCATACACGTACAGTGACATTGACCAAGCCACCCACCAATACAAGTACAGTGGTACAGTGATACTGACCCACCCATTCACGTACAGTGATATTGACCCACCCACTCATACACGTACAGTTACATTGACCAAGTGTTACATTGACCAAGTTACAGACACCAATACAAGAATGGTGATATTGACCCACCGAACCACCCACACACGTACAGTGACATTGATCAAGCCACCCACTAATACAAGTACGGTGATATGACCCACCCAACCACCCATACACGTATGATATGCTCCTAAGAGTTATTAAGTACCAAGTATATTTAGGAAAATGTTACTTTACGAAATAGTAATAATTAATTGCGTTTCGTTTACTGCTATCCCAACATGATTTAGATCTGACACAACTAGTTGCATATCGAAGGCATATTTGAGCTATTACATGAATGTGGGTGACCTGTGCAGTCCAGTTACTAATTGAGATTGAGTTGTTACCAGGAGGGGCATTTATTAATTGGCCTTTACACAGGATCAATAAGGGACATGCAGTTTAACGGGGAATGCAAACCATGTAGTTAATTGTTAACAGACAATCTATATACTTAGTCATTTATCCTAGACATCCATCTAAGCTACCATCCAACATGGACACCCAAGTCCTATCTAGTAGTCTCCATCGCCATTGCTTTGGAATATTTACAATTGCACAGACCTACCCTCCGAGGGTTGAGTATTGTCTGGCCGTACTCGTTCTGGAGTGTAAAATCGTTCAGTTTGCAAACACACAAATATACTGTATATATATATATATATATATATATATATATATATATATATATATATATATATATATATATATATATATTGGTGTTTCGTTATAATATTTTTTATATAAATTTGCAGTTTAAATAAGCCAAAATGGACAACTAAATAGGCAAGTTGGGTGGACAGATCGCATTAAAAACGAATAATTATTTTATTCTATAAATAAAAACATAATACAGCCATTATTTACAACTCAACATTACATTGTCACATTTACTAACATACAGTGGCAGAGGAACTTAAAAATAAAATGAAAAACCGATTCTGGTTCAACACTTTACTTGCTTTCCTCTTGTGTTGTCTACTATAATATATTAATAATATATTGTTGAAAAAAGATCCACTTTCGATCTGATAAATTATAACTACAAAAATAAAGATTAACCAACAATACTACAATTATTACCAAGGATCTTACATAAAGGAGGCATTTATGAAGGAAACTGATGGGCAACACCGAGTCGCAGTGACGAGCGTCCTGAGGTGAAGGATGGACGAGAGAATCGCGATGATGATACCGTGGATAGACTTTTGACCATCATGGATACGTGTTAAAACTGTAGTAAGCTCTGACCAAAATGCTTAGAATGGGGTCCCAATTTTACAGTTAATTTGACAGATTACCCCGTATTTTTTAAAGTTCAATGTGTATAATGGTAAAAATTATGTGTTGTATATATTGTATTTTGTATACAGTTCTGCATACAGTATTATATTGTATACAGTTAAGGAGAGTACATACACATTACCATTTGCAGATATAATAATTTTAATGTATTTTCCGTATTTTAGCAGAAATTGAAAAACAAAACAATATCGTTGATAAATTAAAACAAAAGTATACACTATTTTTATGCAACGTTCTTGTTAAAGAATCTTCTATACTTTAAGATTGTTTTAAACAGATTTTAAATTATGAATGTGTCATTGTTTCAATGTGAATTTGATAGTATAAGAAATCCAATTTAATATTTTTAATTGTTTATTTAATGTTTGGACTTTTTTGATTAAAAGTATATGTTTCAATATTTGATTTGTCTTATAGAGGGTTAAATTTAGTATTTTTTATTTTGTTATTCTAAATACTTTTTAACAAATGGTACTTTTAATTGGATCAGGTCCAACGACGATCAGTTTTAAGAATAAGAAGAAATAGCTAACTCTCAACTACTTGGCTTAGTTCTTGAATAACATAGACCTGAAATGTTCGCAACTGGAGTGTTCGGAAACAGAAAGACACGTAGACTTAACTTCAAAGCAGCTGGATCCCAGCACTACATCACTAGTGCTCCAGGAGTACCAGTATATACCAATATACACTATATACCGTAGTATAGTAAAATGTTAGGGATCCGAAACTTGGACCTTAAACTCCACAATCTAAATCTTAGTCACCTAAATTTAGTCACTGACCCACCCGCCCACCCATACACGTTAGACGGTATTGACCCACCCACCCACCCATACACGTTAGGCGGTACTGACCCTCCCGCCCACCCATACACGTTAGACGGTATTGAACCACCCGCCTACCCATACACGTTAGGCGGTACTGACCCAGGCGCCCACCCATACACTTTAGACGGTATTGACCCACCCGCCCACCCATACACGTTAGGCGGTATTGACACACCCGCCCACCCATACACGTTAGGCGGTACTGACACACCCGCCCACCCATACACGTTAGACGGTATTGACCCACCCGCCCACCCATACACGTTAGGCGGTACTGACCCAGCCGCCCACCCATACACGTTAGACGGTATTGACCCACCCGCCCACCCATACACGTTAGACGGTATGCTTGGATTTGTTTCGTATGTAATTACCGAAAAGTCTATACCCACCCATCCAACCATACACGTACGGTGGTATTGACCCACCCACCCATACACGTACGGTGGTATTGAACTTTTAGGCTACAATTCTATACAAAAATGTGTTTCTAAAATAAAACAACAGATGTCATACTCACCAGAAGTGTTGGTGCCATTTTGGATCCAATGTGATCTGTGAGAATCTGCTGCTCCTTAAATATTGAAGTCGTGTTGACAAAAATTCATCTGAAACTCTAATGAACCTGACCTCATTTACACTCCATTGTTGGAGAGTGAGACACAAGTGCAGTGTAATAAACATACGAGTAGATGGTAACAAAGGACGTTTTCATTAGGAAGTCTTTATTGTAGATCGTTTGCGATGTTAATTTTATACGTAGACTTCTTATATTTTAAAATCGTTCCATGAAAATAAATATTTATCGTATTATATAACCCTAAAACAAAGCAACTGTAACTTACTTGTATACAACAAGCATTTTTGTCCATTATAGTTTGCAATTCTTTTCAAGCGAACAGTTGAAATCTCCTACTACATTTGGGCTGATTAAAAATGTTGTTTTTGTCAGATAATTTTGTTTAAAAATTCTTGGAGGTGATATACTTTGATACTTCGACCTAATATATCGCCACCTGTTCCCTAACCATGGAATAGCTGTGTAAGTTAAACATTGTGAGCTACCTTTTAGACTAAAGGACATATTTCAAGTTGCAGAGATGATGACCGATCAAAAATTTATTTTGAAATGTTTTTAATAAAAAGTATTAGTCTTCTTATGATTAATAAATATATAGAGGAAACGTATTTTTAAATGTATGGATATATGGCATCAAAAGTGGCTAATTTGTCATTTCTAGGTACATAATCCGTTAAGAAACCGTAAGATATATTTAATTTAAATTTTTTTAAATAGTGGACAACTAACCTATTCCCAATTAAAACTTAAATATATATTTTAAAGTATAACTAATAACTATTTTATAAATGCCATCTGTATGAATTTTGAATTGAAATTTGGTGAAGTTGACATCTTTGGCCGAAAGAGTAGATTTACAGAGTATAAAAAAAAATATTTCGAGGGTTAACTATATATGTATAAGAGAGTTATTTAATTGTTTGTTTAATAAATGCCAGCAATTGGGGAGGGGATGTTTTGCTTATGACAGAGAGGGAGGAACGTTGCTGTCTAGTGAAAGTTGTGGTGAAATCAAGAACTAAATTCTTGCAGCCCCAAATTGACTAGACGGGTGAACCCCCTTATTGAAGACGAGATATTATTAACAAGATATACTTAAGGAACGCCAGCTGCTAACTTTCCTGCAAGTTCTGATGTCATCAAGGGAGTCTGCAGTGCCAAGTGGTACGTAGCAGTATTGTTTCATCAAGGGAGTCTGCAGTGCCAAGTGGTACGTAGCAGTATTGTTTCATCAAGGGAGTCTGCAGTGCCAAGTGGTACGTAGCAGTATTGTTTCATCAAGGGAGTCTGCAGTGCCAAGTGGTACGTAGCAGTATTGTTTCATCAAGGGAGTCTGCAGTGCCAAGTGGTACGTAGCAGTATTGTTTCATCAAGGGAGTCTGTAGTGCCAAGTGTTACGTAACAGTATTGTTTCATCAAGGGAGTCTGCAGTGCCAAGTGGTACGTAACAGTATTGTTTCATCAAGGGAGTCTGCAGTGCCAAGTGGTACGTAGCAGTATTGTTTTATCAAGGGAGTCTGCAGTGCCAAGTGGTACGTAGCAGTATTGTTTCATCAAGGGAGTCTGCAGTGCCAAGTGGTACGTAGCAGTATTGTTTCATCAAGGGAGTCTGCAGTGCCAAGTGGTACGTAACAGTATTGTTTCATCAAGGGAGTCTGCAGTGCCAAGTGGTACGTAGCAGTATTGTTTCATCAAGGGAGTCTGCAGTGCCAAGTGGTACCTAGCAGTATTGTTTCATCAAGGGAGTCTGCAGTGCCGAGTGGTACGTAGCAGTATTGTTTCATCAAGGGAGTCTGCAGTGCCAAGTGGTACGTAGCAGTATTGTTTCATCAAGGGAGTCTGCAGTGCCAAGTGGTACGTAGCAGTATTGTTTCATCAAGGGAGTCTGCAGTGCCAAGTGGTACGTAGCAGTATTGTTTCATCAAGGGAGTCTGCAGTGCCAAGTGGTACGTAGCAGTATTGTTTCATCAAGGGAGTCTGCAGTGCCAAGTGGTACCTAGCAGTATTGTTTCATCAAGGGAGTCTGCAGTGCCAAGTGGTACCTAGCAGTATTGTTTCATCAAGGGAGTCTGCAGTGCCAAGTGGTACGTAGCAGTATTGTTTCCTACTAACGTGTTTCTACGTACAAATTGAACTAGGATACTCAAGAAATTAGTTATGATCAGAAATGATGAGAAATGATCATCATAAAAATCTATGCTGGTAAAATTCCAGCAAGCCCCAAGGTTCCTATAATTCATACAAGGTTACATTACTCTCATATGGCCTGTATAAGCTGAGTTATGACGTCAGACGCCGACCTCCTACTGGTGGCGTGCTGAACAATTAATACATACTAAAACACATTACTGTATACTATTTAAAGTGGTAAATATCTTTTTTCATGTGTTATGGAATTATATTTACTTAGTATATACTATATAATATCAATATTAAAATCAGTAACACATCAAATAAAGAAATTTTTATGTTTAAAAAATATATATTCATAACACTATATTAAACGAGAGTACAAACACAGTATAAAACACACAGTAGCGACAATCCAATACAGAAATTGCGACAAGCACGACGCTAGCGCTTGTAGCGACGGGAGCGAGAAGCACCTATTTCTGTATTATTTAAATCCACAGCTGTTATTAGTAAATGTCAAATAACCTGCAATGGACCTGCAATATAAGGTCCATTGCAAAAATACCGTTTTTGCAAATAAGTTGTATTCCACTTATTTGCAAAACAACGGTATTGGGGTGTAGTTTATGCTCCTGCTATTAGGAGCGCTAGCGTCGCACTGGTCCCACAGCAATTCAATGGGAGTGTTGGTACTGTGGTACAAATATCAGATATTTTTTATTGTTGCGGTTAGTTTTGTTTACAGAAGGGAAGGTAGAAAAATCACAGCTGAGGTTGGTCTATGACGTATGCACTTGTCTGAGGTAACTTCTTGTATATAAGCTTTGAGCAACTTGTATACCAGTTTTGAGCAAGCCCAGCTTAATTTAAAGCTTGATTAAATGTGCCTTTTGGCGTCCATAGCATGTGATGTGTTTCGTATTACCACTATTATAAGGATTAACTAATGCATGCTAAGGGTGTGAGGAGCAAATTTCTTTTCTAGGAATTGACCATGTCCTACTAAAATGACACAAGGAATACAATGTATATGTTTGTAGTAAACATTGTTTATTAATCAATAAAGAATTGTTTACTTTTAGATCATCATCAGGACAATTCATATTAAGTTCTGTTTGAAGACCGCACATTCGACAGCATTTCAATGCCCAATTCATATTTATATTCACTGCCTTTGTAGGTATTTGTGTTTACACTAACACTCTTTACGAGTGTTTGATTTGATTACACCAAAATATATAACACTGAAACATGTTTAGTTGGAAGTTGGTGAGGGTGTTCCCTTCCTGGTGAAATTCCTTGTCGGTCTGGCCACTTGGTTTTTATTAAGTATTATCTGTTCCTGAGAATAACGTAGTGTTCTTTAAGCCATACACACTTGGTTCTAACCCATCATTCACAATAATTGTATATTATACATAGGTCACTTGGAAAACAACATTTTGAACGCATTGGTATTAATGAGGTGCTGAGTGGTGCAAGTGAGACAGAGGTTTTATCATGACTTTTAAATCTGCCATTAACTAAATATTTGAGTGGTTTTTAAGTGGTTCAGCAGTCACTATCAGCAGCATCTAAACACTACTTTTAATTTTATATTTTGTATTACTTACTGTTAGGGAAATAAAAATATAAAATAATGGAATACAGAAAATATATTAGATGTTATAACTACATATTTAATAAAACAATCATTTTATGAGTTTATGACATATGTTACTTATTCTAGTTATCGAGACGTTACACGATTTTACTATTTTTGTGTGGAAATACAGTACATATCTTACTTGGATGACATGAAGGTCTATGGTATATTATTCATAGATAAAATGTCCCTTTAACTAGCTCAGTACAGTAAGACGTAATTTAACAATTAATTCCTCTTGACATACGAAACTAGTTAGCAAGACAAAGCACTTAAAGTTAAAAGTTAAAGCAAGTTTAATATTAATGTTCAACATTATAGTTGATAGTTTTGATTAATAATTTCGTTAATTTGGGGAATTAAACAGGCACTATACGTCCTTTTCTCTTTTATCAGTAGTTAATAATTAATTTCAAAATCAAATCTTGATCGTTGTTTCACAAGTATTTTATTGGTTTCAAATATGCTGTGTCAATATCATTTGATATATTAGATGGATTTTTCTCTTAGTATAAATTAACAACATTTGACTTCTAAATCTACTTTTAAAACAATATAAGTTATTTTACAAAACAAAATTATGTTAATGGTCAAGAACATAATGAAATTAATATACATTATATACACGTCTAAACGTCGATAGCAGTAATTTTCAATTTAAAAATTGAAAATAATGTGATACCACTGCATAAATAATATATTTCATAACAAGAGTGGAAAGTGGGGTTTTGCATGTTCGAGACCATATGTTTGAAGTGCGAGACTTGTCGAGCACTTCGAATGGTCGAGAGTTTTTGAACTCGAGTTTTGAACGATACTTTTCACTACACTACGGAATAAAAACAGGTGTTGTTGACTGTGGAAAATTTTTGGTTGTAAACAATGTTACTTTCGGTAGTAAACAATAGACAGCTGTTGAAAATATGATGTTTCGCAGGTTGTAAACACATAACGAAAACGGCTGAACTCATGGTAGTGTTGTGAAATAGTATATTTCATAACAAGAGTGGAAAGTGGGGTTTTGCATGTTCGAGACCATATGTTTGAAGTGCGAGACTTGTCGTGCACTTCGAATGGTCGAGAACATACAAAACACTTTCACTCGAGTTTTGAACAATACTTTTCACTACACTACGGAATAAAAACAGGTGTTGTTGACTGTGGAAAATTTTCGGTTGTAAACAATGTTACTTTCGGTAGTAAACAATAGACAGCTGTTGAAAATATGATGTTTCGCAGGTTGTAAACACATAACGAAAACGGCTGAACTCATAGTAGTGTTGTGAAATAGTATATTTCATAACAAGAGTGGAAAGTGGGGTTTTGCATGTTCGAGACCATATGTTTGAAGTGCGAGACTTGTCGTGCACTTCGAATGGTCGAGAACATACAAAACACTTTCACTCGAGTTTTGAACGATACTTTTCACTACACTACGGAATAAAAACAGGTATTGTTGACTGTGGAAAATTTTCGGTTGTAAACAATGTTACTTTCGGTAGTAAACAATAGACAGCTGTTGAAAATATGATGTTTCGCAGGTTGTAAACACATAACGAAAACAGCTAAACTCATAGTCTAGTAGTGTAGTGAAAAACAAATATTATTATACAGTATGAAAATACGAAACCATAAGAAACTAATGCATTTTTAAAGCATTTATGCTCTTGGAAGCAGTTAGAAAAATTCTTGTATTTATTTATTTTCACGTACACAATGTTAAAAGGATATATTGTTCTGTTCATATCCAACTAAAAACCTTTTCATAAATATTGTTCATAATAACCCCAGATATATTATCAATGTGGTTGCTGAAAATACATTTTTCGGGATAAGAATAGTGTCAAATTTCATTAATTTATTGTTACTATAGCTTAATGACAGACTAAGAAAGTTAGATCGTTTTACAAACAACAATAATAAAATATCTCAGGAACGAAATTTTAAGTATGCTTATTTACTGGTAAATGCATTTTTTTAAAGCTAAAGATATTCTACAACATTGTGACCAGTAAAATGGGCATAGAATATAAACATATAAGTTAGCTCCGTAGGAAACTGCCACAGTTAATGTTCAAACTATTTACATTGTCGTAACCCGGAAATGACACAGTAACACCGGAACTACTTATGTCCGGTGACTACATATGAGACATTTTCGTAAACATTTTAAATATTTTAACTATTTTCGATAGTTATGTTGATTTGGTTGTATTTAAACTTTGAAATTGTTTTTTATTATTATAAACGCAGAAGATTTTATCCAGTTTATTCATTCGTTTAATGGATTCTTTAATCGAATAAAACCACACATTGGAACAGTTGTACTTAGGTTCCTCAAATACCGTAATTGTTCACATATATTTAAAGGACGCTAAGCTAAATAAATAATTTATTTAGCTTTATTATTTGCTTAAATTATTATGTGCTGTTTTTATTTCCACCCAATTACAGTAGTCATCTTTTTATGTAATGGTCTGACTTAATTCAAATCAATCTTTTTTTAATAAAGATTTAAGTAAAACAATATATACATAATTACAGTAGCAAGTTACGTATTTGGAATCTACTCGAAAAACTGCTTGTTAAGTTTTTTTTATTATTGACCTGAATATATTGAATTTTAAGAAGTTTTATTTTCATTCAATCTTTCCTTGGATATCACGTTAACAGTACTTGTTATTACCTTTTTTACTTGTTCAAATTTTAACAGATTGTATTACAATGATGCAATCTCAACATTGTTTTTACTTTAACAAAATAGCTGATGTTAGACTTACATTTGTACAAAAATTAATGATTATAGTAAAAGCTTTCGGGGGGCGGGGGGAGGGAGGTCATTAATCAAGTCTTAACGAGAAAGAAAATTATACTTTGAATAGATAAATTACCTCTTATTATATAAAATAAAGGTTAGTTATCCATTTAACTATTTACTAATAGTCACGTTTTACCATATTCAATTTAATAATTAATCGTTCCAATCCTTTTACATTAAGTATAAGAAGTAAAATACTATGAATTAACGAGTGTCAACTAAAAATGTGTTTCTGCTGCAATTTCGCTCAGCATTCGTGTTATTTCGTGACTGTTACTAGCCCCATCCTCATTTCCCTCTTGACTGCTCCGAGAACTTCTTCCACTCTCATGTCCACCTCCACTACTTATATTGTTTGCCATCCCATTAGCACTGCTATCACTATGCCTGTTACTTCTTCTAGTACCTCCTCCAAACCTATTTCCACCCCCTCGATTTCCATATCTACCCCCACCTCCAAATCTATTTCCGTTTTGTTGATTTCCATTTCCAGTTCCAAATCCATTTCCGCCTCTTCGATTTATGTTTCCACCTCTTCGATTTCCTACACCACCTCCAAAACCGTTTCCACTACCACGATTTCCGTTCCTACTTCCACCTCCAAACCTTCTCCCACTGCCTTGATTTCTATTTCCACCTCTTAGAAAACCAATTTCACTTTCTTGATTTCCGTTACTTTCTCCTCCTCTAAAACCATTTTGCCTCCCACGATTTCCGTACCTACGTCCTCTCCCAAATCCCTCACCCCGATTACCATTTTCAAACCCTTGCCCTGCATCTCCTCTATTAAGCCGTCTTCCATTATGATTTCTTCTTCCATTAATGAACCCTCTGACTCTTTCTTTCCCCCCACCACCGTTTCCACCTCCACTACTATCTGAGCTAACTTCTTCCCAATCTTCACCGTTTTGTCTATCTCCTCCTCCATTATTCCTTCCCCAATTTTTGCCAGTTCTTCTATTTCCTCTACTGCTCCCCATACGATTATCTCTCTCTCCTATTCCGTTATTGCCAGCTCTGCCATTTCTTCTCCCACCATTCTCAAAATTCAACCTGACCCCTCCCTCTTGACCGTTGTTTCCTATTTCTTTTCCTAGTCGGTTAGTGAATTCCTCATTTCTTCCATCATGGTGTCCGGTTGGTCCTCCACTGAAGTCTCTGCCTCCATATTCATTCCCACCGCTGTAATCGTAACTGTAGTAGTCCTGCTCCTCTGCCGACACCAGTGAGATGGTTACTACCAATGCCAGTAGCAGTATCTGAAAAAATATATTTTACTGACATAAACGTTTAGAATTTTATTCGAAAAGAGATTTAGAATTACAATTTGCTGATTCATATTTTGAGGATTACAAAATATTTTGGTTACTGAAGTAAATTTGTCTTCAATAGAACATGTTACTACAGTCATTCCTCGTCATTTCATAATAACCCTAGCCCTAGCCCAATGCAAAGGAATAAAGATTAGTTTCTAGCCCCTTAGCCCCCTCCACATAATTTTACAAATAATAGCAACATTCATAAAGTGCCACAGGCGTTGAAATACATAACAAAAAAAATAATAAACATATTCTGAAAAAATTAAGACATTATTTTTGTTAGTTTTAAAGAAAATTATTAGGTATTGTTTCTAATAGAATGTCTCCAACAAAAATGTAATTGATGATTATTTAAACATATATATAAATTAAAAATAGTACAAATTCATATTTCCTATATTCAACTTATACTTCTTTACAAAATTACAATTTTTGGGGATTTTTACAGTGTTTGGAGGAAGAGTATTGGAATACATAGTACCTACTCTTTATAGCAAATTTTTGACCACAACATTTTGATGAACAAAATTTTTTGAAATTTAAAAGGGTTATTTATGATTAGTTTATTTTAGAGTGATAAAAAATATTGTTTGTATGGTCTGCGTAGATAAAACTTACAATAAGTTTTTCTTTTACTACCGGCCAATACAATATGGCCATATGATAAATAAACATTTATTGATAAATTAGAAATATTATTGTTAACTCAGTGAAATTTTAAGAATATGTTAAATATTGCCCTTCATGTGCAAAATGTAAAAGAAGGCCTATTATTTAAATATTTATTTAAATTGTATACAATGTATTAAAATGGTCCATGTTGATAAGTTTTTGAAACTTAACAGGGCCTGTACAGTTTCAAAAACATATTTTTTCTTTTTGTACAAATTTTTTGAAATAAAAAAACTTCCTCTCTATCTCTATTAGATCACTTTGTCTCTTGGATGTCCCTTTCAGTTAAGATACACCAGACAAAGTATTAGGAACCTCTCAAGTGTTTTTAGACCGGCTAATATTATGATGGGTTGTCACCGCATTTGCGATCTTCAAGTGTACTCTACTACCAAACTACTTAGCTACTCTATGCTCTCAATATACAGTAAGTAGTTTAAAAGGACAGACTTATAGCAAATAAATTGATAAATACTGTATAATCCTAATTTTAGTTTTAAAATGTCTATGTTTATAACCAGTTCACATAGTTAAAACTATATGTTTTATAACTGGAACGTTTCAGTTAAAATATAAATTTAATTATTTTAAAAAACTAACAAAACCCTAAGACTGATTAGTTTTTAAAACTCTACATGTTTGAAAAAGACTTTCAGCCAGATTATTTTGATTCAATTTGATTTTGAGTATAAAGCAAGTTTTCCAATGGGTAAAATGTTAATAGTATTGTGGAATAAGGGAGAGCTCCAAGAGGACATTCTAATCCTCCTGTATTTCAAAATCTAATTTACTCTTTGTTTCAAAACTTACTTTAATTTCTTCGTTCCTTGTTACTTAATGTGTTGGTTAAAACATCGTACGTATTTCCCTTTCTTATAGTAATCATAGGTCCCTAAATATGAAATCCAACTGAATTTTCAAGAACATTTATATAGAAGACAGAGAATTGTCTCGGAACATTCTTTAGGTATGTATATAAGAAAAGCTGGTTAACAAACAATAAATTTCCTTTGATTCTAGTTTTACGTTTTTTAATTCATTTAAATAATTCCATAGGACCTTCAAAGAGTTATTTCTGTGATATAATCACGTGCCTAATAGAATCTCAATTTAATTATATTACATTATCTATACATATATATCGTTTCATGAGTATTTCAAAAAAAATTTGAGAAGAATGATGATAAATATATTGGCCTATAATTATTAACCTAGCCAAACATAACTGTTGATTATTGTAATTTCTGTGGTCTTACCTGCATTCCTGTCCCTATTCGAAGCGATGAGTCCTACAATCAGTTCCCCGTGTCTGTGGCACACCTGGGTCTTTGGCATCTAATGAACCAACTAACATCCGCATACATTCATTTAGGTCCACATTGTAGATGCTAATGAACATTTTAGCGTCAGGTATTCGTGTGTTCTGAATGGAGAGTCTTGGAAAATCTGTGTTATGATAGAAGGGGGGGAGGGTTCTTCCCTTCAATTGGCATTGTTATGTTCTTCCACCACCAATGGTGTTCTGGTAACTATGCACTTTTTATAATTACGAAAATATTATTTTTATGCACTTCTGAAAATACGATTTCTTGTTGGAAATGTAGTAAACTATGAGTTTATATCTCTTTAGTAGGCTGGTTTGAACCGCGGAAATTGTTTTTTAACAAAAAATGGAAAAACTATTTTTTGTCTTGGGTGAAAAAATACAAAATTTCAAAAATCTTTGTTTTCAACTGTTTTCATTTTAAATTTTTTATGCTGAACATGAATATGTACGGTTTTTCAATACAATTATTTTTCGACCCTAAAAGATTTTTTACTTACGTGACCAAACATAACCTAACTCATCCTAACAGTCTATTAACTCAAAAAAAATCGTAATTTGCGTTAAGTTCGGCTGGAGTATTGGTGAATTCGGTTTTTGTGGTAAATAGTTGGTGTTAATAATGATCATGTATTGGCATTAAACGCAATTCGCCGCAAAAGTAGTTTTTTCCATTATATCTCAAGAAATACTTTTTTAGACCAAAATAGTTTTCAAATACGTATTCAGCTAAAACGTCATCAAATTAAAAAAAGATGATTAAAATGTCACTTAAAATATCGAAAATAAGCCTATGTCAAAAATACAAAAAGTTGTAATTGATTTTTTTTTAATAGTTCGGTAAAATTTGTTATATCCACACAATAAAAGCATACTTACCTTGTGAAAATAGAGCAAATTCTTTATCCATTTCAGGCAAAGTTTTCAAATTTTGTTGTGGCATGAAAATGCATAGTAACCAGTGTTTTAAAGAGTATTACATTTTTGGAGAATTTCTACATCAAGCAAGTGACTTGCGTCTTCTTTTCCCATGTTATGAAAATAGATCTCTGTGGTTTGTCTACCACAGAGAAAACTAAAGGAACGTTTCAGCATATTAAGAAACAATAAGGTGTCGACGTAGTTACTGTGTGACTGATATTCGTACTGTGCTTTGGTATATTCGTATTTTGACACTAATCACAAAACTGATTAAAGTAGGCCTACCTTTCCTGCTTCACTACATCACAGAATATAGATATTCTGTGACTACATCAACATTTTTATTCTGATTTAAAAGCACGAACTATGTGATGCAAGAAAACATCGTCCCATATCAATTCTACCAGTGATCAGTAAAGCGGTTATTACTGATAAATGCAATACCATCGTGACATATTCACACTGGGGAGAAAACGAGGACTTCTCCGCTTTCCCTTCCTTCAGAATACGGATTCCATAGTCATGGAAATAGTAGAGTTCCATTAGTTTACGTAATTGTAACTAAACGAATTACCTTTTCTGAACGGCTAGTAAACAATAAATGATAAATAGCCTGTTAGTCGCTATAAATGCCTAATTCTAAATTGGAATTTTAAAATGTGTTAACAACATAATATGTTAAAAAATCTGAATGTTTAATGATTCATACAAACATTTTTATACGTTTAATTTTAACTGTGTTCTCTAAGTTTATGTAATATTGCGTATGTGAATGTCTCGTTATAAATTAGCTGTGACAATTTTTTATTATAATTGAGCATTTTGAAACTCTCCAAATTGACTAGTATTTATAATAAAACACAGTTTATTACTCAATAAAGCCTGTGTGTAAGGGAACTGTAAAATTATAGACACAATAATAGTTTTGGCTATTTTCATAGCCTGGAGCCAGTAATTAGGCAATAGACTACAGCGTAGCTTACTTATATTTCTAGAGCTGACAAGGCACGAGCGGTGAAATGAAATGGAATGATACTCATCAGTTATCTTGACAATTATAAAGTTTAAACTAATTGAATACATTTTTAAAATATAACAACACTTATCTCTCAATATACATGGTCATTGCGATTTAAAAATAAAATTTATTTCTATATAAACATGAAACAGTTATAATAAATGCACAAGTACATTATCAACTCTCCCCCAAAAGAGTATCTTCATAATTATTGTAACCGCCCCCAGCGGTAATTTCGCCACAGCGGCAGTGACAAACAAGGCGTGTTTGGACTGGGCGTGTGCTGGCGTGTCCCTGCCCGTCGAGCACGTGGCGGGCGCGTGCCGTGGTCTCTACGCCCTCGCCGCACTCGATAGCCCTTGACACGACGAGTCAACAGCTCTTGGAAGGCACAAGTCACTACTACAGACCTTGTTATCGCTGATATGACACTTCGGAGGGACATGAGGAACACTTTAGGTGTGTGATTGTGGCCAGGTTCTTGCAGGTTCAATCAAGAATGTTTGCTCTACAAACTAAAATTACTCAGGGTTTTTAGGTACTATAAAAAATAATATTATGTCAAACTAATGCACTAACTACAGCCCTATAGTGCTTACTTGTTAATTTCCTATGATTTCATTTACTTGGAATATAATGAAAAGGTCAATAATAAAACAAAATAAATCAATGTATCTTATTATTTTCTAGTGTACAATTATGTTAACTTCATGCCAGTATTACCTGCAGTTTTCTATAATGTAATTCCTAGGTTTCCTTTATTAATAATAATGATATATGTTGGTTATGACTAATCGTAATAAGTGGTTGGATGATGAATGTTATCTTCATATTACAATTTATGCTACGTCACAAACAGCGACAACTGCACTTCATAACCCCAAGATCGTGCTAAACATGATCGAAATCTCAAAAGGTAAGTCATTTGTACCTGACCTTCGGAGCAAGGCTTCAGTCCAACATTTACTTAACCGGTAACAAGACTGGATAAAAAAGAACTTGAAAATTAATACTGACATTATCGTATACAAAATGTGTACAAATGGCGAGGTCAGGCATACTAAATATCTCTTAAACGTCACATTAATCATCTTGTCACAATCTTTTTAGTCATTCTGGTGTGGTAAGGGATTTTTTCAAGTCCCTTTAAACAAATTATTCAAATTTATATGAAGGGGTTACCAGAAAAATGTATTCCTAGAGATGAGACCACCCTGCGATGGACAGCTATAACAAGACGTTATTTCAAGCCCCATGTGATGTTGTAACTAACTCTGCAAACTCTACATTTCAAGCCTCATGTGATGTTGTAACTGACTCTGCTGAGCTGTACATTTCAAGCTCCATGTGATGTTGTAATTAACTCTGCTGAGCCCTACATTTCAAGCCTCATGTGATGTTGTAAATGACTCTGCTGAGCTCTACATCAATCCCCATGTGATGTTGTAACTAACTCTGCTGATCCCTACATTCCAAGCCTCATGTGATGTTGTAAATGACTCTGCTGAGCTCTACATTTCAAGCCCTATGTGATGTTGTAACTAACTCTGCTGAGCCCTACATTTCAAGCCTCATGTGATGTTGTAAATGACTCTGCTGAGCTCTACATTTCAAGCCCTATGTGATGTTGTAACTAACTCTGCTGAGCCCTACATTTCAAGCCTCATGTGATGTTGTAAATGACTCTGCTGAGCTCTACATTTCAAGCTCCATGTGATGTTGTAACTAACTCTGCTGAGCCCTACATTTCAAGCCTCATGTGATGTTGTAAATGACTCTGCTGAGCTCTACATTTCAAGCTCCATGTGATGTTGTAACTAACTCTGCTAAGCCCTACATTTCGTCATTGGCCTCTTAATAGTACGGCACTTGTTTTATAATGATCTGATTATTTTCAAACTAAAAAAGCTAGGAATAGAACATTAGCAGCTTTATCTCACATTTTTAGATATAATTGCACTAAAATAAAATATGCATACGCTTAAATTAAAATAATAATAACTATACACAGTAAAATCAATGTAATGACTTGTTTGACAACAGACGACATAAATGATCTGATAACATTGCATGTCATTATTGGGAAATTCTTACAAAACCAATGAGAGATGTTCCCACGTGGGTGGATGAGTCTCAGAGTACAGTTCGGATGGTGGTGTCACTGCACCCTCTTCCCCACAAAGCCTTGTGTCGCTAAGCCCTATTTTCCAGCCCATTGCGGCCCGCACAAACACGAGCTGCAAATTGAAAACACCCCTCCGCGCACGGCCTTCTTTATTAGGTCCTGTCTGTCCGTTCGTCTGTCTGTTCGCTTTATTCTGTGGTTAGCAGGATCGCTGACAGCAAGTGGTCTCTTGGATGTTGCTTTAATTTTTTTTTCTTTTCTTTTATTTGAGAGTAGCAAATTCAAATCAGTGTTTTAATAATTCATATTTTCATTTACAGTATTCGTTGTGGATTATAAAATTATAACGTGATGAAGACATCACATTATTAAATTGTTACTGATCAGTTACTTTCTACGTGATGAAATGGAAATTTAATTTAATTTGCTTAATAAAAAGCTGTAAATTATTAATACTGTAAGTAACAATTTAGTGACACGAAGAACTGCAATAGAACTACTAGCAACTATGCATAAATGCAGCAATCAAGGTTGTCCAAGGAAATTCCAATGATGGACCGTCTGGAAATTTTCGGAGCTATGCATAGAATAAATTTATTGATTTTTATAGCTCGTCTGACTGACTGACTTTTAAGGCTTACAACTTTTTTAAAGTCGTGCTGTGACTGACTTTTTTATTCATTTATTTATTTTAAGTGTACTTTGTGGTCACATTGGTTCGGTTCTAATGGTTCCAGAATGTACTTTTCACTCAAAAGATCCATTTGTTTGCCTAAACTTCTGAGAATGTGGATCAGATGTGCTATGATTGCAAACATGCCCAATCTAGATTTTTTCGATGAAGATTATTGTGGGTTTCTAAGGAGCTGAAAGCAAAATATAACTCTTGGCTACATATAACTGACGACACATATGTTATCTGTTCTATGGAAATGTGATTAAACTCACACTCAGTTAGTTTACAGAGTTCAAACTGTTTCTCGAGTATTTGGGCTTCAGAGCTATTGTGGACTTTTGAGTATTCATCTGGCTGGTGAGATGTGGGGAGGGGATGTGGGGAAGGGGGGGGGTGAATGGAAGTAAAATAACTAATAATAATGGAGAAAATTATTTCACCAGCATTTAAATTTTTCAATAACCTTATATAAACCTCATGTTCCTTCAAATCATTAGAGTGTTTAGAGATGGATGTAATAGTAATCTTGAAGTTTACCAGGCTATTAGGTCATTTCTATCCATCAGAACCTCCAGTGATGTTTATTCCATCACTGTCACTTCCCATTGAGGAGTTGTGTAACAAAGTGCTAGACAATTCAAAATATTGTTTCTTTTATTCGAACTGATATTTGTCAGGGAGTGTACATCTTAAATTATAATGAAAGTTTTCAACTCTCATTAAGATTATTATATTTCAAACACTAAGTTATATTATTAATAACCAATTTTACTGTTGGCGTAGAAATTATGAGTGCCCAAGTTTAAATAATGTTAACTAAGAAACTAACAAGTATATGAAAAATCCAAGTACAGCACTGTTTTCCTCGTCTAATTGATCGTTAGAACATATTCATTTTAAATGTGAATATAAATTTTACTTATTTTTATCCTATCAGGAATATAAAAAGTGTCGGAGTTTAAACTAGTGTTCACCATTCATCAACTTATCACTTTTATTACTCAAAACCCCGCTAAAGTATGGTAAAGTATATTTTAATTACTTAAAAATTACTGCATTTACTTACGCATATTAAAATGTATCGTAACTATACTTAAGGATTCCACTGTAACTAACTAATTAATTTTACAACCTCTAAAACCTAAGAAATCAGGAAATTGATAAGACTTTTTTGTTGAAAAGTTAAAATTCTGAAATATATCAATCTTTTTAAAACACGTATTAAAATATAAATGTGATACATAAAAATGAGGCTTTTAGTAATAAAAGTGTACAGTTGAAAAACAGTGAAAACTATTTGAAATTCCTATACATTTTTGTTTCAACTGGCATACAATTTATTAAAATTCTTAATATTTTTAATTGAACATTTCATAACGTAGAATTAAACTAGGAAAACTATGGTGTGATCGTATTGTTCACGGACATCTTAGTTTCATAATGAACAACCTTCTCATAGTCTATACTGTTTTTGGAAACAACAGGAAAAAGAAACTATATTTTAAGTTGTCCAGCATTATAGTCCGAATAAAATAACTTTGGTACTGGCGGAACGGCCTCGCGCCACTGGTCTGAAATGACAAAACTCTGAGCTTTAATTTGCTATCAAACTTAAAATAAGTAAGCAATAATTTTCAAACTAATTGTATAGTGTACACCATTTTATATTCTTTAAGGAAAAATTATGCTGGAGATTTTTCTAGAGCTAATTTGCTTTTTAAAGTGATATTTGTATTTAAAAACACGTTTTTATGAGTGAAATTACGCGTGAGTCGTCTTTAACCTGTTACTGTTGCGAAAATAATAATAATGAAATAATGTCTTGTGGACGGATGACAGTTTGATTCATTGTGATTAGTTTGGTATAAGTCTCATTTAACAATTCAAACAGGTTAGTGAGAAATTAATTTTTTTGTAAACCTTTGCAAACTCGGTAATGACAAACGCTAGACAAGATCTGTTTAAACCTAAATTAATTGTGTTATTTAAGTGACACTAAAATCTTACTCTCGTATTAAATAGAATTTTCTTGAACTAGGAAGAAAGATTCAGGAGTTTTCAAAACTAGATTGCCAACAAGGCGGCGGTGATACCACACGCACAATGTACAGTCACTGGCTCAGCTCTGGCCTCTTTCATTGCAAACAAATCTTGTCAATTACCAATAGAACATTACCTAAAATTTGAAAGAGCCTAAATATTAGAATTGCAATAAACACTGCTAATTATATATACACTGAATCATATAGCAGTGTATATATAATTATTATGTCACATCTAAATAAAAATAATTTTAATATCACTAAAACTAAATAACTGTAATCAAAATAACCTAGTGGTTATACTATAGTAAGCACTGTTAAATCGATAAAGAAATGAACACGAACACACCTCAAAGTCAAAAGTCAACTAACTTACCTTATTTATTACTGGAGAAACATTTCTTATCTGAAAATATCGTTGATCGGAATTCGTTTTACGCTTGGGCTGAATATTCAGTCTACACTTTCCCTTGAGCAGAGTATACCTTACGCGTCCGACACAGCCTCGATGTAAACGAACTATGAGTTTACTTCATCAACTCTTCATTATTTTTTCACATGTTTTATTAGTACCACAGTATTATTTTAGTAATACATAAATAACACAGTTAATGTCTGCTCAAAGAAATTTTGTCTAGCGTTTTTCGTTTCAGAGTTTGTAAGGGTTTACAAAAAAATTAATTTCTCATTAACCTGTTAAAATTATTAAATGAGACTTATACCAAACTAATCACAATAAATCAAACTGTCATCCATCCACAAGACATAATATGATTATTATTATTCTCGCAACAGTGACAGGTTAAAGACGACTCACGCGCAATTTCACTCATAAAAACGTGTTTTTAAATACAAATATCACTTTAAAAAGCAAATTAGCTCTAGAAAAATCTCCAGCATAATTTTTCCGTAAAGAATATAAAATGGTGTACACTATACAATTAGTTTGAAAATTATTGCTTACTTATTTTACGTTTGACAGCAAGTTAAAGCTCAGAGTTTTGTCATTTCAGACCAGTGGCGCGAGGCCGTTCCGCCGGGAGAGCGACAGTGGAGCGCCTGGTAAAAACTAATAAAACTGTCAGCCAAGAAATAGCACAACTGCGACAGTGGAGCGCCTGACCTTGAGGCGCTCCACTGTCGTACCCTCGCGGGTCCAATGTGACAAGGGTTTTGACAAGGGTTCAAAACCTACGGGGTCTTGATATATATAGTGAGAGTGTGTTTAACTTGAGAGCAATAGACATATATTTATTAAAATAAGCATACATGTTGCAGTATTTACATAAGATCCGGGTTTGTTAACAAATTTTACACTTCAAATTACTTTAGAAATAAAAAAGCCTTCAGGTATTGAAATTGTAAATATAAGCTACATTGAAATAAGCTGTTATAGTCCGATTCATTGACATGCTTCTAAGTAATAGAAAACGTTATTGTATAAGACGTAAAATCGTGGATTGGTTGGCGTTTGACGTATTCCTAAGTAACTATTTTTCGTGGTCCTTTCTATTAAGGCTAAGCAGGTTGAACCGTCAATAATGTAATCATTTGAACAATAGCCATTAAATAATTCAAATCATTTAAACAAAGTAATAAGTTGATAGTACATCTGTTTGCGGTATATATTTTCAGTTTTTGTAATAAAACGAGATAATACCTTTAAATTATACTGTTCTATAACATTTATGTTAATAGAATCAGTTATCATTGAGACACATCCAATACATTATTTTCATACCAACCAACAAGTAGATGACAATCAAATATTTAAAATCTTTGAAGTCTTTAGATAGCGTAAATTATCAAGACGTTTATTAGCGAGTGATAATTCAATGTGCATAGCGTCAAAATCAAATTAAATTATAAAATATCTTATATATAGTCTTTCCAGTCTCAGAACATTTTGACACCTACACAATAAATTCTTGATTTAATTAGATAAAACTGATAACTTAGTTATTTATCTTCTTTCAAATGTAAAACTCTTTTTTTAATTTTTAAAACAGTTACACCTTATGCTATATCAGTTATATTATTATATATTGGAAACAAGTTTATTTAATTTGATTTTTGTTCAATAATGCCTACCTTGTAGGCGAAATACCTCAAGCAAATAACACATTTATTTGAAAATTCTAATAATGTACAGTATAGTCAATTAAAGTCTATTTTTTAATTGTATAAAGATTTTATATTTTGTTTGTTTTAGAATATTGTAGCTTACAGATTGAATTAAATAGTGTTTGAGTTTAAGTATTGTTTGTTATGATTTAGATTGTAGTAAATATTAAGTAAAAGTAAAATAGAATTTTTTTGTTTGAATTTCCATATTTTTTTATTTTAGAATATTGTAGTCTACAGATTGAGTGTAAATAGTATTTTTTGTTTGAGTGTAAGTATTTTTTTTTTAATTTTAAGTTTTAAATATTAGTAAGTGTAACCCAAACTATTTAGTTTAAATTTAAAAGTAGGCCTTTATTTATTATTTTAGAATGTTATACAAATTATTAAGTGTTAAAACTAAGAAATACATATTTGTTATTTATAAGCCTATTTGTAGTTATTTACCTTTTTTTGTAACTTCAATTTCTTTGAAACAACTTGCCCAGTAATAAAACTAATATAATTTTAAAAACCCTCTGCTTGGCTTTTACGAATTTGTATAAACTATGGTTAATATTTTATAATTAATACTCATGGGTTAAAGGGGCAAGGCATAATCAAATGAAGAGTGTGTACGTGTTCCTTTTACATAAAACTAAAAAGTATAAAGTTTATAGTTTTTTTTTTAAAAGATGACTATAAACACATCATTATTTTAGCCCTCGGGAGTTGATGTGGTAAACACGATGTGGCCCACCTCCGAAGACCAAGGTAGATACTGTGCATGAACAAGGGTAGATGTTTTCTGTCTGTACGATTATAAACTTGTTTTAAAACAAGTCTGCAATAGTTTAACCACTATTGCAAGTTTAATTCAAATAAAATGAAATATGATTAAGAAACGTGATTAATAGTTTTGATTGGTCTTTTAGGATAACCCCTACAGAATCAATGTAACACTTACTCCTACAAAATATGCAGTGCACTTAACAAAGTCAGTATGATAGTAGCCGTTGTGATATTAGACAGGTATTTAGAAGGTCCCGCGAGCTGAGCTTGATAGCAGGTAGGAAGCAGGTAGAGTGCCGAGGACAGGTAGTTTTAGGTGCGACACAGGAGCGCCTCCCCACCCCTTTTCGGAGGCGCTCCTGAGTCGCACCCCTAGCGAAAATTATTTATGACAACCCCTTAGCCAGGTAAGAGGCGCTCCTGTGTCGCGGATTCCGTTCCGCCAGTACCAAAGTTATTTTATTCGGACTATAATCCCCTCTATTTTAGGAATATTTATATTCAAACATCTTTGAAATAACCAATGTTTTTTTGCCGGAATGAGGAAAATCTTTATTTATTTATTCTGATGGGCTGTTCAGGCGAAAATAAAATTTACAATAGTTCAAAATCACAAACAAAAAACACAAACACTAGAAGCAGCTTCTTCAAATTACTTAATACAATAGTTATTGTCTAAATGTATTTTGGACTCTTGTCAACACATGTATGAATAGTATATATCATAATATTTAAATACACTATTTTAACTGCCTAAATGTGAAACTATGTATAGCGTGAACCATCTAATTGAAGCACACTTAAGGTAAAACCCAAATATTTTGAAATTACTGTAAATAGAATATAAAAACTGTATTTCAATTATTGGTAATGATCAGGCGGCATCAATATCAGTGAAATTTATGCCCGATTATACTACTTAAGGTCGTGTAGGCTTAATTACAGTGTAATTCAGATTAATATTAACTAGTTTATTAATGTAATAAAGTATATTGTACCGTAATAAAAGGACAAAAATAGCTGTCAAGATAGTGAATGTTGTTGCTGAGGTATGGATAAGGTTAAAGAAGCCGGATGGTAGGTTTTATCCTTGCTACAACAATGATACAGCTGCTATGTTTTTAGCCCAGCAGACAGTCAGTTGACGCGCGGAGAAACTCCCTGTAGCTTTATCACTGCGCAACCGTCTAGCCTTAAATTTCAGTACTAGAATTTTGTTACTTTCTCTGAATTTACAATATTATAAAAGTTAATATACAGGGTTGGGCAAAAGTCCGAAATATATTTATTAATTTCAAAACCATTGAAATAAATAATAATATAATGAAACTTTATAGTTATGCAAATGTTCCTATACCAAACACATAGACATATTTTACTTGTTTTTGGCATATCCAGGGGATGGCCCATGAAGGAAGTCTTAAAATTGTTAAATGTAAGCTTACCTCGAGTTATACCTCATTTTAAAGGTCTTTGTTTATAAACACAAGAGTGCAAGGTCAAAAGGATAACCCAGTTAGAAAATATAGCCTCTCAAAGAATTTAATGTAATATAACTAACACTGCTTAAGACAAAGGTAAGATAGTTATTATCTATAGCTGCATAGAGCTATAATTTATCTAACTGGATATGAGAAATTCAATTTCACAAAAAATAAGTAACAAATTATTATAATAACATTCTTACATTATTTTTAGGTAAACATACTGTCAAAAGTGTTGTTAATAAATTTTTCTTACTCTTATCTTAGTTAAATAGCATAACTATTTTTAAAACGCAGTCATTGTTACGATTGTTAATAATCAACAACATACTCAGCAACAGGGATCTGAAACTGTTAAATATATAGCCATATATCTGAGAAAAATTATCAACAGGACATTAAATTCTTTGAATCGCTGTATTTTATGAATGGGTCATCCTTTTTACCTCAGGTTTGCACTTCTGTATTGAACAAACAAAGATCTTTAAATGAGGTATAAATCAAGGTAGGCTAACATTTAAAATTGTTAAGACTTCACATGGGCCAATGCCTAACTATGCGAAAAACAAGTAAAATATATCTAATTTTTTGGTATAGGGACATGTACATAACTACAAAGTTTCATTACATTTCTTTCAATGGTGTTGAAATTATTAAATCTATTCCAGACTGTTTCCCAACCCTGTACACGTACATTGTAAAGGTTTTACATGATAATATAGTAAAAAACACTTTTATATTTATCTGCTGCTACCTACATTTATAATAAAATAGAGATCTGATTTTAATTTGTGAATTTAACTTAATTTTTCAACATTTTGTTGCATTTAGAGACTATTATCTCGATGAACCAAACATTAGAAACGTAATAACTAATAGTTTCTTAATGGTGAAAAAATATTTTCAGGCTGAATCGTTCAAGGAGGGGGAGAGTTTACATTGAAGCCGTCACCTTAGGTTTACCTAAAAATAGTTTAAGCATATTATTACAATAATTTTTTACTCGTTTAAAGAAAAATTTTATTTCTTATAATCAGTTACATAAATTATAGCTCTACGCAGCAATAGATAATTACCATCTTACCTTTGTCATAAGCAGTGTTATTTATATGACATTAAATTCTTTGAGAGGCTATATTTTCTGACTGGGTCATCCTTTTGACCTCAGACTAGCACGTTTGTATTAGTTTTAAAATTAATAAATACATTCCAGACTTTTGCTCAATCCTAACATTAAATTTTGTGGCTGTAATTTTTTATTGAAACATCCTTTTGACCTCAGGTTTGCACTCTTGTATTTTACAAATAAATAGATGCCTTTAAAATGAGGCATAACTCGAGGTAGGCTTACATTTAAAATGTTTAGGACTTCCTTCATGGGCCATTACCTAACTATGCGAAAAATAATTAAAATATGTCTAATTGTTTGGTATAGGAACATGTACATAACTGCAAAGTTTCATTACATTTATTTCAATGGTTTTGAAATTAATAAATATATTCCAGACGTTTGCCAAACTCTGTAAACCCCCACTTAGCCTGGTTACGTTTAAGTTCCAAAAAGAGTTATAAATTAGCTTTTTTATTCAATTTACGTAGTTTTTCAAATTAAAATTCTAATAACTGCTGGTATGGTTGTTTTGTTCTTAAAAAGCAATACTTATCATATTAAAAAAAAAAAGAAGCATTTCACGGTATATGTTGAAATGGTAAAAGGCAGTATGTGTTATATATTACACCCATCGTCATGATATAGGCGAATATGTATTTCGAATGAGCACGATGAGAGTATATGGGCGCATGTAGTCGACTATTCATTAGGAAGTGTTATTAATTAATAGCCCAATGACAAATGAACAGCCAGTGGTTATCAACTTATCTATTTCAAAATTTGTTACGACTCTGAATGGACTCGTACCGAGGACCTTGATCTCACGAAGCTCGGATTTAACCAACTACGCTGCTGCCCAATAATTAATGATCGCCAATGGGTAAATATTACTAAATTGCTAAGTGCTTCCACATTCTAAAAGATTAGTGCTATAAGCAAGTGAATGGCTATACTTGGTTTATGAATGTTACTTCATGTATGATTTGTTGTTGAAATATTATTACTTATTATGAGTGTTTAGTTTTAACGTCATAACTGTTTTCCTATTATTTACTAAAATAAAAAGATAGTCCTTAATTGTTTGACTAATTCTTTACAGTAAACGTATGTTTACAATGATGGTAAACACCACATTGCGTGTATGGGTGGGTGGGTCATTACTACAGTGCGTGTATGGGTGGGCGGGTCATTTCTACAGTGCGTGTATGGGTGGGCGGGTGGGTCAATACCATAGTGCGTGTATGGGTGGGTGGGTCAATACCACAGTGCGTGCGTGGGTGGGCGGGTGGGTCAATACCATGTGTAGTAGCCACGGAATATTTTGAGCTATCGATAACGTTACTTTTCAAATGTTTGATGGTTAGTGGGGGGGGGGGTTCCGTGAATGAATGAAATCGTATTTTAATTTTCCAACACCAAGGACCAAAAACCGTAACTGTGAACAGACTGTGGTAGAACAAACACGTCGGAAGGTTTTAACAGATAGAACCTAAATATCATAGCTTAATCAAATATCAGGTTGTGTTCTGTGGAGAATCCCAGAGACACGTAAGTAACATACGTATAGGCATACGGAAAGTGGGTGACAATCAAGTTAGTGTCCTAAAATTTATATTTAACATTATACCTACTTTTTAACAACTAGGCAGCTTCAGAGGCCTACTTAATGTCTGCTGTGTTTTTAGCATTTTTGATCACTCATTTTTTTCAATGTAGCAGTACATTTTTTCAATATAAATACAAAAATAATGAAGATAAATTTAAAATTGTTAATCTAATATATATATATATAAAGTCTTGATTTTTCACTAGCTCCTTTCCCGATACTCCGTCCAATTTACGAAGAATATTTTATCTTTGGCTTGTTGTATGAAAGTGGAAGATAAATATAAAATCAGATGTGTTATCTGCAATAATTTGACAATCAACGGTTTTTATATTATGGTCCGACGTTCAAGCGTTCTCATCACGAGCACTCTGCGCATATTTGGGTTGCGTGGTCCGACCAGACGCCACTTTGACAAGAATCCCACAAATTGTGGCCAGTGCGCTGCTCAGCACGCAGCTCAAATTAATCCAATCGCGTGCCATTTGCATTCCTGCTTCGGACGGTCCCACGCCATGAAATTATCGTCATTAGAGGGACAGATGACAATCCAAGGGCAGAAAGGACGCCCTTAGCCTCCGCTAAATAACACCTTCCGGATAATTCTAAGGTGGTTTTGTATTACTCAGGTATTTTTGGAATTGTTCCCGCGCCTCGGAATGAGTCAGATGGTGGTTGAGATTTTTTTGTCACCGTTGATTTCATTTAGACGATCCTCTGTTGTTTGAGCGGGCGACCTTTGTATTGTAGGCTTTGTATTGTAGTTTTAGTGGAAACGACCCGTTACATTTTTTTTATTAATGTTACCAGACCTGAAATAACATCTCTTCTATTTTACAGCTTAGTATTTAATTGTTACCTTTCCTAATTGTCTTTCATGGAAGTAATGTAGAGATGTGGATTTAATTTAAAGCTAATAATTGGGTAATCGTCAGTTATTTATTTCATTTATAGAAGATAATGTTGAATGCCAAACAAAAAAAAAAATTGATGGAAAGATGAAAAAATGAAAAGTCTTGAGATAACAATTTAAACATTCAATTTCCGATGTTCTCTGTGCTCTTTACATGGCCGAAGTGATTTAATTTCCTGATACCGAGTCCACATTTTGATCACACGTCATTGAACATAACGTGGCTTTACAGCTGTTGTGTGCATCTGTGCTTTCCCAAGGCACACATCAAGCCTGCGTCACAAGTTTTGTCAATCAAGGTCTTGTAGACATAGCGAAAAAAACATTCAAATAGTCGATTACCTTGTATACTCCTAAAAAACACCAAGATATAAATTTCTTTATTTTAATAATTTATTTATAAAATATTGACCATTTGACTTGGATATGCAGCTTTTATAGGAATATAACAACGGATAGTATTCGAATAGTTGATAGCTTGATAATCTATTGATAGATTGGCTCTTGATCTGTTCAGTGTCTTGATCTGTTCAGTGTCACTGAGTTTTTTGACTTGAACTTTGCGACACTAACCAGACCTAAAGTGACACCAACACACTTGACCAGGTATACTTGATCAAACAAGCATGTATGTTTTGACTTGACTTACTTGCCTGCATGAGAATTATTATTTGTTTTTATTTATGTAATATGTATATATTACGAGTATTTTGTATCTTTTAAGTATTGTGTGCTGAGCATGTGTGTTTTTTTTTTTTTTTTGTTTTTTTTTTTTTTTTTTTTTTTTTTATTATTTTGCATGTATTCTGTATAAATTGTATTGCTTGTATGATGTTTCTATTGACTGCTTTGTTAGTTTTAAAACTGAACACTTTGTTTATTTGACTTGTGCATGAACAGAGCTACTATTATTTTATCATGCATCTTATCTTATATTATTTCAATTTTTTCTTTATTGTGTACAGACAATGAATACATTGCATCCCAATCGTCAGCTACATACCCATTCATGCTCACAATAACCCATGCATACATACATTTTGTTTAGGATATAGTATTATTAGTATATAGCATCATGGCCTATCCTGTAACGTGTCTTGTTGTTTGGCTCAATAAAATCAATGAATCATTAACTCACAGAGAAAAATTAAACAGAGGTCGCATTCAATAGTGTTCTGAATGTGTGTCGTATTAGTGTCTCGAATAGTAATTTCTCCAGTTCGCTATGGGAATGGCAGAGCCAGGATTTTGTCAGTCCCTCCCTCATTCTCCCCGAATCCTCAAGGATAAAGTAGTAATTGCTAGTAAATATGTACACTAGTTGTAATACACCCGTTCAACTGCCATTGAGGCCTTCAACACGGCCACCAGAAAGTAACCCCTGCATGTTTTTCTCTTTGCTTAACTAAAAGAATTTAAAGCCACCAATGGTAGTTATACCAACTCATTGACATTGACGTGTTAGGTATAAGGTACTGTTTGTTAAAAAACAATATTCATTCTTTTTAGAATCCCTCTCATCTAAAGATAATTAAAATTTACCGAAATCGTTCATTGAAATATTTGTCCTTGTAAAAACGTGTGTGACGTTAACGTGTTTGTCATTTCTGCCAATGCGTAATATGCTAAAGGACAATTTTTTTGAATTTAGTAATTAATACCAAAGGACGACAGGGTTGTATATCCATTGACACGTTGAGCAGATTTTTAAACGTTCGAAGTATTGCAACAATCCAACGAACCAAATAATTAACAATCAGATTTTCAGCAAATAGCTTTCAAACGATCCATCTTAGTAAACTTACACTTTGAATTTTGTGAGAGTTTATTTGTTAAAAATGGCTTACTAGGCAGGAACAGAGAAGAAAGAAACATCCAGTAGTGCACTTAATATGTGTCGAGTAAGTAAATTGGAATGTCGAGTAGTTAGTACTCCAGTTCGCTATGTTAAAGGCAGGACCAGCACCGTTGTCAGCCCTCCCGTATTCCTCTCTAAACTCTCAATCACACTTATTAATTATTAGTACAGATTTATTAAGATGTTGTTATCCAATTACAGGCGTTCGCTGTGCCCATTAGAATGTGACCTTAGTTTATTTTTCTCTGTAATGTAGAGTATATAATTTGAATTATGAAATTCTCCCTATCTTATTTGTTTACTAATATTTTTGTTAATTTTTACCGGCTACTTTTAAGAATGTTTAGTCACTTCAATATTGAATTGGAGATAAATTTGCTTCGCAGCTAATTTTCAGTCAATGTTTTGCCAATTCTCTTTTACAATTTAACATTCCAATCTCTTTTATAACAGATTGTACATGGGTTGTGTATCGTATGAACAATGACTATAGTCAGGAGTAGCCTATGTATTGAGGTTCACATTTTGTTCAATATTTAAAAAGTGAACAATTTATTGATATTAAAGGTAACTTTATTGGAAGATTATATAAAAAAGATATTTAGGCATATTAGTGTTATACAATAATATAATGTTGGTTATGAGAAAATATTCCCTAGACATGTGGAGTAATATGTGACAAAAAAAGAAAGAAAAAAAGCGCTCACAACTCTGTATCATGTGGGAGAGGATTTTTTTTACCCCAATTTTGGATTCGCACCAGTTTTCCAGCTTAGCAACGGATCATCCTAAATACACTTTGCCAAATTCTGAAATGGATAACCTTCGCTATTGTCGAGGGATTATATTTCTTCCCTCGTTGAGGAGACTGTTTGTTTTTAACCCTTCTCATAAATGCATCCCTCCCGCACAGCTGAACACTTTCGGAGTTTACCGGCTGGAAACTGGGGTTCTGGAGAAAGCAAGAACTCGTGGGAGAGTAGTTTTAAATCAACTGTTAAACTGCGCAAAGAAACGTCCATTTTAGAAACTACGGGCTGCTTTTGATATTTTTTGACATTTTTACCGGTTTATTTCCAATATCTACTAACTACTAAATAAATCAAATGTAGTTAAGGAATTGTTTGAAATATTTAGGAAAATGAATTATTTTAATATGAAAACTACAACAACTTGTTAATTACATAACTGCGGTCCTTACTTATGTACATACCTGTTCAATACAGGACTATCTATATTTATAAAAGAGGATGTTTGTATATATATATATATATATATATATATATATATATATATATATATATATATATCTATATTTATAAAAGAGGATGTTTGTATATATATATATATGTTTGAAGTTTATGCGCTGCCAAACCATCCAACCGATCGCCATGAAACTTTAGGATGTTGTCCTGTATACTCCCGAGATGGTTTCTGTGAAGTTTGATGAAAATCCGTCCACAGGGTCCCGCCCCACGGGCTCCTAAAGATCCCATGTTATTCAAATGGAGAATCTGAATTGTTTACAAAAAACATATGACTGTGTGGTTTAATGTAGTTTCACATGCCATAAGCAGATTGAAGTTCTCACAACAACAGTACTGTATATGTTTTGATTTATTGTAGTTCTACATTTCACCTTGAGAGTGTAGCACACACTACAAAAACCCTTTACATTTATACACCAAATAAGAAGACCAAATATATTGTTTACCCTCTTGCACTCATTTAATAAATAATGGTTTTTTCTATAATTCTTTTTATTGCTTTATTTTGGTATGTTGATGAAAAATGAAAGGCGAGACAACGTCCGCCGGGTTCAGCTAGTATATCTATATTATAAAAGAGGATGTTTGTATATATATATATATATATATATATATATATATATATATATATGTTTGAAGTATATGCGCTGCCAAACCATCCAACCGATCGCCATGAAACTTTAGGATGTTGTCCTGTATACTCCCGAGATGGTTTCTGTGAAGTTTGATGAAAATCCGTCCACAGGGTCCCGCCCCACGGGCTCCTAAAGATCCCATGTTATTCAAATGGAGAATCTGAATTGTTTACAAAAAACATATGACTGTGTGGTTTAATGTAGTTTCACATGCCATAAGCAGATTGAAGTTCTCACAACAACAGTACTGTATATGTTTTGATTTATTGTAGTTCTACATTTCACCTTGAGAGTGTAGCACACACTACTTTTACTTGATCAGGTGATCTGTATTTGGTGTTAAACTTTTTTCCTCGGTAATCAAAACATGTGATGAAACTTGAAAATAAAAAATAAATTATTATTTGTTTTGCAGTTTACTTTTTGAAGTTATACTTCTTTGCGCCCGTTAGACACTTTGGGATGGGATGTTGGTCGAGAAACCGCGTCACGCTGAAAAGTAAGAACAAATTTTTAAGAACTATCGATTAATCGATTGTTAATCGAAGAAATTACTGATAATGATAACATAGGTGTATAATATAATAATGAAGTCACGTATAATATATTGAAGATAAATATATTGAATAATATTGAAAAATGTCTTATATTTCATTTATATATCCTGTCTGTTTGTGTGCGTGAGTGGGTGTATGAGAATGGCCAAAGAAGTATAACTTCCACCGTGTGGTCCGACGCACACCCAATTTTATGACATGCCTCCTAAAAAATCTAATATTAGTAGAAGAAGCAAAAATGCTCGAATTCTTTCAGCTATTAGGTTCTAAATCAAACTCAATATTATGACCGGTGAAGCGGGCGGGTACAGCTAGTATATATATATATATATATATATATATATATATATATATATTTATTTATTTATTTATTTATGTTTGAAGTTTATGCGCTGCCAAACTATCCAACCGATCGCCATGAAACTTTAGGATGTTGTTCTGTATACTCCCGAGATGGTTTCTGTGAAGTTTGATGCAGATCCGTCCACAGGGTCCTGCCCCACGGGCTCCTAAAGATCCCATGTTATTCAAATGGAGAATCTGAATTGTTTACAAAAAACATATGACTGTGTGGTTTAATGTAGTTTCACATGCCATAAGCAGATTGAAGTTCTCACAACAACAGTACTGTATATGTTTTGATTTATTGTAGTTCTACATTTCACCTTGAGAGTGTAGCACACACTACTTTTACTTGATCAGATGATCTGTATTTGGTGTTAACCTTTTTTCCTCGGTAATTACGAGTAAAAATTAGACTATAGAGGGCAAATTAAGTGCAGTGAGCGAGCTACTGCAAATAGACTTATATCATATGACTTTAAATGATACAGTTTAACTACTAATATTTGTACTTAAAAGTTACATGCCGAGGCCGAAGGCCGAGGTGTGACGAGCGCAGTGAGTGTTGGGGTTGGCACGCGAAGCGTGCAGGGGTGTCCCCTAGAATATAATAATAATGAAAAATATACGACATTCTCCTAAGTTATTTATAATAATTGTTTCTCAAGTATTTGGATGAAATATATTGTTTTGTTTGTCTTAATTCCAGTGATGTCCTTAAAGTATCTAAGAAGAACTAGTACTTATTATATATTATATGTTAATATTTAGACTAATTGTAAGAATTTCTTACAATTAGATTCTTGAACATGAATTGAGAGGAGTCTTGTGGCCTTTAATACAGTATACAGTAGTCCGATTTAGCCGCAGAGGGTGATTTATATAAAACATGTTGACAGCACTCGCTTCGCTATGGGGTGGTTCTCTATGCTTGCTAACCCTTCCTTCCGTGGTTCTCTCTAAACCATTACAACAGTATAAAAGCTCACCTTTCTACCATTACCCCAGATAAGAAAGCTTTATAGTCTAAAACCTCTATTAGTTACCTATACTTTTGGTGGATGCAAAGTGGTGCAATCATGTCAGAGTTAGTAGAAGTTACTTTAAACATTCACAATACAAACCAGAGCTTACTAAACCATGGATTCTAAACAACATATAACATCAACTTTACGTTCAACTAATAATCACATAAATTAGAAAAAATGTTTTTGTAAAATAACCTATTTTTGCCATAACAATATGAAATACTAGGATCACCCCTGCACGCTTCGTGTGCCAACCCCACTCTCTATGTGCTTGATTAACCTAGGTATTTGGTCTTGGTAATGAAGGTTGGTAGTAAATTTCACTCGCCGCGTTTGTGACACCACGTCCTTCGGCCACGGTCTGCGCTTTTGACTAGGCTACAAATATAAAACTATATAAGTAGAATCATAATAAGTAAATTTATTTACAGTAGCTCATTCACTGTACTTGCGTTGCTATCTATTCATTAGTATAAACTCTCAGTGCTATCACTTAGGCTATTTCAAAAGATTTCATTTCAGCTGATTATTGATTAAATAAATAAAATAACTCCATTAGACCCTTGATTATATACACCTACAATAGATATCCCATCTAATATGAATATTTGTGCCAGTAGTTTAATTAGTTAGTGAGGTCTGCTATCACAGCTGATTTAAACTACATTACATTTACATGGAGTTACACTAGCACTCCACAACGGACCACAAAACAGCTGATAATTTGAGACACAAATGTTGCGTTGGATGAGAAATCCATGTGTGTATAAAATCAATGATTAGACTACCATTGAATCTAGTGAAAGGCAGTGGGGTGGACCCTACAAAACCATGCTAAAACCATCCCTGGGGATAAATACATAACTCCCCAAAGTCTCATGACGATCGGATTAATGTGTTAGTAATCGTCATATAATTAGAGAAGAGTTGTGTCGACAAAACCTGCTTCAAGTAATATACATATATAAGTATGACAGGTATGGCAGTTGTTTCATATGACATTAACTTTAGCCGTAAAATATGCCTATTAGATGTTTACTAAACTCTAAAAAAATTAGAGACAATTTTTATACAAAAAGATGTAACGTGACAATAGAGATTTGTATTTATTGCAATAATATTTGGTCAACAGTGCAACGAAATATTACTCTAAATTCCGTTACAAATCCTCTTTGTACACTTAAATATGTTTTGTAACCGGATGTAGTTGCCGACACTAGGGTGGTGAGTGAGTAAATCGAATGAGGCGCGGATATCTTCAGTTTCCTGTCCGCGGGCACTTCCGGAACGGCGACTCACTGTCACCTGTGTCAGTCTGTCACAGATTTATCTTATGACGGTGCGAACTGTTATCTAATACGTGTTTGTTCATAGTAACATTTTGGTATCGGTATACCCATGTGCTGTAATATATTATCATATGTTATATTTTATAGGCCACATTTTGTCAATAATATTTGATAACAAGCTATATAAATACAATATAGTTTTATTGGAAACTCATAAATGTAAAATATTTATTCGTCTAAGTCTGAAACCATTACATTAAATAATCAAATAACATTAAAACACCAAGGAGGATGGGAAAATCCAAACAAATTGCAGTTAGAATATTTAGATTTGTTAGGTATTTAGGTTAGGAAAAACTCAATGTAAAATCAAAACCACTTTCCAGGAGTTTCTAAAAGTGCATCAGCTCACTGGTTAGAAATAATCGATAGCTGTTTTGACGCTATGAGAAATTGGCTCGACATATTCGTACGAAAATAATCGACTAAACATCAAAGTTACCTGTTTATTATACAGTAATAAAGATCAGCTTTTGATTTGATAACCAAAAAAGTAAAATTGCTGCTATTTTGACGTGATACTGCTGATATGAACTGCTGGTAGTAATTTTCTAAATAGATTAGTAAGTACCGAAACCAAGCAATCACCTTCTCAACTCAACTGCATATTTCGTTATTAACTATCAACTGAGTTTTGACTAGACAACACCTGCTTCATTTCCTGAACGTTTCCAAAATTAGTCTCTGAAGGAATATTCACACGTAATTGTCGTTAAAATACTCAAAAAAAGACATATAGTTTGTCTATTTAAGTAAATCATGATGAATTACTTAGATGTACTGTAATAAATCTAAAGTATCCAAAATACGAGTAATATGGAACCTTCCAGGGCCAAGGCTCGACGAATACGACCCTAGCGGGACTGGGTAAGGATCGTAGCGTGATTCCACGATGGGAATAAATATTTCCGAAATTCCAATCCAACCACCTGAGGGATCCAGAGCAGTTACTCCCCCGCTTGGGGCATGCGTGATGGCGTCGGCGTGGGAGAACACCGCAGGGTGGACTAGGAGCCCGTGGGAAGAAGTAGCGGCTACCAGTGGAGACTCCTGCAAAACCAACGAGTAAAGAAGATCGGTAGTAACTCACATTTCCTTGTGTCGTTTTTGAGTTCATGTATTTGAGAATGTTCCGTTTCGACAGAAACTGTAAATTAAGTAAATCTATCCCGTAGTTACGAAATAACACTTGAAAATAAATCGTCATAATGGAGCAACTACGCACTGCGTTGTTTGCCATGAATGGTTGTGAGGCTGTTTTATATTATAACTATCCGACAGTCCTTGCTTCGCAACAGGGTGGTTCTCTACGATTGCTTCCTTCCCTACGTGGTTATATCACCTAAACCATCACATCAATATAAAAACTCAGCACATCACCGTTCTCTTAGATAAGAAAGATTTACAGTCGAAAACCCACTAAATTTACTTTAGGGGATGCAAAGTAGTGCAGTCATGTCAGAGTCAGTAGAATATACTTTCAACATTTAACAATAAAAACCAAAGTGTCCAAGCCTCTGAGTCATGTTTATGTTTTTTGCATCAGATGTATGAAATAAATTATTTAATTAAATTAATACCAAAGGGAAAAAGGAAACGCTGAGGGGCCGTTTCTTTTGAATTGAATTTCGAGAAGCTCTTTCTTAGTTGATCTCTATAGTACAAGAGCTAACTTCCTTCTAAATTTCATCAAAATGTGTTCAAGGTTCTATATTTTCGTGATGTGTTCATTGTTTTGAATGTTATATAGTAAGACTGAAGTGGTTTTACAAACTCTACTTTATCGCTATTTAATATTGACAAATTAAAGATGAATTGGGATTGGCTTTATAAATGGCTTTACTTATTGAAAATCTGCATAGCAAGAGGCAATATTCTTTTCGTCTAAGAAAAATATGGCTGTAGCTTAAACCACAGTCTAAAATGTTCATGTTACTGTATTTGTTGGAACAAGTAGTTTGTACCGAAATCCAGATGCTTGGAACTGATGAAATATCAACTGCATTGCTCTCTTCTCATGCAGAGACTAGATGTCTACTCAAAGTTTGCCATCCATAATATTGTAGTGGATAAGATTCAAGTATTCGGAAAAGTGACAGCTTGTCAATAAAACAAATAAAACTGGATGTACTGTATAGGCCTAATACAAAGCAAAGTTTGTATCGTACAGACAACAAAAAACCTCTCGAATACCCTAACCATTACACAAATAAACGATTCTTCAAGTATAGAGGGCTTTGATTTAATCGGTTGTTAACCATGCCACACGTCTTCCGCACCCATAATACACTTATCTTATATAATAATCATTACGAAATAAGCAAACTATAAAACCGTTGTTATAAAATTTTGATGTTAAGTCCTACAGTGTTCTAAATACAATACAGTAATAAGGCGATACCACTCTGTGACTACTGAGCGTTCCTTTAATTTATACTACAGTAGGCCTACAAACTAACTAAATTACATAATAGTATAAGATACTTAAAAATATAAATTACAAGATAGTATTTTAGCATTTTAGAAAAGCATTCTTAGTTACAATTACTATTGTCACTTAACATCTACTAGTTTATGTTTATTTATTATTTGCCACTTCTCATAAACGTTCACTATCTGCAACCTATCCCTAATACTGTCACAAGTAAACATTATCTTTCCCACCAGACTACATACCGTCTAGTATTTTATAAGTGAGGGGGTATTTTATAAGTAACTACCGTAATCCAGAAAATTCTAGACATTCAAACAATCCAGTTTGAACTAGAATGGTCCCGATGCCACACTACCAATACGCTTGATTCTTCTCGCAGCCGGAAGCCGCCAAATAAATGAGTTAGAAGAGTTAGGAAGTTTTCACGTATAAAAGTTAAATCAGCAACAGTGCGCTCTAAAGTAAACGGTATTGCTGTTTAATGATTTACTAGAAAGTATGTGTTTTTGAAATCATACTGACAAAATGTTAACAGAGATCATAGTCAAACGAGTAATGCGTTATATGTCTTAACGAAGATTAAAAATTAAATATATTCTTAGAACAGTACAGATTCTTTGTACTTTTTAATAGTGAGTTGTACTATGAATTGTACATTTATGTATATAATAATATATACGAATAGTAGAGGATAACAATTAGTATATTGTAATTAATCTTGTATTATATTAAAATTCCGTTCTGAAGAAGTAGGCATAATAAAATATAAAAGCAAATTTGAATAGAGTAGTTTTTTTAAATTCGGATTTCTCACAGCCTAGTTCCCTTGTTATGACCTCCTTAGTTTAAGATCAAAGGTTAGTCGATTTTTAATTTACAAATTGCGTGTTTTTAGACACTACAAACAAATTGATCTCTCATAACATATGTTTCATACAGTATGTGGTGATTCATTGATTTCGGATTGCCTTCCTCAGGCCAGCGAAACTTACTGGGGAGTTGTTTTGTTTTACATCGATTAACATAATTTCTACTTTTTTTCAAACCCAAGTTGTGTAACGTTAGCTTATATTTAGTTTATAAAACCAACAGAAATGCATTGTTTGTACAAAACGTACTGCTAGCAAATAGGTGTATTTCATGAAGAAAAACGTGCTCGTTTAATGAAAGGATAGTGGATGGTGTTATTAATACTGTGTAAAAATCATAGTTTCATTTAAAAATTCATCCATTGTACTAAATTATCTAATTAGGTATACTCCAAAAGATTTATATTTAGCAAACCAATTGACAAATCATAATACCAAATCAATGAAAATAGATTTCTTCTATCTTAAATATGTCAAAAAATTATACAACAAAGTTCATTTTGCATATATTCGTCATTTTATTTTAATATTAGGCCTATATTTTTGCTGTTAATAACAAATTATAATACAAGAAATGGCGTTGTCTTAAAGCGTACATAGGCCTTAGATAAATTATGTTTTTTAACTTGTCTTATTTTGCTGACTCTTGTCCCATTATATGTCCCACTAATAGTAACCATCATACGTCAATTCAAATGAAGAGTACTTATGGCTTGCGCAGTATTTATGCCCTGTCCAAACCACTACTAAAACAACAACAGTAGTGCAGAATGTAACATCAACAAACAATGTAATGTAATTTCAAACAAATTCCACCTGATAGAAACAAGTAAGGATAATCTTGTCAACAAAATCCTCGGTAAAACGAAAACACGATGGAAAATACATTTGTACAAGAATTTACACCGATATTGGTCGTGTAAGCTAGATTTCCATATTAACAAAAAGCACAGTGGATAGATAAACTGCAACGACTAGCCGGGAGGCGTTTGGATTTGAGGGAGCGATACAACGGAACCAGAAAAAAACATAACGCCAATGTAAATACTGTAGTTTACATTAAAAATCTGCTTTTATATCTTTACAGCATAATTAATTGTTCGTTCGATTTTATATCTCACTTTATGAGACAACTTTTATTTACCTTAAAATAACATATCCTAAAGGAAGGTCATTATTTATATTATTTTAAATATATCGTGTTAAATGGAATATTGTCTCAAGCGAACATGTCAGGGCATAATTATTAATCGCAGAGGATGTTTTTGTAAAAGAGTTTTGTTGACAAAACAAGGATTTGCAGAGATTAAAAAATCACATGAATATTCCACAACGTTTTTCTGCGCTTGTAAAGGTTGTGCATGTTGTTTGTTTACGGTGGATTGCAAACCCCTGCATGTTAGATTAATTTTGTTTCAAATCCTCTCTCATCATAATTTAGATTTGCAGTTCAGTGAATTACTGTCCAACGCATCAACGTTTGTCGCAGTCGAGTCTCCGACCCTCGTACGTTATTCCGGCCAGTGTCATCTAAAGTAGTGTTCACTTGTGTAACTCTGTCGACTATCACAAGGCCGATTTCGCCTGTCCTCAAACCATTATGTACGTTGGAGAATGGTAGCCATTTACTCTCTCTTCCCTCCTTGTCCACCGGTGCGATTTTCAGTAGCTGCCACACACGGTTACAGTTAAACATTTCTTCACTTTTCGCGCTTACATTTTTGAAAATATTTATTACAAATTTTTTTAGCATAAGTGTAACTAGAGTCTCATATGATTAGATTTTGTCCAACTGATTATGGATTATTTATAAAACATAAATCATTAGAACGAAAGCTATTTGTATTTTTTTTATCAGGGGATAACTGTAATTAAAATCTGTCCTCGTTGAGCTCTACACAATTATATTCTCTCATAAAAATGGCCAGGTTTAAAACTAAAGCTGTATTCTTGATTTCAATTTAACATTGGTATTATGGAGAATCAAGAGCAATATTGTGCCAGGTTTGGGCGAGCCGTCTGAGACGCCAGGTCTTGGGTTAGTTAGCGCTGGTTCGAATCCGGCCTAGACTGGAAAATTAATTAGTAATGTCAATGAATATAGATCTGTATTCATTGGTAATATTCCCCTCTTCTGCACTGGTTCTCTTCCTTGCCCTGTCTGAATAAGTTCTTCGCACAAATTAATAGTCTATGGCGAATGGGTAGAGTAAGGTTAAGGAGATTGGTCTTTCCTTAAAAAAAATAATAAAAAGTAAAAAAAGGTATAGAAAACTGTAAATTATGTAAGTTCACGATGAGAAATATTCACAAAGAAACTTATGTAACTTAAAAAGTAAAATTTAAGGATGTTTCTATTTCTCAAATGGACGCAACTAATTTCATAGAAGAACTCTTATGGATATAGTGTAGAATATTAATGTATAAAGTATCTATTATTTATGATGCCTACAATTCAACAACAACAACAAAATAAACTGTATTATCTTGCCGGCCTTTAGCTATAGATTACATTACTACCATAGTTATTTGTGAAGATAACTAAGAGCGTACAGCAATGTTTGCTGTGATGGTGTAACACAGCTTCCTACACGAGTTGCGTAGTCCCTGAGAGTTATGGGATAAAAAGGAAAATCAATATAAGCCGGCAACCAGCGGATCTTTTATCTCTGTTATGTTGGCATATAGAGAGTTAAAATGAAGATACAATTAAAATTTGTCAGATGTGTAAAATGTATTTATTGTGCTAGAAATACTTAGTTTTTTCTGGTCATAAAAGTGAAAATATGAGGTCAATTGGAAAATCTTAACAAATGTAATAACAAAAACAATTAGCAAATAATATTGAAGTTATATTGCATTTATAGCGAGTTTATTGTTCAGATTGTCAATATTTTTATATCTACTGATTCTTTAATAAATCTGAATAAAATACAGTTAAGGGGGCAGTTGCACTTCACGACAAACGCCAACACATGGAGAATTATAATATGTACGCGTTAAGGATTCAGTCCGAAATAGTGATCGTATTGCACCACTTGTGGTGACATTCGACAAGCAAAGACCTGTTCTAGTGGACCTTACGGATTTTTGTAAGAAAACAGTAGTTTTGTAATTTTTTCCTGTTAAATATTTGAAACTTAAAACTTTATTGTTGACCATTTTAATATAACAATTAGTAATACCAACGTATATTCCGCTAGATTGGAACTTCAATAATCATATAACGTTCACTATATAACTCATTATAATAATAAATACGGACTGAGTAGTTGTAATAGATTTAGCCTGCTGAAGCTAAGAATGTATAATCGTATTCTACGTTGGGATATTCCACTTCCCCGCTCTAATTTGTCTGTTTGGCAAAACGACAACTGTTTGAGAATGAAAACTGATTTCTTCCGACAAATACTCCTAATTGTGAGACAAATGTAGGTAGAAAGGATTATCGGTGCTATGAGACGTTGAGTTAAATGCTCTTGAACAGAAGGCCTATCTAGGATTTTGGATGATTAGAAGAAATTAATTCTGGGATAAGTCTTCACCCAGAGGTTAGGATGGTCATTTAATGATTACTAATCAAATAATACTACGTTTAATATAATCTACCCAATATTAAAGACAAGTAGAAGTTAATAACAAATAAACAAATCGTGTACAGCACATAACAACCTGTGTGCTATATATTCTGTCGTAGGCATACATCATACATGAGCTTCAAATTTACTATTTATGTAAGGTAGGTAGTCGGTTAACCTTTGGGTTATTTTTAATTAAATTAACTTGGTTAATTTTGTGGGGAAAGAGTAATTCAGTAAAAATAACAACGGGTAGCCCATAAAAACCTGACACTTTTTAAACAGATGTTTATAAGTGGTTCATTTGTTTACAGATGTCATTGTTGTAGCATATGTTAATATAGGTATGCAATTTTAGTAAACATGGCCAGTGGACGGTTCAACACTGTGCATCTGTCATTGAAGTGTTTTAAAAATATAACGAGTCTGTTACTATTACACAGCGACTTTTTCGTAACAATTTTCATGTTCCACGTCATGTCCGTGTTCCCTGTCGTAGCACCATTAATAAGTGGGTTTGTAATTTTAGAAAACTGCAGCCACACTAAAAAAAGAAACCAACTGATAGGCCTAGATCTGTTCGATCCATGAGAACGTTGAAAGAATTCGTAAAGCACTGCTTCAAAGCCCAAAACGATCAGTCAGGAGGCAGTCCGTTGCATTAGCATTTTCAAGAGCAAGTATACATCGAATTTTACATCTCGATTTGAACTTCCATCCCTACAAGATACAGGTTGTGCAAAAACTTAATAACACAGATCCTAGGTTTCTCGCATAACTTTCTGTCAAACGCTACTGCAACTCATTCATGAAGAAAACATACTGCAATGTTTGATAATGTCTGACGAAGCTCATTTTGATTTGACAGGAAATGTTAACCCTCAGAATTGTCTGGTGAAGAGATAATCCTAAAGAAATTCACGATTAACCCTTGCATAGCAAAAGAGTTACTGTGTGGTGTTGCAAATTTTGGAGTAATTTGGGCTTTTTTTTTTATTCCATCGGTGCAACAGTTTCTGTGAATCCAGAACGATGTGTTGACATGATTCAGAACTTCTTAATTCCCGACTGCAAAAGCTAGATATTGAAGTGAACTCTCTATGGTTCCAACAAGATGGTGCAACAGCGCACACAGCCAATTTGTCTATTAATGTTTTACGAGACCTATTCCCAGGACATATCTCTCGCTTTGGTGATGTCGCATGGCCTGCACGATCGCCCGATCTAAGTGCTTGTGATTTTTAGCTGTGGGGTTACTCGAAGGGTAAAGTTTTTGCTGCAAAACCTAACACCACTTTTCAGTTGAAAAACTGCATAAGGAATGCGGTTGCTGCAATACCGCTGCCCATAATCCGTAGGGTAATGTAACATTTTGTTAAAAGATTAAAGACCTGTGTGGGAATCGGAGGAATACATCTGAGTGATATTGTATTCCATAAAAAAAAATAACATATATAGGGGCACATTTTGGTTATTTAAAAAAATCTACTGTTGTAACATATTCGTTTTATTTAAAAACCCGTCAGGTTTTTATGGGCCACCCTGTATAATTATTAAAAACATCACAAACTAAGTTATCTCCAAGGGTTTTAGCCAATAATTAATTCATGATTTCTTAGGAATATCTCATTGCAAGTATAATTTAAAACCTATGTAATTATCTAATAATACAATAAAATTAAACTTTTATTTTAGTGGATTCTTTGACTATTTACATCGATAAAAAACAATTAACTGCGTGATATCTCACAGTAATGCCAGGAATATCAAGTACAATTCATTTATGAAAAGCATAGGGTTTTCTTTAAGGTTAATTTTGCAATGTATGGCTTAAATTGAAGATAACATGCCTATTGTCCTAAATTGATAAATCAAAATAAAAATACTTCCTTAAAACAACATTCTTTTGATTCCCATTTAGATTAGAACTATCTACAACCCTTGTGTGATCATCTGAGTGGGGTTCATGAAACACATGAATCTAGTGGAAAAGCCAACATTAGTCTCATTTTATTTCATTTGTGAAAATTATTAGTTGAATCAATACACTATTGTCTCATGCATGTTAATAACCCTGCTACTCTCCCTACAAACTATAGTCCTTATACCTATAGGTCAACTGTATGATGCAGTCCAATATATAGTTCCGAAATCTCCCGTTTATCTATTATGATACAAATTAACGATTACAGATATTTTTAAGATTTATTACAAATCCATAGCATGGAAGTGAAGCAAACTTAGTCTTATATCAGTCTATTTTAGATCCAATCTTATTATGTTACCATTTCTAAAGTGCTATTGATGAATATTTTGGACTGGTATTTTATTTTCTCTTCTAGTGTGTACTTCTATGATGCTACTAGGGATTAAAGAGGTCTTTATAAATAAATGGTACCACGTAACTGGCACAAACTTTATCCCTTTCCCTCTGTTAGATTGTTTAAAAAATTAACATTAAAGGATGTAAAACACACCTAAATAAAAACAGATGCTCAATTGATTATATTTCTAAGGTATTTTATTTAAATAAAAGTATAGTAAAATATTATCTTCAAAAACAGCTGCTCAATTAATCATATAGTCAGATTTTACCTAACCAACCTTCAACAACTTCAATTGTGGCTTCCGGCCTTCGGCCTCTAGCCCCAACTTGATGGGGTGGTAAGTAAAATATTTTTAATTTTAATTTGCAACTTTACTGTTCATTTGATAAAAATCGTTAGAATAAAGCTTCATTAATTGAATTTTTAAATGTTTTCCTATAACAAAAATGTTATAACCCAACAACTAGTCAAGTTAAAGACATGCAGTTTTTACTAAAATAGTTTGAATTGCAATTCACGTTTTTCCTAAAAATTTAATCAAAATCGTTAGAGCCGTTTTTGAGTAAATTCTATGTTTGATGTTTTTCCCCATAAAATTAAAAAAAATATAAAAAATGGTCTGGAGATATCGGCTAAACACACCTACATGCCAAACGTCATAACAGTTAATTGACCGTTTGGTCTCCAGCGAACTGCACATACACACGGAAAAAAAAATCGGAAGAAACATTTTTTTGGGTTCATGGAACCCTAAAATGGATTTTTACTCTAACTTGTAAAAAAATTATTGTAGGATCAACATATTTTTTCTATGCTAACGCATATGGAAAACAGTAAAAAACACTTACAAAATATATCCATATAATATTTTCCAATTTTAGTGTATATTTAACAAGTCAAAGATAATATTGGGGTCATTAATAAAGCCTGATGCTCTGACGTGTCTTACACTTATCATGAAAACCTATTTATTAGTCGAGAGAATAAAAAAGAATATTTGTTTTACCTAATTCCATGTGTAATTAAAGTTAATTTCTTAATATAATTCAAAAACAACATTTTGATTACACTGACAGTTTACCATGTAGTTTACACAATTATTATATAGGCTGTAATTGATTTGGTAAAGGATCAATTAACCAATTAAATAGATTACGTTTAGCTTTATAAGTTTAAAAATATTCCCTAGCAGAAAAAAATGTTAGATTTCATTAAATTCATTCTTAAAACCAAAAAAGTAGAACATATTATTGTACCAAAACATTGTATTTAATGATAAAAAAAAAAAAAAAACAACAACAATGCTAAGCACCTATACTTAAGCAATTTGAGATTTTAGGCCTTAGACTCAAATCTTCTGAATTGCATTACCTAGACCTACCTCCCTAGCAATTTTAATACAGTGTGTTAATAGATTATTTCTAATGAAAAAACTTGAATCAAACATTATATTTATTTTCTTACTGTATACGTCCATTTAATTGTTAATTTTTATACTGCTATTGAACCTTCAGAGACAAAGTAAGAACTTCACACGTAAGTTTTCTATACGTTACCATGACTACATTTTTATTAATTATTATATAAAAAGTCGATCTAAATAATTATGTCCTAACAAACTGTAGCTTAGGTTATTTCAAATATTTTTGTAGAATCAAAACAGTAGTGCTTAGTTTTATAACATGAAAATCGTAGCATTAATTAATTTGTAACATGTATCAATGTATCAATTATAAAATATTTTGATAATTTTCTTGGCTCAACTTCTCAGAAAAATTTCTTGAGAGTCTTCCGACTTCAAAAAAGAGCCATCCGAATCATGGCGGGAGTAAATAGACGGTCTTCTTGTAGAGAATTATTTAAATCTTTTAACATCTTAACCCTACTGTCAATATACATATTTGAAGTTATAATATTTTATAGATTTAAGTCGGATACTGTTCTAACGGGCTCTGACATACATTCTCATAACACTCGCCACAGGAACACACACAGACAGACTTCTCACAGACTTCAGCTCGCTGCTAAATTGCCACAAAATTTAGGCCCGAAACTATTTAATAGAATACCGAGCCAAATTAGGAACGAAACGGACCCTAAAAAATTTAAGACATTGCTTAAGAGTTATTTGTTAGAGGTTGCTTGTTACTCAGTCGATGAGTTACTTAAGCCAATGCTGTCAATTTAAGATTTCAAATATATATTTGTATGTGATACGTTAAGTTAAATTCCATGACGCTTGTAATACAATGTATATTGTCTTTTACTAAAAAGAATTTTGATTTGATATTTGAATAAAAATGAAAAAGTATAATATACAAAAATTAATAATTCAATAATTGCATACTTTATATCACGTATGAATAAATTTATTTAAGTTGTAATTTTCTGCGGGGTATACAGGCATCTTAATGGAGATAATATGTAAAAATAAATAAACATGCCTGACTATTAAATTAGGTGAGCAATATTTTGAATAAATGGAAAAGTGAGCTGTAAGGGGTGTTCTTTGTCTGTATCATTATTAAGTACCTGGTGAAATTAAACTCATAGTTAATGATCTGTTAGAGGTTCATATATATGTATATATATATATATATATATATATATATATATATATATATATATATATATATAACAAATATATGGATAGTATATATACTACCGTATATTTTAATTTCAACAAGTAACCTTAACTTTACATATAAACATTACATACTAGTATATTTATTTATACGCCTACAGACTTGTGGACCACAACGATATATCGGCTACCCATTCAATTTCCGAATATGTACTACAGTATAAAACTGAAACTCTTTCAATTTTTAAGTGGATAAATTAATTATATAACCTAAATTACCTACCCAACACATGATTTCACAGCCGACTTTCTGTACTTTTATTTCAGCTCTATTATTATTTGAATTGTATTTTTTTCTTTACATTCGATTAGAGGATGAATACGGACTATTACGAATGTAAATTAGCCTTACTCATTTTTTGTTCGTTTGCTGCAAAGGTTTTTTGAAAAAACTTTTGGGTGCGATAATAGTTTTCCCTGTCCATCTATCGTATCAAATAGCTATATATACTAGTTCAATAATTGCAAAAACGTGTTTAAACTAAATAAATTTGTAGATTAAAAGGAAATGTTTTTCTTTAAAGGATTCTATCAAAAAATTACAATTTTTGATAGCAATGTTTTGTAAATCATGATTAGACTAAATGAACTTTGTAGATAAGCTTACTGTGCATTTATTTTTGAATGTGTAAATCTACAGTTTGTACATTACAACTAAATATCTAAGTTTCTATGTCCAGATAGCCTTTCTGGCAAGATGCTCATAAATGTTTTAAATCCTTTTGTAACTTCTCATAGTGTAATAGGCCTATAAAAATAGTACGCCTTATGTTTTTAAAAAAGTCTTTATAAAATGAGTTTAGTGCTGTTCAGTTTCTTTGAATCAGTCTTCTGTTTCTGTAATGGAACTTAATTCTATGAGCTGAAGTAGACCAATATCCATTACGCCCAGTAATACGGTTTTATATATATATTTAATTCCTGTAACTTTAGTTTCCAACTTTTAACTATTTTCATAGTCACATAACTGTACATTTAACATTATAAATTAAAAATTAATTAACTACATAAAAAACAATCTATATAAACCACTATATGCACTATTTTCACTGTGAAAAAACGTATGTTAGGAATAAAACACAAGCATGACCGATACTGTCACCGATACGCCAACAACTGAACTTTGTACATGTTATAGAGGTGAGGTTTTTGGGTACTTACCGGAAATACAGTGGACACACAAACCACACTATTATCACGACAAACCGCGACGCGGAACCTGACAATTACTGGGCGCCGGGGGTGTCTGAGCTGTAAGGGCCCCTGGGGCCAGTCGGAGGGTGGGGGGAGCGTGCGCACGGGCCTGGGGGAGGGCTCCTGGCACCGCACCCCCTCGGGGGCGGCAGTGGGGTTTGGAGGGGAAACAGGGGAAAGGGGTTACGAGAATTTATTTAATGGACTAGTCAAAAACACACGCCAACTTTTGACGCACGGTGAGTTTGAGTTGTCAAGTATGAAATCGTTTTATTTTCAATCAAATCCGTCCAACATTTTCCTTGTAAAATTGTTGTTACTATATTTAACTTAGTGATATAAATTATTTGTTTCTAAAACAAATCATCTGTATACTATTTACTGGTTTGCTTATTACTTTGTTATTAATATATAAGCTATATTTTTTCTTAGTTTGCTAAACGTATTTTATGCTTTATCTAAGAAGATTTGTTTCTCTTATCTAAATTTATTTTGCTTTTATGTAGTTAAAAGTGCATTTTAGGTATAATATGCACACATTAGTCGTGGGCCTTTAACTACTCTTAATTTTAGTTTTGCTTAGTTTTAGATTTAGGCTTATGTAGGGCCCCCGTGATGAACGTCGACACTCGCAATCCCTTATACGCATAATTAGGGTTTTTTAGAGAATGCACCCCTCTTCAAATATGTTCTATTCAATATGCTAATTTTGGAAAAGAGTTTATTATTTATTATTTAACCAAACTAGTTAGAATAGGTTGATTTGGTTAAATATGGTCAAGTTATGTTATGTTACATAATATGGTTATGTACTGTTTCAGCGGCCGAGCGGTGTAGGCCCCCAAGCATACAATCTTATACTCGTCTAAGCATAATATAATATATATTTCATTGCATGCAAGGGTTTATGATTGTGTTACTACAAAATATAATCAAAATTATAAACACTTACGAGGCATATGTAGACAGTTTAATAGTATTCATTGTAATATAGCCTTTAAAATAATAATAACAAAAATAAATAAATATTGTAAGATTTGCTCTAAACTAAACAGTGAACTCTGCATTTTACAAAGATTGTCACAATATTCAAGTAAAGAAACTTTGCTATCAGTTTATTATGGGTGTTTTTATCCTCATATTGTTTATGGACTCCCTATTTAGGGTGCTGAATGTTCTAGGGTGAATTATATTTTTCGAATACAAATAAGGCTGTTGGAGCTATTTTTGGAATGTCCCGTGATGAATCATGTAAGGGATACTTTCGAGATAATAAACTCCTCACATTCCCTCTATATATTAGACAATTTTTATTCACGAAGAAAAACTTTCAGCTTTTTTCAACTAAAACTCATTCCCTCAGGAATTCAAGAGATCTGGTAATCCCCGACATGATAGTAACTTTATCAAAGGCATTTCAATTATAACTGTATTAAGCTATACAATAAACTGCCAAATTTACTAAAGGCTGAAACAAATATTAATAAATTTAGAAATTTACTAATAGCTCTGTTGCTGAATAAATAATATTATTCAGTAGCTAACTTTATGAATGATGGCTTGTCTTTGATTTTAGTTGATAGTTTCTGTTATAATTGTAAATATGACTATTTTGTATACAGTATTAGTTTTGTATTATCACTATAAATGGGACGATTGTCATGCAAGTTTTGTTTTACGACAGTAGATTTGATTTGAAACAAAAAAAATAATAATTAGTTTATAAGTGTATGTTATTTGATCACAAACAATATATGTATAGACCCTACCATCATTAAATTAACAATATACCTGTACCTTTACTTTCATAACATTAAAATGCTGTAAGCATATTTGTATTTATACATTGTTATTTACTAGGAGATGGTTTTTATTCAAGCCAATATTACACTTCTTTTGGTCTATTTTTTCATATTTTTTTCTGCTCTTTTTGGCCAAATAATTTTAGTTTTTGCTTGTTATGTGTTACCTACAATATATATCTCATTGTTATGCACTTGTACGCTGTTATTTATGTTTGCATGACTGTTAATAATCTTCTTGCATATTTTTTTTCCACTGTTTTAATAAGTTATCATGTTACCATTAATTAATAATTACCTTGCTTTTCTTGCTGGATCTTGTTTTCTTACTTGTACTTGCAATATATTTATTCTATTATACAGTACTGTCCTTTTACGTGATTGGTTACCTGTTAACGTTTATTTATTTTATTTGTTTGTATATAGCCTATGTATATTTTGTTTACTGTCATTTATAGTACTGTCATTTATATCAGAATATGTTTGTTATGTTGTTCTAAGGTTTTCATGTCTAAATTTTCCATTAGTGCGGTGAAGTTTTCATTAATTTCTGTAGTTAGCCTGTTTGTTTATACTCATATAAGTAAATACATTAGTAATTCGGTCGCATGTTTCCTCTCACCCGATCTTTAATTAGGCTGTGGGAATGGTATTTAGGTTCTCTGTCAGTAAGGAAGGAAGGTTATCATAAGCCTTTACAACTTGCCTCACTGTCGTAATCTTTAATTAGGCTGTGGGAATGGTATTTAGGTTCTCTGTCAGTAAGATAGGAAGGTTATCATAAGCCTTTACAACTTGCCTCACTGTCGTAATCTTTAATTAGGCTGTGGGAATGGTATTTAGGTTCTCTGTCAGTAAGGAAGGAAGGTTATCATAAGCCTAGTTAACTTATCCTTTACAACTTGCCTCACTGTCGTAATCTTTAATTAGGCTGTGGGAATGGTATTTAGGTTCTCTGTCAATAAGGAAGGAGGGTTATCATAAGCCTAGTTAACTTATCCTTTACAACTTGCCTCACTGTCGCAATTATTCAATTGGTTTATAGAATTCTTTTAAACTCATTTTAATAGATTTTTAGTCGAGTGATAGCAACAAAAAGGAGTATTATATTTTCAATACCTTGATAAGTAGGGCCTATGTAGCCTATGTTTGTTCCATCGTGGCTGTTTACCTTGATAACCTAACCTAACCTAACCTTTTTCCATCGTGGCTGTTTAACAGGATTTAAGTTTAATAGAATAGAATAGAATAGAATAGAATTTTTTTATTGCATAGACAATTTTAACATTGAATTGTATCGCAATCGTCAAAGGAAAAAAAAATATATGTTCATTCATTCTACAAATTCAACATTCATACATACAATTATTTTATTCAATCTTACATTCATTCTAGAAGGCAAGCCTATCCAGCACTGGTTTCTTGCCAATTATTGGTCTCCCAGTTTTGTGCCAAGAACTCGCCTACACTATACAATGTTCGACTTAACAAAAGTTGTTTAAGGCGAGTTTTGAACGCCTTTGGCGTCCTGGCGAATTTAATTTTACGGGGCAAACAGTTTAGAAAATGAACACCAGCCTGTGAAGGGAGGTGCTCATTAGGGAGGTTTAGATTAGATTATAGGGTTCTTCATATCACCAAAACTTTCATATGATAGAAAAGTTCAATAATAAACGATTACACTAAATCGGTAATTTATAATATATTATATAAGAAATAATCATGTTAGCACATGGTCAGAAGTCCACTTCTAGTGAGTTACCTAAGTTAAAGTCTTGATTAGTATATAGGCCTATGTTTGTTCCTCTGTAACTCTGTAATGGCTAAATTAATTTTGATTTAATACATCTCGTCGGAATCCTAAATTCACCATAATAAGCTCTATAACTGTGGTAAACCAACATTTAAGTTTTTTTTTTCAATGCCAGCTGTAGGCCTATTCTATTCAATTTTAAAGATAGTATTATATTGGTGTTTTTTTTTTCAATCTAATAAATATAATGAGCTATGGTAATCAATTGTTCCTGTGATTTTATATTTACTGGGGCTATTTCATTTATGATATTTTGATATATATAGTAATTTATTTCTACTGATATGTCAGAAGCTGTAAACTAAACACTTAAAACCTTAAAAAGCCAACGAATTATATTTAACAATATATTTTCATTTATTTATTTTAAAAGATATGGTCGAATATTGGTGGCAAATAACTCATATGAATGTAGATCAATGAGTGTAGTCACTGTTACTACAAGCTCAAATTTTTCTTTAAAAGGGTCATTTATTGTATGGCCTGAACAACTAATGGACCTACAGTGTAGGCTACGTGGAATCCGAACCACGTTGTACTGATCTGATTATTGGCAAACTGACAAGAATGAATTACATCACAGTGTTTCCACCTGCTGTAACGAAGGTCAATCCTTGTGGATTGGCAGCTCTGGCAATCAATATGAAATGTTTATCTACAACAATGTAATGTATCGACTGCGAGTCCAGTATTTAACCAGTTGCAGGCGGCAGTCAGGGCAGGCTTGGGGCGAGGTATTTAAACAGTTGCGCCCCCCAAGGGGTGCCCGGGGCCGGGGGGAATCCCGCGCCCTGATTGGTCCACCCCCTCCCCCCTTAGCCTCGAGCACTGATTCAATACCACTCCGCTCGCAACCTTTTTATATACTTTGGAAATAATGTCGTAGGGGAGACAGTGCCGCCATCTTTGCTCACTTACTTGCTTTCTCATGCAAATGTGTGCGGTTAATTTGAACAAAAACTCGCATTTTTACTTGTTTTCTGTTATTAATTCCCCTCCCCCTACAATGAAGCTGTTTCTGTTCTACCCCATGTTTCTTTTGTAAACCAATCGGGGATGTTTCATTTTCCCCGATTAAACGAGCTCTGGGATTCATTCCATTTCGTTTAAAGTTTGTTCTTTGCGGTTGATTATTTTGCAGTTGAGATGTTTTGGTGAAATGTCTTCTTTGAAAGCAGAACTTGTATTGGATTCACTTTTTATCCGAGGTACACTTTTTTTTAATTTTTAATGCGTTTAAGAAAAATGTTAAACGGATTAAAATAAACACACTTGCTCTTTAACGACGTGGTTGATGGACTATAGTTAAAGTATGCATATTATTTCAAATTACAATTTAAAATTCTTCACGAAGAAATAATTTATACAATATATTCGTAGTTTTTTCATACATACAATTCCCTATAGTCCCACAGTAAATTTAGTATGCTACATGGAGAATTACTATAGGTCGTGTTAAATATTGAAGAAACAAAATACTTAAATTAAACTTCGCTTTTTATTTTTACAAGGGGACATTATTTTCCTAAAGGAACTGAATTATAAATATAGTAATGATTTGCTGTTGGTGTTAATTTATATAAAGGATTAAATTTATAGATATTGAGTAATTAGGACTAAACGAGATTTTACCGAATTATTCTATACATCAAAACATTTTCTTTTCGGAATTTATAGTTAAATCTTGTTTGGTTTTCTTTATGTTTGTATACTGTAGGTGTGCGTTATATAAATAATTCTAAACTGCGTAATGGTTTGAGATTTTAAAATTGAAACTTTCTGGGTTTCATCGTCTTATTTATCTGTTTTAGAGATGAAAATTACTACAAATTTGTCTCGTCTTGTTCCATTTACGAAATCATTTAAAAAAAATATATGACATCAAATATATTTATAAGAATTATTAAGATAGCTATTTATCTAATACTATTCTCTAGAAAAAAGTTACAGAAGAATCAATATAAATTCTAACTTTATTTTCAAAACATGAGTTGGAGGGAAAAATCATACAAGCAAAAAACGTCTGTACTTTAATATTGACTAATTAATTTACCATAGCCTACAAATTATTTGCTCTATAAAAACTTGCATCAAATTTTAATTATGAAAGATACTATTTATTATAAATATGAAGAAATAAACGACAAAACAAATAATGCCATCTAATTATAAATCGTAATAATTATACAGATGTGTTCATCGAGTGTGAATTTCCCTGAAGATGGCAGTTGACATCTTTTCAGAAACGTCCTTCAGAATTACATAATATATTCCATGCATTAATCAATAAGGTTCTTAATTTAAGGAATTAACCAATTCAGGTTATTTCTAAAAGTAAAAGCCCCTGACTTGAAATCCGGTGATCTTGGGGGCTAAGGAGAGCCCCACTACGTAGGCCATAAATCATCTGTCATAAAATAACTTCATCAAGATGCTAACAGATTTCGTTGGAAATCCGATCAGGGGGCTCTATTGAGTTAAAAGAACATATTTTGCCTAGCATGAAGAAGATATATTACTAAGAAGTTGGGGTAGGAATCTTGAAGAAAAATCAAAAATTGTTGTCTTTGTTTTATTCACCAAAATGTTGGGATATATTTTATGACCTTGATGGATAAGCTTTCATGGTCGTTACAACTATATCTATAATCTTGGTCTTCTGGATCTGACCGCGTCAAAGGATTATGTAGGCCTATATATCTATTGATTTTGCCAGCATGGTGGCTAAGGCTTCGGACTTCGGTGGCCAAGGATCGAATCCCCACTGAGCCAACGGTCGGTACTTCACTTGTTGAATAAAGTTCACGCACAGGCGTGTAGCCCATGTGAACTTGCCCATGTGAAATTGAAGTTTAAAAAAAGGATATATATGGGTAGGCTATATCAATATGCCATTAATATGTATTACTGTATTTATTAAATCTACGGTAATACAATGTTCACAATAACAGTTAATTCAATTTAAGATGGTCTATTGAATTGAACACATATCCACAACAAGCATATGAGTATATATATATATATATATATATATATATATATATATATATATATATATATTCATAAGAAAAACTCATAGCCTACCGGATACTAGCAAAAGGAAGTTAAATATAACAAAAATTATGTAACAAGCGAGAAACAAATGTATAAAATGCAATATGAGAAACCTGGTGATGGTAATAAATATTTAGATCAAAACATTATCCTTATAGAAAAAACTTAATTTTGCAATAAATTATTGTATTAACTTAAAAACTACATGAAAAATAATGATAACAACATAACAAAACAGCAACAAAACATCAGAACCATAACAAGTAAACAAGACAACGTCAAAAATATAAACAACTTACAAAGAACAGAAAAATAACAATCATAACATGTTTCTAATTACTAGATAAACGTTAGAAAACAAACCAAATTTGTAATCTACTTTTCGATTAATCAATCAGTAGCATGTGCTTGGACAGTAACATGCCTACATATCTATTTCAAACTAAAATACTATTATCTAACGCATAGTGAACACTCTAATATGCGTTGTAATGCAGATTATTTAAAAGCCAGGGGCCAAACAGATGGCCAAACAGAAGTCAACCTGTTTTTATCTTTATTTGAATGTTTGCTGTCTTTTTAAGAAGATGGCTGAACATTGCCTAGCTGAACATCTGTGACAAGGCTTTGTTCAGTCTGTCTGACATATTACCATCAGTCTGTCCATTGATAAAATGAATTGATTCATATCGGGAAATTTAATAGTTAATAGCCAAACCCCAGTAAACATTTTTTCCTACAGTATGCCTATGACTAAAACAGTCATAAACAGTGTATAGATTTGCTGAATAGAACCTTAATTTTCAAAAACTTAAATGATTTCTGTAATATGTGTTGGACTATATTTAAAAAAGGACAGCTAAATGCTTTTTTACAAAAAAAATCCATAAACAGCGATGCTTGTTGGGCTGTTGCAGTAATTTAGAAACAAGACGTTTTCGAAGATATCAAGAAGCCAACTTTAACAATAAACGAGTCTAATGGAAGTAAGTCAAAGTTTATATTAACTATAATGAATACTTATAAACAAATAATTTAAATATTATGTTTTTCTCGTTCTGTATGTTTTTTCTTTTTTCTTTTTTTTTTCGGGGATTCAGCATAGTAGTGCAGAATCTTTATTTCTTTAGGTTATCTTTACTATAGAATTGTAAGCTACATAATTGCTTAAGTTATGTTATATTTTATCGTGATGCAAACAGTTTGTAGGTTACTATAACTTAAATTAATTGATAAGAAGAAGAATATCACTGATTGTTTTATGTCTTTAATTATAACAGGATTTCATTTGAATGCAAGTATTAACTTATAAAGAAATTTCAAAGTTAAACTTATTGTAAATTCTATTTTATTTGTGCCTCAATTTAATTTTCCATTATTAACCCCATAGAATTGGTAGTTACTAATTTGAGCGCCGTAAATCATGTTGTTTTATTCAACAAAACTTTAAGTTTTAACTTGTATCCCTGCATATGATGAGTGAGGATTGCAAATTAAGAGGGGCCAGCAGTTTTGTTTATGTTGTCTAGAATATATTGCCTGATATTTTTATGTGTGAGATTTGTCAATGTACACGCTTTCTAAGCTTACTTAGCTTGTTTTTCAAATAAAATCTTCTGTAATTAATTTTGAATCTTCGTATTTTCGCATTTGGAGCAGTACAGTTAGTACAGCAACAAATTAACTCTTATTCCTTACGGTTAGGTTGAACTAAAATTGTGTTTTCATCACTTCCTCCTCCTGAATATATGGATCAATTTATTTGCAGGTTGTGACAAGCCTGTCATGTAGGAAACAGTATTTATTTAAATGTTAACTAGTTTAAAAGTGTCCTCCAGAAATTACATTAGTTGAAAACAGCTGACGAGACATATTCGATACATGTCAACAAGATTCCATCTAGACCTGCATTCTTAAAAAAAGTATTAAATAATAATATAGCCTAATTACAATATTCATACAAATTTATAGATTTTGAGAATGATTGTAAGAGTCTGCAGAGACTGTCAGCCATGTTTGTTTTAATCCCACAAGAATAATGCTGTTTGCTAATTTATATTTTGTCGTATTTACTGGCCAAAAGTTGTAAATAAGGTGTAATTTTAAACGTTACCAAACTTATCATATTGCGCTTTGGATTTGCTTCTGATATTTTGAATATATACGCGTAGTTTTTAATGAAAGATTGAAGTAAAAACTTAAAACTAAATATTTTTTCATTTTTTTCTATTGAACTAATTAGGAATTTGCAAAGCACTTTCAACGCATAATTTATCTTTTGATCAAATGCTATTTGTTTGGGAAAATGGGTTTAAAAATAACAGTTTAGTTTCGATACGCTTGATCGTATGTCCGGTTGGTAACAGTCATCGTTCTTGTGCGATGAAAACCAACAGCCTTGACCTTGGCCGACAGCCTCTGCAGACTTAATACCTATATATCGTCTTACAAAAAACAAATTTGTTTTTGTTTGTCTAAAAAGAATGAATCAATACTACAATTACGATAGTAAAATTAGATTTTATGCCTTTCAAATAAATAAGAGACAGTTTTTTTTTAAGAAGAATGTGATTACGAATGTTAAAAAGTGAATTTTCATGAAACAAGCTCTTTTTAAATTAAATTCATCAGTTATTTTCTTTACGATACACCTGTAAAACCATACATTGCGTTTGATGTTATGTACATGAATTTGGAGAGTGGCCTCCTCTCTATCGTACTATGTCATCAACATAATCAATTAATTATGCACGCCGGAAGCAAGTTATGGCTATCGGGCCTGCACTGTTTGTGCGTGTGACTGACCTTACGGCCGCAGCCACAGTGGTGGCTAGGTCGACTGAACATAAAGTGGGGCCTCGGGCCCCCGGCCCCCCACACCCCCTCCCATCTAAACATACACTTCTCTTATATTTGTGGAAGAATGTATAACAATTTTTTTTTATCTTTGACACATGGAATATGTACATAATAGTATTATTATTAATTCAAGACTGAAGAGACAAGTGGCAACGCCTTCTCCTACAGGAGCCACCTTATGACTGGGATTTTGTGTTTTCAACAAATACAATTCATTTATTAGAAATATTTATTTGTTTGTCGCCATTCTTACAAGCAAGTAAAGTATTAAGATAAGTATTCAAGGACGCGGCTTTATGACTACACATAAAATAAATTAGCATAATTATAGATGACAAAAATTTACTGACAAATTCCATGTAGTGCTATAATAAACATAACTTCGAACTACGTCAAGGTAGTGATCGACAATAGATCAATGATAATAATGCTACAACGACAAAGCAGATAAATAAAAATACTGGATAATAAACTTAATACAGAAACAAAACATATGTGTGAAATAAAATACACATGAAATAACACCTGCTTATTTTTCAGCATATTTACATAAGTAATAACACAGTATAATGTGTTGATGATACAATTTTAATGAACATTAAAATAATAATAATAATAAATAATACAGCATTGAAAATACGTTAGAAAAGGCATTGAATCTTCTTTGGGTCGATTTAATATTTTATAAATTTGTCACCCACCTTTTTAATAAATTTTATAAAACAGTTAGTGGCTTAATCCCTTACTGAACGTACAAAAACGAATCCATCAATTTGTATTTATGTTCTTTCGGACTTTCTCATTGTGCTACCTATGAATAAAAATATGGGCATCTAAAAATCTACCACGTGCAACATTTTATATATTCAATGAGTCCTCTAGGAGTGAGAAGATTATCTGAATGACGGATTAGGTCAACTTGTATATAAATTTAAGGATCTTTTATATCAAATTAAAGATATTTACAAGGAGGAAACAGTTTGTACATAATTGACTATAAAATGTCCATCCCACAAAAAAAATCAATAGTTGAAATTTACGAAATAAAGTTAATCGAAATAAAACACTAAAAAAACACCGAGAGCCCATCCTGAATGATTTTCCAAATAGGGAGTGACTTCCCCCCTCCCCATTGTGAATTTTTAATGGGAACTATAACCGATTTATTTTTAATTAGCCCAATATTGTACACTCAAACTGCTGCCGTTTTATGTAGAATAGACCTTTTATGGTCAGATTTGTAGCATTGTGTCCTCCTTGTAAAGATATACAATTTGACATACAACCATGCCCTATAGATTTGGAGATATTTTTCTGACCCCCTGATGTGATTAACTATTGAGATTTTATTTAAAAATAGATCTTTAAGCACCGTATCGATGTTTTACAAGTTATTTACAAGTTACCAGATTTCAGTGTTAATATCGGATAAAAGAAAAGTAATACTATTATAGTTATTTAACTACTAGTTTAATTTTTCGAATTTTGATTATTCAAAAATTGCATACTGTAAAAATGAATTTCTGAAGCTCGTTTTTAAACAAAAATATTACTCAATCAGTAAACACATTTTAAGAAGTTGCCAAAGCTTTTGCTAAACAATTGAAAAAGTTCATACTTTTTGTAAGGTTACAGAATGTTTAAAAGGTTGACATGATACATTTATATTTTGTCTATTATATCAACCTAAACGCGGCCAATGAGATGCCTGCGTGTATTTTGTCTATTATATCAACCCGAACGCGGCCAATGTGATGCCTGCGTGTATTTTGTCTATTATATCAACCTAAACGCGGCCAATGTGATGCCTGCGTGTATTTTCTACGACTGTTTAGAGTCGTCAACATATACTTTCTAGTTGACATTTTTTATAGCTCAAAAAAGGACCAGGACGAAAAGACACCATATAACAGAATAAACGATGTTCTCTGAGGTTTACAAAGAGTTGTTTAACCAGATGAAAACACTCCGCTTTGTTCCTCAAAAAAGGACTAAGTGACCCGTCAATAAGGATCAAGATGTCCTGCTTCTGTGGCAGTATTTACTGACGATCCTTGAGGTACTTCCAGTGTCACAGCCTGTCCAAACACTCCGCGGGGGTCTGTCTCCAGGAGTGTGATCCCTCTACAATGGCATGGTGACGAATGTGCCAACGGAACCAGTAGTAGTTTGAACTAAAATCACGAGAAAAGGTTTTCTTCCATCAGTAAAAATATATTCTCTTTCCACCAACTCTGAAATATATTTACTTAATTATTCGATTATTAAGAGATCGATTAACAGGATAGATTACTGTGTATGAAATGCTAAGAAGTAGATGTATGTACTCTACTGAATGCCTTTTTCAGTAGAGCCCTGCTAAACATAACAAACATAACCTAACTGCTGAATCAACAACCAAATTGACAGCTAGTTGCTATGCAACCGTATGTGGAATTGATGCCAATTACAAAACATAAATATAAATCCATACATAATGATTTCAAAACTATTTAATATATATGTATATATATATATATATATATATATATATATATATATAAACCAGTTGAGGGTCAGAAATTGGCAAAATGTATCAATGCACTTGATTTTTCAAAATAATTTTAAAATATGGTACATTTACTGGAATGAGACATATTATATATCATTTTAAACTTAATTAAACAGCGAATAATAAGATAATATAAAACAAAAATCGATTATTTTTTATTTTTGAGGTACACAACCCCCTTAATTACAACCGTTGTTTGGAGTAGTGGGGGTACAGAATACAGTACGTTCACAGTAGGATTCCACCCTTCAGATCCAATATATAACTCTTCTACAACTGGATCGAGTAACACAGTAGAAGGAAGAATTGTTACCCCAGTGTTTGAGAAGCGTCAGGATAGTGGCCTCGACCCTTCACAGAAGAGAGGGTGGATCCTGATTTTTAGGGTGGTTTGTTTTGTGTTGAGATTCAGCCCCTTCAAGATCTGACACTAAGTCTCTGCGAATCAATCCCACCTTTCAATTACTAGGGTGAATCTCCTTCTTTCTGAGGTAGGAGAAAACAGGGGGCCTATTGAATTTGGAAATAGAAACCCCGATTGATATTGTCTACGTGTATCTACTCGGACTTATCAATGTACTTTTGAATGTACATCGTGTGAAATTTGTAATTACAAACAAATTAATTTGTTTGTAATTACAAATTAATCCACCAAATCAATTAAAAAAAAAATTGAATTAATAAAAAATGTTTTCTTCTAAACTATCCAAATTACACCAAGAACCAAATGAAGAAACAAGTGAATGTCATACAACACAAGGTGGTTTAAGTTATACAACTACCTTATTGATAATGTCTCTTGATTCTGCACGGTTTGTTGGTTCAGATGCGCATTTCCCCACTAGTTTGGAATCCTCAGTGACACTAAAAACCAAAAATCTGTATATAGTTACATTTATTTATTTAAATTATTTACAACTAAAATGTATAAATGTAACGTTATAGTTGTACTTACTTTTTAGTGTGGCTGAGGATTCCACAATAGTGGAAAATTGCGCGTCTGAACTAGAACACCTTTTAAGATCAAGATGCATCACCAATAAGGTAATAATATAATTCACATCAGGTGATTAATAATAATAAAAGCCAATTAAAATGTTAGTAAAAGGTGTGATGATCAATTTTAATAAAGTAAATTACGTTTACTGCCGTCATTTAGACGGGATACATTGAGTCATGTGAGGAAATGTTATTTTCAATAAATATAAACAGGACAACGGGATTAAGTTACATAATTTATGTACTAATACTTTTGTCCATAACTTTTCTGTTTCTAACGTAGTATGTATGAATTTAGGTTTGGTATAACCTGGTAGATATAATTTATGTTTTCAAGAGCTTAAACTATTGAGAAGTTATGTGAGTGATAGGTGCCTCCAACTGATAAAATTTGGAAAAGTTTACAAACATTAATACAAATCAAATCAAAAAATAATTTAGTTTACCATTTCTTTGTACATATACAAACTGTTCAATACAACTGGAAAGTATAATTTGATTTTTTATAAAATTTCTTATCTATCAACAAACAAAAAAAGAAACAATTATCTACATGGAAATTACAACTTTTGGTAAAATAAATAAGCACCCCAGAGTAAAAACTGTTTTGGGGTTGCTATTACATAAATAAACTAAAACTAAAGGTAGCGAGCTGACTGAAATTCAGATTCCATATTAATAAGACAAAAAAAATGCATACAAAATTTGTTCTACATTTTTCAAGCAATATTAGAGGAAATTTAGTAAATGAAATATTTGTTACCACTATGAATTAGGGTAATAGATTTAATAAACAAATTAATTATACGCAAACTAAGCCAATATTGTAGCAAGACACAAGCTATTTCTTAACCATTTTTTTAAATTTTGTCCTAGAAATAGAATTTTTTATTTCCACGGGTAGTACATTAAAAATTCTAGGAGCATTGAAAGAAACACACTTCCGGAACAATGTCAGGCTAGGCTGTGGCACTGTAACTACTCTAGGATTCCTAAGGCTCATACGATTATATTCTGTGTTAACTGTATTTTCTGCATTTTTCTGTTGTACATTAAACTGATTTCTTAAAAGCTTATAAACATAAAGCATTCTTACTGGTAGAATGTTTAATTGTTTAAAAAGTGGTTCAGTATGTTCAAATCTATTTTTATTAATCATTACTCTGACAATAATTTTCTGTAAATTTAAAACTGGTCTCAGGTTAGTTATATATGTGCCTCCCCAGCAACTGAGTCCATATGCTATTTAAGATTCTACCATTGCAAAATAAACCATTCTCATATTTCCAGGTGACAAAGATTTCTTAAAAGATAAATTTTTCTTGTAGCATTCAGCAACTTTTTTCTTAGGTCATCTATATGAAATTTCTAATTCAATTTAATATCTATTACTATGCCTAAATATTTATAATGTTTAACTTCCTTTACTTTTAGACAATGATAGTTTGAATTTAAACTGCAGTTAATATCATGGTACCTTAAAATCTTTCATTTTTGCTATCTCCTCTTAAATTAAAAATCATGTATTTACTTTTTAGCATGGAACATGCTTTAGTCTTGACCTAACTGCCTGAAAACGTTACGTTACGCGGGAGGGTGACGCGGGAAGGTGACGCGTAACCATGAAAACACAATGACATATCAGTGTTGACTTTTGTATATTTTTAACAAGAGTTGTCATGGAAACTAAAGATGTACTTTGATGAACGCTTGCAAATAAAATCATTATTGAACCATTTTGTGTCTATAGGATTATATAGCAGCCGTGATCTATTACCAAGTAGCAGCCGTGATCTATTACCGGGTAGCATCCGTGATCTATTACCAAGTAGCAGCCAAGAGCTAAAGCATGTTCCATGTTTCTTGAATTTTAGCCGTAGGCTCTAAGCAAAAAGATCCGGGGGTCCAGGGGGCTTGCCCCCTGGTGAGGCCCGCAGGGCCGAGTTTTTCACTAAATGTTAAGTAATGTTTATTCATCCAATATCGTATTACCTTAATATCAGATTGCATTTTAATAAATAATGATTCGTTTATGTCAGCAAAGTATGTCAGAGCTGTATCATCCGCAAAAGCCGTCAATCTACCTTGGAAAACTCCCTTGCATAGATCATTTGTGTAAATTAAGAACAAAATTGGGCCCAACACTGAGCCTTGTGGAACTCCATATTTTATTTCACCAGGACCACATTCTTCATTATCAATTTTACATATTGTTCTCTTTTATTTAAGTAACTCCTAAACCAAGTATGTGCGGTTCCCCTAATTCTAGCTTCCCATAGTTTCCTTAATAATATGCAATGATCCACAGTGTCAAAAGCCTTGGTTTTGTCTATGAATATAGCTGAACACTTCTTTTTATAATTCAAATAATTGTAAATGTTTTCTAGGAAAGAGATGAGTGCCTGCTCTGTTGACTTATTGTTTTGAAAACCAAACTGGTTATTGCTGAAAAATGTATCGTTTTATAAAAATGTCATAAGTCTATTTTTCATAAGTTTTTCTAGTATTTTAGAAAATACAGATAGTAGAGAAATAGGTCTGTAATTACTTATTGAAATTCTACTGTCTTTTTTTAAATAAAGGAATAACCACAGCAGACTTCAAACAGTTTGGAAATTTTCCTGAACTAAAACTTAAATTAAAAAGGTACTCAAGAATAATTAAAAAACTGTCAGACGAAATTTCTTTGACTATCTTTGTACTAATATTATCATATCCTGGAGCTTTTCCAAGTTTTATGTCCCGAATAATGTTTTTTATTTCATTTTTCGTGGTAGGTAGAATAAACATTAAATTTAATTGATGAACTTTCGGGAAAAAATTTTCATATTCAGGTATAGCTACATTTATCTGTATTTTGTTCCTAAGTTTATCTGCTATATTCAGAAAGTAATCATTGAACAGAAAATCAATTTGTCTTTTATCAGAATTTTCCATCCCATTGTGAGATATATTATTTATTTCATTCTTTGTTTTTTCTTCTCCTAATACAATTTAATATTAGTTTGTGTGAATGTTTGATATGATTACTTCTTAATCGGAAAGCCTCGCGAAAAAACTTGAATTTTATTGGATTGTTTTATTATATACATTGATTTAACATTTGAAAGGTTGCTAAATATTAATTTACGTGTCGTATAGAATAATTATTTATAACTGGAGCGAATACACTCGCCGTCGATATATATATTTCACTATATACATAAATGATAGGTTATTTATTGTTAACTGTTAAATTATTATAGGCTGCGTTTATATTGAGAACGCCTTTGATCACGTAATGGAAAGTTTAGGTAGGTGACATACAGTAGATGAATGGTGAATTTGAATGAACTTTATCTCTCTTTATTATATTTATAAACAACCTTCCAACAAGTACTCAATTTTCTAAGCCATGTCTGTATGCTGATGACACGTCCCTGTCGTTGTCTGGTTCTACGGTGGAAAGTCTTGAAGAGCAAATATTCATTGAATCGAATAGTTTACTTCAGTGGTTTGACAATAATCTTCTTTTCCTAAATACACTGAAAACTCAATTTCTAAACTTCCAAATTACAGATAGGTCATCCTCAACATCCAGTTTTTTGTTAGATGATACTCCAATTTATTCCACTCAAAAAACAAAGTTCCTTGGTTTAATCTTGGATAATAAGCTGAATTTTCATTTACATATTAACCATGTTATGAATAAAATTAGTTCCGGAATATTCGCCCTTCGCACTTTGGCCAAATCATCAAATACAAATGTTCTTCTAACAGCCTATTATGGACTGATTTTCCCCCATCTTGTTTATGCATTGCCTATAAACAAGATGGGGTTGTGAGAGTCAAAGAACCCTTTACATTTTTCGTCTTCAAAAGAAGGCGTTAAGGGTGATATTTTCTATTGACAGACTTCAATCCTGTAGAGAAATATTTAAATCTTGCAACATTCTGACGTTTCCATCTCTTTACATCTATGAAAGCCTATCATTTCTTAAACAAAATCATTCAAAGTTCAGTAGTTCTCAAACACATAAATACGACCTCCGTCCTTCGCCCAACCTTCAAATACCAGCACATCGCACCGCTTTCTTCAGAAAACATCTCTTCTTGAATGCAATAGCAATTTTCAACAAACTCCCAAAAACCATTCAAACCGAGTCAAACCACTTGAGCTTTAAAAACAAACTAAAATCCTTTTTTATTAATAAGTGTTTTTACAGCGTCCGGGAGTTCATGACTGACGGTGCTCAAGATGTTTGAAACACATAACAAGAGTTTACATTTGAATTAAGTATTCATGATCATTTTCGAGTTATATATTATTATTATTATGTTGTTATTGTGTATATTTTAATAGTGAAAGGTGATATAATTATAGCACAAATGTTGACAAGACTAATGCATGTAACATGTTGATTTTGGTCAAATAAAAGAGTTATTGAGTTATCTGGCGATATTGACATGTTGAGCTCGTTACGAGATGTGGTCAACATATTGCTAAGAGTGATCAAAGATATGTTTGTAATATACAGACATTGTTCAGCCATTACATGCATGTAGCCTCATTGAGCTGTTTGTGAACAGAAACGCTACAGTGACAGTAACTTTTATATAATTGTGTAATCGTATCAAATACACATTTTACATTTAGTCCCCCATAGCTATCGGTATATAATTACAATGAGTTAATAGAAAGTGTAAAATATTTGCCTCTATGACTTATTAATTTATTTTGCGTGTGTGATAACAACCCTATTGCGCTTGTTATACAAACTGAAGCGGGATAAGGCAAATCGTAAATAGTTTATAACAGTTTTATTTACTGACTATAAAAATATTTCAAATCGTATCTCAAAATGTCAATCAATTAATTTATAAGGATTTTAATTTGAAAATACTTGTTTTTTAGTAGGTGACTAAAATATTCCTTTCCTTTAGATGGAAAAAACTAAGTGGAGTGAAAGGCAACAAATATTTAATTTTTAAATTTTAAATGTTTATAGCTAATGTTATGATATTACGTGTAACGTTATCAAGTTTTAATTTAAATAAACTTCTTGACCGTCTCAATTTGTGACCGAATCAATATTTTTGTAGTTTAAGCTTTTGGAAACCTCTGAAAAAATATATATTTAAACCCACTAAAATTATAAACAAGTTTACGAATATTGCTATTCAAGGATTTCTAGTAATCTTTAGGATTTTTAATTTGTATGGGGTTTTTCAAACAAAACCTTTCAACAATTAAACACTCTTGTCATCTTCAGGTGTCATTTAATACCTTAACCTACGTAGGCCTACCAATCAAAATTAGATGACCAAGAGTAAGTCAAATTAAATCTGTATACAAAAAGTCTAACAACTACATATCCTATATAAAATATACATCTCTAAATCATTAACACCAGTTACTGACCGAAAATCTGCATTTCAATACAGGCTGCCATTTTTCGTGAATGAACTTAAAATGAATCTAAATTTTGAATAAATTCTGTTTTTTCTTTTAACTGACGAGAGGCTCACATTTATAACAAATACTTTTCATATTGACCTTGATTAAATTAATCTGCTCGAAATGAACTGTAGTAGTTCAGGATGTTTGTCATTACAAAGTATATTTATTACTAGGGAACACCCCTGCACGCTTCGCCGGCAACCCAGTCACCCTCTGCGCTTCTTACAACTCGGCCTTCGGCCTCGACCTGTGAATTTCGACTGCGAATAATAGTAGGTAAACTGAATCACGTAAAATCACAATATTAAATTTATTTACAGCATCTCTCTCGCATTATTTGCGTTCCTATCTACATATAGGTATAAACACCCAATGATATTATTCAGCCTATTTCAAACGTGTTCATTTCATTATTATTTTTTTTAAGCTGAGGATTAATTAAATAAATGACGTACATGCATTAGATTATCATTGAAAGATCTAATCTCCTCAATATTACAAACACCATTTTTTACATTCCAACAGCTGGTAAAACTTTTCGGAAATTATTTGAACGCCTGTTACTTTTCCATTCATTTCAATCTCTCTCCATGTTATTTTTATGGCCGAAAAACGTACTTTTAGAGCTTTCTCAATGTGAAAATACCTTTCATGGTGAAAATTTAGAAAAATTAAGATCTTAATGGACAATTACGAACAGGAGCCGAATTTTTGACACCTCAAATCTTTGAATTGTTCTAGAAATACGGGAGGAGTTGCGTTGACAAAAACGGCTTCACGTGTAGGGTGATTACCCTTCTGCCAACTATAAGGATTTCCCGGACATGACCTAGAACTCATATCCTGTCTATCTTTCTTCATTTATTCTGTACATGCCTATCATTACCAGGTGAGTTATAGAGTAATTAAAAATACAAAGCCATCCGTGTATTTCTTCACACATTGTCCATTTGCCTTCTCAACCTTAATCTGGTATAACACAGACATATGATCTGAAGAAATATCCAATTGCATGAAAGCAATGTATTAAAAGTTTTATAATTATTTGTTTGGTGCTGTCAACTCGTGCTAAAAATCTGTTATGGGACGTCCATAATCTTCATATTCCTTTGCTGACAGAATGTTTGTAGTTGTAGGTGATATTAACAGGCGCCAATCTACTCAACAGATGAGTTCCATCGGTGACTGTCACTTCTTGCGTCTTGTGATCAATTCTCAGCACATTGAGGCCGTTCCATGGGTCGTCCTAAACACTGGTTTTTGTGGGTTCTCTTTTTTACAAAAGAGCAACCACAGTAAACGTAAGTCTTACGCAATAATTACACAACCCAGAATATATATTGAATCTAAATAACAGAAATGTAACATCTAAATTGAACAAAATAATACTAACATGTTTAACTTTTATGGAAAGTAAGACTCCACTAATATGCATTAGGTTAGGCTAGAGAAAAAAACTTTCAGAGACGGTTCTTTTGTAAAAAAAGACCCTTTTTGGACGTTCGAACCAGTTTTCATCTAACTTTATTATGCGTATTTGTAAAATAATGTACAAGGCTGAAACTTAAACTATCGATATTTATAATTTACCGAAATCAACTAAAATGTATTATTAAGTCATCAATATTTCATCTGTCTTGTAGCCCACGTTACGAACAAGCCACTATAACATAATATATTTTGGTTGTTGGGGCAGTGGAGCCCCTAAACATACTATTTTCTAAAATCTGATAGTATTTTAGGAATTGAATTCTAATCTGAATTCACCTTTAATCTGAAACCCCACTCGAGTGCGTTAGTTTAAAATTACTGGTTTTTTTTTTTTTTTTTTTTTTTTTTTTTTTTTTTGACAGATTTGTCATTTTCAGAGCCCACAATGTTGTGTTGTTCGTCAATTATAGGTTGTTAAAATAGCATATGTTCGAGCCACCAACTAGACACATCATGAGTTAAGATGTAATTTATCCTAGACAAACAAAGTATTACAATAGACTCGTGCTTACTATAAATCCCAATTCGTTTATAAAAAGGGTAAGATGGTGATTAAGGAAGCAATCGTGAATGCATAAGGTGCGTAGTTAGAAGATAAGTAAAATCTTCGTAGTGTGAGTGGAATGGACCAACGTTGAGTAATGGTGATTGTAGTATGTTTGGAAGTTTATAATATAGAATATATTACCGTAAAAGAATATATTAAATTCAAATTTTTTATTGCATAAAGACAATTACATGAATTGCATCGCAATAGTCAATATTATTAATAAAAATAACCTATCCTATACATACAATCTTACAACGGTGCATACAAACATACAAGCTGTCTACATTCACACTCTCATTTATACTGGGTTAAAATATTAAAACTAAATAAATAAATAGCGGCCACTCCACCTCCCTATGCCATGCCAATATTTGAGGGTCATTTGGCATTACTAGGTCTCCCAGTTATGTACAAGGAACTCGTCTACGCTGTAGAAAGCGTTTGATATAAGCACGTTTTTAAGACGAGCCTTCAATGCCTTGGGCACCTGTGCACATTTGAATTCATTGGGTAAACTGTTGATTAATCGAACACCGGCCTGAGAAGGAAGATGTTCGAAAACCACCGTCCTGTGTTGCCCAGTTCGGTAGGTTTCCCTGCCTCTGGTGTTGTGTCCGTGTATGTCGGTGCCTCTAGTTAGAGTGCATTTGGTCATGCAGTAAGTGATTGTTTCCAATATATATATATATATATATATATATATATATATATATATATATATATATATATATATATATATGCAGGGCAGGTCAACAGTTTTAGGTTCTGAAATGCAGTTCTGCACGAATCTCTGCTTTGTAATTTTAATATAATTCGTACTGCTTTTTTCTGCAGTCTGAATATTCGCAAAAATTCTCTATTTCAGCATCCACCCCACAGTATCACCCCATAGGATAGATGTGGGTATATGATCCCATAATACGCCGTCATGAGAATTTCAATCGGGCAGTATTTGGACAAATATCTCAAACAATATATACCTGATGCTAATTTAGAACAGATCTTGTTTGTGTGATCGTTCCAGGATAAGCTTTGTTCCAGGTATATTCCAAGAAATTTAGTTGATTGGACTTCTTCGAGTTCAGTTTCTGACAACATAACGGTTAGAGTACCGTCTAAGTCGGTTTGGCGTAAGTTAAAACTGATGTAATTCGATTTTTTGAGATTGACTTTTAGATTTGTATTATTAAAATACTGCATTACATTATTTAAGTCAGTGAATGTTCGAATTTCCAAGTCTGATTTTGATTTGTCACTAAAGCAGAGATTCGTGTCATCGCCATACTGCACGAGTTTCGCGTGTCGTAGTGCTGAAGATAAATCGTTTATGTGAACTAAGAAAAGGAGAGGACTAAGAATAGATCCCTGAGGGACCCCAAATTTCATTTGATTTGACTTCGACAGTTGATTTGCTACCTGAACCCTTTGAGTTCGACCTGATAGGTATGATTTGAGTGGTACTCCTCGAATGCCGTAGTGATGTAGTTTGTGAAGCAGTATGCTGTGGTCAACACAGTCGAACGCTTTAGAGAGGTCAATGAACACACCCAAAGTGGATTCCCGCCTCTCCAATTTCTCCACTACCTCTGTAACGAGGCTTACTACAGCGTCTATTGTGGATCTACCTTCTCTAAACCCAAACTGTTCATCCGCGAGGAGAATGTGTTTTTCCAAGTACCCTGACATGTGATTTAAGAATATTTTTTTGAAAATTTTGCTCAGAGAAGGAAGAATCGATACAGGTCTGAAATTGTTTATATCATTCCTGTCGTTTTTTTTGAAAATAGGTATCACCTTGGCTAATTTAAGCCTTGATGGGAAGCAGCCTGCTGAGAAAGAAAGATTGATAATGTGTGTTAGAGGCTTCAGTAAGTATTTAGATACTTTCTTGATGAGCCATATAGAAATTAGATTTATGTCGTTAGTTTTTTTGGAGGGTAGACTCTTAATTAATTACTTTGTCAAGTTCCTCTTCCGTAGCCGGCCTCAACACCATTGAAGACGTCGGGCTATTGCCACGAAGAGGAGACATAGGCTCGGGATCCTGAAAGGGCTGAGCAACTGAGGAAAAGAAGTCATTAAAAACATCCGCCACAAGCCTGGCGTCTGTGATTAAATCCTCATTGATTTTTAATTCAATGTTTTCTTGTTCTTTTTGTTGTCTTTGTGAATGTATGATACCCCACGCAGTTTTGGAAAATGTTTTGGACTTTATGGGTGTTTTTCGAACGTCATAAGCCTTTGCTGCAACTATAACTTTTTTGTATATTTTTTTATACTCTTTAAAAAAGTTTTGAAATTCCAAATCGACAGAAGTTTTTTAAATTTTCCAAAAAAACCTCAATTTTAGTCTGGAAATTAATATCCCTTTTGTGATCCAAGAGCCAACTTTTTTTACCTAGATTGGCTTTTTTAGTTCTTAAAGGGCAACAGGTATTAACGTAAAAATTGAAAGCATCGTCGAATTTAGAAAATTGACTTTCGCAGTCTTCATCGGCATTTAAAAATTTCCAATCTTCCTTTGACAGCAGTGAGTTAAGATGACTGATATTGGAAGGCCTTGTGTCTCTTATCTCCCGGGGGGCAGGACTATTAACTTGATGATAATGACCCAAAATATTAGCGAGTTGGCCGCAATGGTCAGCTACTGCTGTGTTGACCACAGACACCACAGTGTCAGGTATGTTCGTGATTACATAATCTATTGCAGTTTCAGTAGTGGCTGTAATTCTCGTAGGAGAGTTTATTAGCCACTTTAGACCAAAGGTCTTTAAACAATCTGAGAATCGTTTTGTCAGATAATTGTTAGAATCAAGTATATCTATTAAAGTCCCCCATTAAAACAAAAGGTGAATTTTTGTTGTCAATTCGACCAGAAGTGACTCGAAATTTAGAAAAAATTTATTTATATTCCCACTGGGAGACCTATAAATGCCAATGACTGATATGTATGAGTGTTCAGAGGGCAATTTAATGCCAACTGTTTCAAAATCTTTGTCTAAAGATTGTTTTAATTTAATTTTGTTAGACTTTAAATTGTTTTTTATAAATATGGCGATACCTCCTCCTGTGTGGTTTTGACGGCAATAATAACTAGCCAGTTTATAGTTGTTAAGTCTACATAAGGAGATGTTATCATTGTTAAAACCGTTTTCGGTAACAATGAAAACGTGAGGCTGCAGTTCATCCACATGATAGAGAGCTCATCTAGTTTGTTGGTCGCCCATTGTGAATTTTGATGCAAAATGTTTAGTGAGTTCACTGGGTGATTCACATGATTTAATTTTGATTGGTTGTTGGAGTGGCCTTGTCTAAAAAAACATTAATAAAATTTTTTGAATAACTAGGAGTTATAATTTGATGGTTGCTTGGCGGGTTGAGCGCGCTGAACGGTCGTGCGGCGGCCTCTGTATATGTCTCATAGGGCAGGGTGATGGGACCGGCAAATGAGCGTTGTGGGGGGTTTAAAATGGGCTGTGGACCGGGAATAAAACTTATGAGAAAATAACAAAACTGTGTAATTTGAACCACCAGAGAAATTTATATAAGACATGCACAACTTTTCAATTAGTTCTAACCAACGAAGACATAAGACCAATAGAAGGGGCACTAGACCCTGAGTTGATGCCGTCCGAAAGTTCTGGTAAGATGGCGGCGGCAGCCGATGAGTCGCCCTACTGGTGAGCGCTCTCAGGTGATCCATCATCCACCTGACTTGTCTATGTAAATAGCTCCTCTCAGAAATAATGTCTAAAACTTGTTAATTACCAACATATTATCCCACAATTTGTTATGTTGAAATAATTAACTATAAAATATGTTTATATATTTGTTTTTTATTTACAATGCGAAGAGAACAATATTTTAAATACACATATTATTATGAAATTGTGGTATTGAGAATGTTTAATAAATTCCCATATGAGTCACAAGACAACTCATTAAAAATTCTGCTTTATGATTTCCTTGTCAATTGAATTTAAAATATGTTCTACTTATAATTTTACCGCTTCTAGTATTTAGTCTGCAAAGTTATATTAAGCTGATTTTTTTATTTTATTTTTTTATTGCTCATTATTGTAGACTCACCATTCACCACTATACTACATTATTCATTACATGTAACCACTATGTTGATTGTACTTTTGAAGACCACTGGTTCACTTTTTCAATATAACTTATATCAAACAAGCCTATTAATTGTCACTTGCTTTCCTGTATTTTTTAAATTATTGTAGATTACGTTATTATATTTTTTATTTGCAATTTTTAATTACAATGGTTGTTTTTCTCATGATTTGTTCAAGGTTTTCTAGTATGCTACTGTGTTTCTTAAGGTAATATTATTATATCTTTAAAACCCATAAATCTTTGTCCAATTGTTTGTGTTTTTACTTTAAATATTATAGGTATATTTTTTTAAAAATGCTTAGATATGTTACAATGTAACTTGGCTTGCTGTTTTTGGCTAAAGTACTTATTTGTATAAGTTCAGTAAACTAATTATAATCATCAAATTTTAACATTTTTTTCAACACAAGCCATTAATTATTAATTAAAATTCTACTGTAGAAAATTAAAAAAAGGGTTTAAATCAATATTTTGTATTCAAGGTTATTTATTAATTGTTTCGGTAAATTTTAGTAACATTTTGCTGTATAATTTTTCAACTATCAAATAACTGATATATTTTGTCTCAGGTAACTGATTATGAATGTTATAAATGTAATACTTTTTAACTAATTAATATTATTTACGATACGATTGCACAAACAATAGTAATAGATTAACAACTTTATAACTTAACATCTCTATTAGAGTCTAGATCAGGCATCGCCACCTGACTGCTGCTTATACATGGTCGAGTTAATTCCGTAACTTCAAAATATAATTATAAAAAAAGTAGTCCAGAAAGATTTTTAAAAATCTGATTGTGTAAATATCATATTATCGGTGACAATATTATGATATTTACCTACAACTTTCCCACTTACATCACTTCTCTGACCAAAAAATAAAAATGTTGGAAGCCGACTAACTTTTTCATGTCACGATCTAAAATCTGTACACAAAAATCAACTTTAATAATTTATTTAACAAATAATATAATAAAATTAAATATTGTAAACTACACAATTATCATCAAAAACTAATTGTTTTTACATATGCAAAATTTAGTAATTTTATTTTATTTATAAGTTAGTTAAATCATAGCTTATTTCAAACGCGCACATTAAAATGTTTTCTCTTCTAGGCGTGCTTTGCTCTTTCTAAGTTCGAGTAAGATGGCGGCCACGGCATCAGTAAATAGACTGCTCCCTTCTATTAGTCTTATGTGTTCGTTGGAGCTAACCTCAGTTTATAAATATGTATGATTAAAGGTTTTTTATAATGAGATTTGACTTGCCCTTAGGTGTCTTGTTTTCACTGGTGAGGATATTCAAGTAGTAAGTAACATTTGGAAATGACTCGAGTTTTATAGCTGTTATAATGTTGTGTTGTTTTGTAAACACTCGGTGTTGTAAATTTCCACGAACTAACAACCCTCTAACTATGTGGCTAGTGAAATTTATTCTCTTGGATATAAGACGCCGGCACAGCTTTGTGTGTATTTTAAGGTGAATGGGTATATGATTATAGGAAGAGTTTTTATGACTTTTGTAGACTGGTTACTAACTGAGTTTGAACTATGTATAGAATGTGCTATTTATTTATAGGCAAGTAAGGGACATACAGCTTAGAATGGAATCCGAACCACGTAGTATTGGTCTAATTTTCAGATAATTGATAAGCCTGATACTCGGTTTCCTCCCCTACTCAACATTAGGACACTATCACCCAACACGGACATCCCACATTTATATAGTAGTGTCCACTCCGATAGCAACCATTGTAAAGACGCCATGTCGGTATTAAGGGGACCGAACATAGAATATCACTTACAACCTTCACAATACTAGTTACTGGTTCATAATTTGTAAAACTACAAATTAAACACTGACAACTACTTTTGTAAATATTGATCCAGTAAAATTATATTGGATTCCAGAAACAGGACTTTTTTTATTATTATTAAGGACATTTCTTATAGATATATGATTATTGTTCAATACAAAGGAAGTGTACTCGGAGCTTTGCAAAGAAATATCTCCACTGTCAACCAAGAATCGACAAGATACAAGGGCTTTGCATGAAAGATGAAAACGCCAACTCAATAAACGTGAAGTCGTCAGGCGCATGTTTGATGGCTCAATAAGGATGGGACAATGTGTGTGTCAGGACTCGCTCCGCTCTCATCAGTTAGAGATGACAACCCCTCCCACAAAGGTTCACCACAAACGGTTCCGTGTGTGGTGGTGGTGGGGGGGGGGGGGCTTTCATGTCCTTCTGAATGTAGTAGTAAATTGCAAAACTTAATGTTGTAATAGTTGGTTTGATAAATTATTTTTAAATGGTTTATAATATCTAAAAAAAGTATGGATACTAAATAAGATTTTTTAATAGACTTGTAAAACTTTCCAGGTCGTTTTCAATCGTTGGGTTTTCTATGAATTTTGAGCATTCGAATGACGTTCCATCCAAGGGGTTTTCATTAATCGCTAATGCAAGCATATGTTAGGTTTTATATGCAAATAAAGTAGCCTATATTTAAACCTAGTAAAACTTTAAAAATCTGACCTCAAAAGATTACCCCTAAAATGAGAAGTGGGTGTTTTAAGGTATGATATAACAAAACTGGGCACTAAATATTAAACACATAAATCAAAACCCATGATTAATCGTGAATTTTTTTAAGTTTATGTAAACTTATAATTTACTAACTCCTAACATAATTTTCTGACTAGTTGGTCTTATAAATCAATTTAACCTCCCCCCCCTACCTCTTATTATTTGGAGGATGTAGTTACTAACAACACCGGACAAGCTATTTAAGATGTTGAAAAAAACATTTCTATCAAGGCATTCCACTATCTAACCGCTAGAAATATGAACAGAGAATTCGTTTGCCTTTCTTTTAAAATGTTGTTCATGATGGAGTGTTTGAGTTTGTATGAATTTGATATATAAGTTTGCCTTCTTCATTTGCCTAAATCAGCCAATCTTGAACATTCAGTCTTCTCATACTAATGAGAACGCGAATATAGACAAATTTCAATTTCTGAAAACACCATGCAGGTTTAGTTGGCCACTGCGGCCGAAATCCCAGTTTTTTTATTAACAAGCTCACCTCATTTTTATCTTTTCTTAAGTTCTGAACAAGTATGGGTGGGTGGGTGGGTCAATACCACTGAACGTGTATAGGTGGGCGGGTGAGTCAACACCACTGTACGTGTACGGAAGGGCGGGTGGGTCAACACTACTGTACGTGTACGTATGGGCGGGTGGGTCAATACCACTGTACGTGTATGGGTGGGTGGGTGGGTCAATACCACTGTACGTGTACGGGTGGGTCAACTAATTGCAAAGAGAAACGCGTAAGTGAAGTATTGCGTTGACGGTATATAAGACGCTATTGGTAGTTCTAGAGCCACCCACGTTCCCCATCAGTTTGCTGAATGACTTAACCATCTTTGCTGCCTTCTTATGAACTATTTGGATGTGATCCCAGTATCGCAAAAGGCAATCGAGAACACACCCAAATTGATACCACTGTTCGAGTAGGGGCGGGTGGGTGGATAATACCACTGTTCGTGTATGGGCGGGTGGTATAGTATCTTTTCAGTGTTATTAACCCTGCAGTATCGGATAGAAAAGGAAAATGTAAATGTGTTAAAACGTAGCAGGCTGCTTACTTAAACCCAATTAAGTCTATGTCTTTTTATCTATTATATCCGATTATTTGAAATGAAAAGCAACATATAGTATAGCAAGGTCTGTCAGCTAGTATAAATATAAATATACAAATAAATTCAGTGAAAAGTTTTACTGGCCCATTCTTCAGTCACTAGACTACTCTTGTCACTTGGCAAAGCCAGTAGCTCCAAAATATTTAACTTACTTCACTTATGTTGTGTTCGTCTCCAAGTCATAGCTGTTCAATTGCCTCACGATGTTAGGTAAAACTGGAGGAATTGAGGTGTTAGTTTTACAACGGCCCAAATAGGCCCAAATAGCTAAAATGAATAGGTTGAACGTTTTCGTAAACTAATCTCACACCATTCGAAAATCCACATCTTCTTAAATGTTAGCCAGTTCTCTTAATTTTAAGTTAAGATTACCCAGGTACCTAATCCATCCCATTTATGGGGGGGTTTCGTATCTTTATTCATTTTGTATTATTTTTAAGACATCAATCATAGACCTACGAGCAAATATGGGTTGTAAGTACGTCGAGCGTCGAAGAGTGAGCTATGATATTTAAACGGGAAATTTTACTAATTATCGTTTATTGAACAGCTAGGACACTTAAAAACTTATTGTGGAATTTAAACCACTTGTTATAGGTTTGTTTGTTTTTGTTTTTTTTTTTTTTTTGTTTTTTTTTTTTTTTTTTTTTTTTTATTCCAGTGTCTTGCAATGCTTTATTAACAAATAATAATTATTATTCTCATTTTATTTGCAGAAAAATTGGTGGATTCATGACTTTTTTATGAAAGAAAACTTTGCAAAAAATAGTTGTTCAGTGGCTCGAGGGCCGCATTTTAGATTTTTCTAACAAAGGGCGCTTTTCACGTTATTGTGCATCTTCATCGGTGCTCACTTGAACAATATCTCATGCATGGTGGAGCATTTCCACGCGCAAAGGTGAAAACCAACTAACCTGCTTTAATCTCACCCGAAGAGAGGGTTAAAGCAAACAGTAGGGCCAGCACGGCCCCTCGGGGCACCACGATCTCCTTAGACTTGGTAAAATGAGATTTATTGAAAAGACGTTCTTTTGTGGCGCACTGTAATAACTTGGTAGCCATTTCCTCTGTAGCTTGGTTTCCCAACAATAAATATTTCTCATTTTTTATACGATTTTGGAGAAAAATCGTTAATTTATAATTGTGTATTTACGATATGTCTAGCGCATGTTTATATTATATCAAGAGTCATATTTTTAAGAGACGTAAATCAATGTGTTAGGTGAAATTTATGCCGTTAAACGTTAAAATTAAATAATTAATCTAGTAAAAACACAGAAATAGTACAGATTAGTAACAAAAACTGAAACCACTGTTTCACTAGGAAATATGTTATATTATTATTAAAGTATTATAATATTGTTATGTTGTAGTAATTTTGAAAAATATTAACAAAACAAAATAAAAATTTAAAACAATTAATGTTTCGACAATTGCATTTTCCACATATCTCTCTCTCTCTCTCTCTCTCTCTCTCTCTCTCTCTCTCTCTCTCTCTCTCTCTCTCTCTCTCTCTCTCTCTCTCTCTCTCTCTCTCTCTCTCTCTCTCTCTCTCTCTCTCTCTCTCTCTCTCTCTCTCTCGCTCTCTCTCTCTCTCTCTGTTGGCGCTACCTAATAAAACGTAAATTCATACAGCAGGCGATCAGGCTGTACTGGACCCATATAAACGAACAGTCTTTTTTGATTTTATAGTTTATGCTGTACACCTTTGATTGTTTCTTAAATTGAGCCTTTTTTTGTAAAAACTTGTTTTGAGCAAATTATATTTCCTTTAAGACTTGTTATTGCCCTCATGATAGTACTGTTGCTTTCATAATAATTTCATTACACAGGGTATAAACAATATGGAAACGCTTTCACAAATGTTGTATGACTTCACTTGTAAAAATTAGATCTTTTACATCATCATAGTTACAAAGAACGCACTTTTTGACGCCATGAGCGACATTTAATCTTTTCAGGGGGACGGTCCACGAAGAGTTGAACGAAAATCTTCAACGTAAGCCTAGGTCGAGCTCGGTATCAAATGAAAGGTCTATTCGAGAAAAATTAATTGTTGCAAACCGGACTTCGAAAGGTTTATCCTTCCTAGAGTAGTGGTCATTTGAATTTCAACGTAACTAATTTGAACAATATTATTTATCTTCTGTTTAACTGGTTTAATTGGTCGGTAGCGTAGTTGTTTCAATCCCAGCTTCATGTGCTAAAGGTTCTCAGTTCGATCCCAGTCAGAGTCAATACATTTTGAGAAGGATCAGCTGATAACCACCGGCTGTTCATTTGTCATTGGGCTATTAATTAATGACACTTTCTAAGGAATAGTCGGCCTTAGTTTGTAACAATGACTACATTCGCTCATCTACACTCATCACACTCATTCGAAATCCATATTCGCCCATATCTTGACGATCGGCGTCTTATGAATAAATAAATAAATAAATAAATAACTGTTTTGAGTAAATTATTCTGATCCAAAATTATACTTTATGGAACCCGATAGTTATAAAAAAAATGTAGTGTCAAACTATCTATGAAAAAAAAACGTTGTTGTGAAATGATTTCTATATTTTCCCCACCCTGAACCAATTAAGAAGTTATACGGTTGGTGCTTATATCATTGATTTTACTTTTCTAATTATTTTTGTTTTGATATTACATCACATAATTAATGTTCTTAAATTATCGCTTGTTACGTATTACTTTCACATCAACAGGACATGTAAACTTAGACTGTTTTGTTTATTAAAAATGTCTATAAATTAACTTCTATGTACGTCTTGTACATAGTGACTATTATTAATTATGTATTATAACTAGTATTTCACCGTGTATTTAGTTATTCAGCAGCATAAAATAAAATAAATAAATCAATCAAAAACTCTTTAAAAAATCTGGATAATCACTTCAATTTTAAATTTTTTTTAATTTTTGGTGTTCATTCGTATAGAAATTAACTACCCAAGTGACAATCGAGTGGTGGGAGGGGGCTGGGTGACGGAGCATGTGGTGGACCGTTTAGCCGTACGAACCCCAGTCCCCAGGGACATCCGCGCTGGCCAAAGAAGCTAAGTCTATTTGTCATAGAGTCCGCCGTATAACAGTATTACGGTTATCAGTATTAGGAAGGGGAGGAAGTTATTATCATATGATACGGTGGTGGTAGTAATCCAAACAGACAGCCAGTGACGTGGGCCGGGGACTAGTACAGACGATACTATGGAAATGACTACAACAAAATAATAATAATAATATATATTGAACTGGGCATTGCCATTCTGTTATATAATCATTGGCCGTATGCCTACTCATACCTGGTTGTCCCACCAAAGGTCTTAAATAAACCATGGACCAAAGGCTTGATTCATGAATTTAAAATACCCTAGGGAATAATATGTTTACTTTTTGTCAGAAAAAGGATAAGCCAGAAATTGAAGGTCACCAATTCAAATCTCCTTCTCAAAGGACCTGACCATTTATACCTGTGTAACTTGTTTATTATTGAACATTATCATAGGAAATAACCTTAATGTATAAATTTAAAGTTACGGATTTTACAATCAATTATTTAATAATACTTAATACTGGAAAATAAAGTTATATTTGTAGCAATAGCCATTGATTTTATACACAAATATATTTCCCATCCAATGTTAAATTTTTAGTCTCAAAATATCAGCTGTTTTTGTGGTCCATTGTGGAGTGCTAGTGTAGTCCCATGTAAATGTAATGCAGTTTAAACCAGCTGTGGTTACGGGCCTCACTAACTAACAAAATTACTATCACAAAAATAGTCCTATTAGACAGGATTTCTATTGTAGGTGTATATAATCAAGGATATTACTAAATAACACATTTTATCAGAATTTTATTGCTCCATTGATTCATATGGACAGCCAATGGCCGAGCGGTCTAAGACGTCAGGACCTAGATCCGTGATCCTTAGTAAGTTATTGTTCAAATTACAAGATGAGCACCAGATATATTTGTTTTAGAATATGTGCGATTGTGTTAGCCATGATCAGTGGTAAAGATAGATAGACTCGATAACAAATTTAGTGTTTTCCTATATCGGACGCAATTCCGATTTGTTTTCAGTCCCCTTGAAACTAAAACCCCTCTCGTTATTCACCAAATTACACGTATCGCCCGTGACGAATGCAATTTTGGCTGGTAGGGGCGAAAAAACGAGCCGCCACCACCCCGACAGATGGGAGTTCGCCGTGCTTATATGACGCGCTTTTTATACGCATCGACTTTTAATAGGGGGCGTGCCATGATACGATCTAGTAGTTGGGAATAGATATGTCAGCTGGGAGATAAAAACGTGGAACTAATTCGTGTATCAACGTTTATTGCACTATGACGATCAATGGTGGCCACTTAACCAGAATTTGTTTAGCGTAATATCCAATACACCTCTATATTATTAATTTAAAAAAATCTCTAACATATATTCATTGGGGAAGATTATATACCAGGTGTTCAAAAAGTCTGAATATCCCTTAATGTTTAATATACAATATTAATAAACACCGAACAATGAAACTCTAGAATTACGTCCTCACTGTAGTTACTGACGTTTTAGCCATTTTAACTGTCCTTTTTCCATTTGGAGGAACGTCCTGTGGAGGAAGTCTGAAAATTTCAAATATAAGCATAGGTCGAGTTATACCTCATTTTGAAGGTCGTTAGAGGAACACATTACCGCAAAGCCGATTGAAAAAGGACTATTCCTTTAAAAATAACAGCCTCTCAAAATTCCAATCAGGCCAAATTTTAAGAGGCTACGATTTCCAAACGAAAATTCCTTTTTCAGTCTGGGTTGCGACAATGTGTTCATGTACAATGACCTTTGATATGAGGTATAACTCGACCTTTAAGATTTTCAGACTTCCTCCACAGGACGTCCCACCAAAGCGAAAAAGGACAGTTAAAATTGCCAAAAAGTCAGTAACTACAGTGAAACGTAATCATAGAATTTCATTGTTCTGTGTTTATTAATATGATAAATATTCAGGGGTTTCTAGACTTTTTGAACACCCGGTATATATAACACATTAACATATTTACAAACTTGTTTTGTAAACACTAAAACTATAATGAAAAAAAATAGTTTTTTAAATAAATAAATAGTAACTATGCACTTTATAGACGCTTATGAAAATACAATTTCTTGTTGAAGAATTGGTGAAATACCAGTGTCCATCCCTTGAGTAGGTTCATTTCAACCACGGAAAACTCGTTTTTACCGAAAACCACCAAAAACTAGTTTTAATCGGATAGTGACAATTTTTTAACCAACTTTTTTTAAAATAATTATTTTTCAAAACTTCTTTTTCACTGTACGTGTTTTTTATCCTGAACAAGAATATATAATTTTTTTTTAATAAAATAACTGTTTCGTCCCAATAAATGCAGTTTTTACTTACCTATCCAAACTTATTCTGACTGTCTAATTACTCAACAAAAATTCGTAAATTGCGTCTAAATCGGGTGCCTGGCCTCTGGGACGGCCTACTCCTTCCGGGGAAGATATATTCAAATTTATACCTTGAGATAATTGATACTATATTTATATTAACATCTCGAGAAATAATTTACGCAAACCAACAGACTTTTCAAATTCGTTTTTTAGTGCAAACCCTCATTCTCGTTAGGCAGTGAAAATTCTTGATTTTATTTTCCCTAATGCTTGCCCTCCACAATTACTTGAAACCGTAATCTTATTAAACAAGCAACTAGACAACCAGAATAAGTCAAGACATTTGTTTGTTGCATTTAAGGTAGTGCAATTGGTTTCCGGTGAGTTAATTATTTTCCCCAATTTTATTAAAATTAAAATTATAAGTAATTTTACATCTTTTAGTGAATTTAATGAATTAATAATTAATTTTTTCTGTCTCAAGGGAAGGTACATTAACTAATTTTGATTATAAAATTAGGAAATAATTAACTCACCGAAAACCGATTGCACCACCTTCAGTACTGCCCGTGACAAAAGTTTGGAAGCTCACAGAAATTAAACCAACAAAGCTATGTTGATGAAACTTGTGCCATATTTTTGTAATTCCATTGTGCGTTTATTAATACTAACGAAACATTTTTTGTGTTATTTCTTTATATTTTTACTACGTGCCGAAAGAAAAAAATACACGATTTTTCCCTCTTTTCAAACAAATCTCAATTTTGAAAAATTGCTCATAAAAAACTTCATATATCTTGATATAAGTTTAATACATGATTGGGCATGTCATTGGAAATATGACATTAAAGTATCACATTTTTTATCTCATTAAGAAAAAGGTACTTATAGATTTTGTAAAACAATTTTTTCTAAGTTGTTGCTGATCGGAAGAGGTTGAACTGTATACCGTCGTAATAAACCAATAAACCAATTCAGCTACAAACTTTATTATTTATTTATAGCCCCGATAATTTTGTAGTGGTTTTTATTTGACAGGGAAGCGATGTACACTGAGCCGTAAGTGTCCGGCGGGTCTAAGGTGTTGTTGAGTCGCCCACAGTCCGGCCGTCATTGAGCCGTAAGTGTCCGGCGGGACTAAGGTGTTGTTGAGTCGCCCACAGTCCGGCCGTCATTGAGCCGTAAGTGTCCGGCGGGACTAAGGTGTTACGTCACCCACAGTCCGGCCGTCATTCTGTTTAACGTATACCTAAAAGAATGATTATTACAGTTTTGTATTCATTTTTATGCCATTTCCCACCACTTGTTCTCATGAGGGCTTTGGACCTCCAATGACAAGTTTAAAAATGTTTTTTTCCTGTAATACAAGGAATTGTCATAATATATACGATTATGAACAATATTTACATTAGTTACAATGTTTACATGAAAACAGTCCAACTTGTAATTTAAAGAAGGGAAATTGTACTCTGTTACTCAGTCCACAGAGTAAATTCACCTCAAAATTCTTCATTCTCCTCTCCGGAATAATCACTTTCCTCGGATGTTTCAGAATCAGTGGTAACTAAAATAACCATCAGCTCTACTTCAGGAATAGTTGGTATAGTAAAGTATAGTTGGTGACTTTCCCAGAAATGTTCACAACTTTTGTAAAAATTAATTCGTACTCATCATAATGGTTACAAAGATCACACTTTTGACGCCATTAGCGACACTTCATCTTTTCAGGGGGACGGCCCACGTGCTGTTGTACGAAAATCTTCAACGTAAGGTCAGGTAAAGTTAGGTATCAAATGAAAGGTCTATTTAAGAGAAATTAATTGCTGCAAACCGGACTGCTAAAGGTTTATCATTTCCAGAGTAGCGGTCTTTTGAATTTTAAATTAGCTAATTTGAACATTATTATTTCTCCGCTATGTAACGTTTTCAAGTAAAATTAATATGATAAAAAATATACTTTATGGAACATAATTATTACAAAAAATTAAATTATCTATGGAAAAAATAACTTTGTAGTGAAAGTGTTTTCATATGTTTTCCACCCTGGATACGTAAGCTCATTGAGTTATTATTTGTATTTATATACACGCAAGTATTAAATCTAAAAAAATATAATACATGACAGTAAGTAACCGATGATGACAAAATTAAAAAACCAAGTGTGTTTTGAAAATTTGAATACTAAATCAAGGTACTGTAACTTTAGAGCTGAAAATAATTAGGTTTGAGTTCATAGTTAAAATTAATTCTCAAGTATTTGTTAAAGGGAGAATATTGATAAGTTAAGAGTGTTTTATAAACTGATAATTTAGAAAACAATATAATTTTATATATTTTTCGGAAAGAATTAAAATAAAAGGTTCTGGAAGGATATAATGGCGTCAAGTAATGATCACTGCTACAATCTGGCGGCAGCTTGTGTTAAACTAAAATCGGCTTTTAATTTTAAGATATCATTCTCATTTTTACTGTTCCCTTAACATAACTAAATATCCAATCAGGATTTTTATTTCAATTTAATTTTTTTATTGAATAGTTTTTATTATCAATTACTAAATTTATTCATAAAACTCAAAATATTTACTATTTGAAATTTAATTTTGAGAGTTTTATGAAAGAGCAGTGGTAAACAAATTGGTCTAAAGTTATTGCATGGCAGTGGCTAAGTCAAGTAATAATTAACTTGGACTGCTAGGAGATAAATCAAGATCTCGCAGCGCGTAGCCGTGCAGTGGGGTGTGTGGTTGGGAAGGGGGGAAGCAGGATCGATTTTGGCCCCCGGGGCAGAGGGATGCAAATACAACCCCAGTTTGGCGGGGCGACCTCCCTTCCGAAACATACGGTCGCTTCATACGCGCGACCACCCCGCGGTGATGCACCTACCGCAGAAAACAAGTAGGCTGATAGGACAGACTTAAAACTGTTTCATGATAACAACATTATTCATGTACTGTGGTGGTGTATCTGTAATACTGTTTGATTACTACGTCCGGAGATATTTCAACAAAATGTTCGCAACGAAAGTTTAATTTGAGTAAGAATCTTTATAAAAGCCCAAATAGATGAAATAAGACTTTCTTGTTAACAAATTACTTACTATACTATACTAAGTCCAATTTAAATTGGACAATACTAAGATAGATAGATCTACAATACTAGATACTTAATATGTGAATTTCTAAGGTTCTACTTAAAATACTTAAAGGTGTGAAATTATATCTTAAAATGTTAAGGACAATAAGATAAAAATATGTTTATTGATACATTTAATTGAAAAAATGTGAAAGATAGTAAACTTAAAAACTCAAGATCCTAGATTTTATACTCCAGTTTATTAATTGTTATTAGTGCGTGATATAAACAAAGGTAATTAAAGTTGTGTTATCAAACGTGTTAAAAACAATAATAACTATATTGACTCTTTTGAGTTTACTCCGACTCAGCATATGTAATACTCAAAGTTTGAATTAACAGAATATTAATTATTGAATATTGAATTAACTTTGGGGAAAAAAAGGGAAATACTTTACATGGATAGTTTTCGTATTTGACACGAGAAATATTTTTTTTTATTCCAAATGACTTTTCAAATAATAATTTTGTATTTTTCCTCGTATATTTAATGTAAGAATCTTCCACAAATACTATATTTTAATAAACCAGTATTAAACCCGTTTTCTGTGTGTTTAGTATTGGGAACTGATCATACTTTGAGATCTTCCGTAAGCCCATTGTGAGGTTAGGAATAATATTTACATAATTACATCGGTGGGAGTGTCACGTGGCTATCGAAAAAGTATAAAACAGTTTTCTAAGTATGAAGAGTGCAAGGTTGTTGTTTAGTAATAAATTTAAAAAAAATACTATACTATTGAATTTCTTTAAATTAGAGTATATTACTCTTGTTATATACACCTACAATATATACATATACAATATTTGTGCCTGTAGTTTTGTTACTTAGTGAGACCGGCAACCACAGCTGGTTTAAACTGCATTACATTTACATGGGATAAAATGCCTCCTAGTTTGTTACTAAGGTGAACTCGGAAAGAGTAATTCATACATACCATATTTTGGATGAAAATTCCAGGTCGTTCCGTAATATTATGCTTGTTATAAAAATAGCATTAAAAAGCTAGAACAGAGCGTCATCTGGCAGAGATAGTGTTTGCAGCCTACTTCATGAGTCGCCAGTATATTGCTATGAAAAAAGTTAAAACAGATTCTTTATAAACTAGTTTAATTTCTTTTTCCTCAGATAAATGTATGTATGCCTGTATAAATTCGTTTAAGAAAGCAGATCGTCTGTTTGTCATATTGTGACTAATCTTACATTCATATAATTTCTAACCTAAATAACAAACATTAAGTGTTTCTTAAATTAATTAAATAATTTTGATTCATAATGAATTTTCTTCGGGCTTATGCACAATGATTTGAAACGCACACAAACGTTCTTCGTCCCTCACATAACCTAAATGTAGGTTTAATTTGTTCACACTCACATTATCTATAACTCTTTCTACTCAACCCCCAAAAATAATTAAAATTGCTGTTTCATAGTGGTTAAAAACGAGTTTGATTATTAGAGGAGATAATTTCATCACGTGAAAAACTCGTTTGTACCGGAAAATTATAAAACTCGTTAAAAAAAATAGAAGAATTTTGGACATTTTTCATTTAACGTGTTTTTACACTAAACAGGCACATTTAATTAAGTTTGCTGTAAAATCATTATTATTATCTATGAAAACACTTTCCATGTACCTAACCTAACTTAACATATATCCTTCCCGAAAATCCGGCGTTTGCTTAACGCCTGTCTCTGGTGTTTAACGAAAAAACTTAAGGTGCCTGGTTTCTGGGACATCAAACTGGCGATAATATGTAATCATCTTATGTGGTTAGTAGTTGCTGTTTATAATGTTTGTAAATATGGCTGCTAATCACAATTCGCCGTGAAAGTAGTTTTTCCCTCATTTCTCGAAAAATAATCGTCAAAGACAAAAAACAGGCATAGTTAAAAATAATTTATAATAACGGAAATGTGTCAAAAGTAGTAACTTTTCTGAAATTGGTTTTTCCGATTTCGTAATAGATACGTAATTTCCACAGAATAAAAAGTAGTGAAAATATAATCACTTAATCCATTTAAGACAAAGTTTTAAAATTACGTTTGGTACGTAGAAACTGCATATTATCACGTTGATTTTGGAATGATATAACAAATAAATAAACCGAACAATTTATTTACTTATTTCGCATATTTCTATCGACAAAGGCTGTGATATCAGTTTGTCAAAGTTTTGAGTTAACCAAAATCACTTCTATAGTTTCATAGCTGACCGTTACCTCTATTTCAATGTACATAACCTATAATTCATTTTGATTCAATTTAAAATTTGTGCTTCAAATTAATGAATTGAACATTAATACTGAAAAAAAACCAATAACTTGAACAATATATAAATTAATTCAAAAGCCATAGAGGTTAATATTAATTTAAAGTAAAGTAATATTTCAAAACGTTGATGATGATAATTTTGACAATTACCAAAAACTGCCGCTAGGGGCGCGTGACCGACCGGCCACCCTTTGTGTTTCCATCTGATAAAGGGGTGTCCTCCTCAAAACCCTTAAGAGGCGTTACACTTTTTAGAATTAATTCTAGTATCGATTTTATTCCGCGGCACACACCGAGATAATGGGTGACTGTAACCACTCGGAGGTCACGTGCAGAGAGGAACTGTTATTGTAATGGGGGCTGGTTAGTTGGCTCCTTTGTGTGTTTTGACATCCTTGTGGCCAACATTTTTGTAACGAAAGACCAATAATCACCTCGCTAGTTTATTTAACTATATAGAGTATACATAAAACCCCTACTTCACATGTTCTGCTCAGTGCGTACGTATTGAGGGTGAAAGGGGTTAATGGTTAAAGTTCGTATGTTGTTTCATTAAAATAAGAATTAACAACACAATATCTACTAGGCACATTACAAATGATTTAAACTTTAATTTACTTTAAACATAAACTATATAAACGTTGGAATATTCAAATAATTTATTCGTAGATCTGCACGTGTTATTTCACTAGATTACGTAAAAACGTATTCAAACTTAAAAAATAAGTATTTGCTTTGAAATGTTTAACAGTATAATTTTGTTATGTTTGTTTTGTTTACATATACTGTACTCAGAACACATTATATTAGGTTTACAATAATAGATAATTTTAGGTTATTTTACGTGAACATAGGTAAATAAATTAAGGTTACCTTGATCTTGACCATGACCTGTTCGAATGTAATCCTTCAAGGTCAAGTTACTGAAAGTTAATATGTTTATCTAAATAATTAACTATGTCATAAATGTTTGTTGGGTTAATTTAAACAAAACAGCCATGGACATAAAGTCATGAACAGAAGCAGCAGGACAAAAATATCATGACTGCTAAACTATTAGATAATAATTATCTTTATTGCCATAAACACAATACATTGTTGTATAGCATGCGTCAAAATTAAGTAAAAGTTTTACTTTTAATTTTACGAAGTCGAATCAATGTTTTAAAAGATATATTAGCCTACACAGGAGTCGTTAAAATATTTTATTTTAGTGCACAGTCATCTCCAAAAACTCCGATACGCTATAGAAAGCTCCATTGACGAAGGAGCGCCGCAATTTCTCCTCAAACAGTGTTTCGTTGGGCTCACCTCTTATATATTCCGGTAATGCGTTGATCAGCTAGGCCCCTACTTCGGACGGCAGTGCTTCGTAAGCCCGGAGCCTATGCTGTCCGGTTCTAAGCATGTTCCGCCCTCTGGTGTTGTGATTATGCACGTCCCTTCCCCTTGTTAATGTATATTTATTTTGACAATATCGAACTGTTTCAAACATATAAAGGGACGGAAGCGTTAGCATGTTTAACATTTTAAAACATTTTCTGCAAGAATCTCTAAATCCCAATTTTGCAATAATTCTCACCACCTTTTTTTGTATAATAAAACATCTCAAAAAATTAAATCTTGCACAACCCCCCACAACGTAATTCCATACGACAGGTGTGGATATATAAGACCGTAATAGGCCATTTTCAATAATTGGGTGTTACAAAACTGTGCCAAATGTCTAAGTGCATAAATGCCAGAGGATATTTTATCACATATAGCATCTATGTGTGCATTATACGTGATTCCTCTGTCAAGGTGTATTCCTAGAAATTTGGTCTAATTTACTTCTTCAATTTCAGTATCATTGAGTATTACTGATGGACCGCACTCTTGGAGTGCTCTTATGATACCATTTTATCATAATTCTGATTTTAAATATGCTATAAATTTAAGTTTTTGTATTAAGTATTTTAACAAAATAGAAAATATATGTTTAATTTTATTGCAATTGACCAACAAAAGCTGTCGAAACAAAAAAAAATAAGTAGAAGTAGGTTAATAGATTTCAAGTGTTTTTTACAACAAAAAAAGAAACAAAATTATTGTTTATGTTAACACAATGTTGTATACAATGAAAGATATTGTTTATTTTATTCTTTCTTATAAATATAATAAAATACACAGTCAATAAATTGAAAGTATTACTATAAAAATATGATAATATTTATTATAAAACCCCATGTCCGCATTTACTGTAAATTGATATTCTGGACGGGGTTTCTTTTAATAAAATAAATTAATCATATGGGGTATAACCTAAAAATAATAATCTTGAGAGTTGTGTGTGTTGTTTCGTACAGTTATTGAAAAAAATTAAATCTTATATGCAAATATACTGTGTAGACGAAAAGTTTCGGAACGGTTTAATAATTTCTGAACGATTACAAATAAAGCAATACAACCTAGTACATCATTACTGCACATATTAATCTACGTTTTGATGTAACTAAAATTGTTCTGTCATATCAGGGCGATGGCCCGCAAAGAAAAGAAAATCTTAAAAGAGAGCATAGCTTGAGTAGTACATCGAATTATATGCCTTTAGTAGTAGAACATAAACCCACAAATGCGACCTCAAAAGACTCACTTTTTAAAAAATGACGCTGGTTTAAAATTTTAAAAAGCTACAATGAAGGTCCTGTTCTCGATGGTTTAACATTCTTTTCTTAACTCAAGTTAGGAAAGTAAAATTTTGTAAATGCCTACTGGACTTTAGAAATAGTTTTTTAGGGTAATTAGTGACTCTTCACATCCAGTGGAAGATAGTCCAAAAGGAGGTCGATAAATATATTAAACGTAAGCATAGGTCAAGATGTTCAAAGGGGTTGTCTAGTACATATACATAAACAGCGCTTAATAAGCTTGATCCAGTACAAAATGGCAGATTTTCAAAGACTTTCAAGGAAATAAATGTTCGAATCGCTAACCCTTGTTCATGACTACTGTAACTTCATATTGTACATTTTTTCAATTCAATTCAAAAGTATCTTTATTTCACAAAACATATGTAAAATAGTACAAAAGTAATCTAACCTAATAAACAATAAATTAAAATGTCTACTTTATAATACTACTATTAAAAAAACTAAAATAATTTTTGAAAAAAAAAATTCGGCACCCTGAAGGAAAAACTTGTGTTGGGGTTATCTGCATTACAAAAACAAAAAAAAATTAATTTCTTCTGAAAAGAGAGAGTATGCGCCGGCCAAGAAAATAAAAGTTTTCCTACAATATTCTTAATAATTTAACAAGATAATCAAAATAATAATATACTTGTGTGTACTACAGCATGAACTATTATTGACAGATATTACTTACACACACACACACACACACACACACACACACACACACACACACACACACACACACACACACACACACACACACACACACACACACACACACACACACACACACACACACACACACACACACACACACACACACACACACACACACACACACACACACACACACACACACACACACACACACACACACACACACACACACACACACACACACACACACACACACACACACACACACACACACACACACACACACACACACACACACACACACACACACACACACACACACACACACACACACACACACACACACACACACACACACACACACACACACACACACACACACACACACACACACACACACACACACACACACACACACACACACACACACACACACACACACACACACACACACACACACACACACACACACACACACACACACACACACACACACACACACACACACACACACACACACACACACACACACACACACACACACACACACACACACACACACACACACACACACACACACACACACACACACACACACACACACACACACACACACACACACACACACACACACACACACACACACACACACACACACACACACACACACACACACACACACACACACACACACACACACACACACACACACACACACACACACACACACACACACACACACACACACACACACACACACACACACACACACACACACACACACACACACACACACACACACACACACACACACACACACACACACACACACACACACACACACACACACACACACACACACACACACACACACACACACACACACACACACACACACACACACACACACACACACACACACACACACACACACACACACACACACACACACACACACACACACACACACACACACACACACACACACACACACACACACACACACACACACACACACACACACACACACACACACACACACACACACACACACACACACACACACACACACACACACACACACACACACACACACACACACACACACACACACACACACACACACACACACACACACACACACACACACACACACACACACACACACACACACACACACACACACACACACACACACACACACACACACACACACACACACACACACACACACACACACACACACACACACACACACACACACACACACACACACACACACACACACACACACACACACACACACACACACACACACACACACACACACACACACACACACACACACACACACACACACACACACACACACACACACACACACACACACACACACACACACACACACACACACACACACACACACACACACACACACACACACACACACACACACACACACACACACACACACACACACACACACACACACACACACACACACACACACACACACACACACACACACACACACACACACACACACACACACACACACACACACACACACACACACACACACACACACACACACACACACACACACACACACACACACACACACACACACACACACACACACACACACACACACACACACACACACACACACACACACACACACACACACACACACACACACACACACACACACACACACACACACACACACACACACACACACACACACACACACACACACACACACACACACACACACACACACACACACACACACACACACACACACACACACACACACACACACACACACACACACACACACACACACACACACACACACACACACACACACACACACACACACACACACACACACACACACACACACACACACACACACACACACACACACACACACACACACACACACACACACACACACACACACACACACACACACACACACACACACACACACACACACACACACACACACACACACACACACACACACACACACACACACACACACACACACACACACACACACACACACACACACACACACACACACACACACACACACACACACACACACACACACACACACACACACACACACACACACACACACACACACACACACACACACACACACACACACACACACACACACACACACACACACACACACACACACACACACACACACACACACACACACACACACACACACACACACACACACACACACACACACACACACACACACACACACACACACACACACACACACACACACACACACACACACACACACACACACACACACACACACACACACACACACACACACACACACACACACACACACACACACACACACACACACACACACACACACACACACACACACACACACACACACACACACACACACACACACACACACACACACACACACACACACACACACACACACACACACACACACACACACACACACACACACACACACACACACACACACACACACACACACACACACACACACACACACACACACACACACACACACACACACACACACACACACACACACACACACACACACACACACACACACACACACACACACACACACACACACACACACACACACACACACACACACACACACACACACACACACACACACACACACACACACACACACACACACACACACACACACACACACACACACACACACACACACACACACACACACACACACACACACACACACACACACACACACACACACACACACACACACACACACACACACACACACACACACACACACACACACACACACACACACACACACACACACACACACACACACACACACACACACACACACACACACACACACACACACACACACACACACACACACACACACACACACACACACACACACACACACACACACACACACACACACACACACACACACACACACACACACACACACACACACACACACACACACACACACACACACACACACACACACACACACACACACACACACACACACACACACACACACACACACACACACACACACACACACACACACACACACACACACACACACACACACACACACACACAAAATCTCCTCACAATACTGTACAGTAAACAAAAAATGTTTCACTGTTTTACAAAATTGATTTAAGTTGTTAAAAGCACTTAACTGTACAGAAACTAAGTTATAAATTGTAGGAGCATTCCAAGTAAATGAATGCTGACAGTAAGTCTCGTTTTAGGTACTGTACTTGGAATAGTAAATTCCGAAAGTTATATTTATTGTTATCTTCTAACAACACTTTACGTGGACAAACATCACGCAGAAAATAGAAGCTCCTTACGCTTCTGAACATATCCTTTTTCACTTTATTCACATGACCTCTCCATGACGAATTTTAATCTATTACAAGTCACAAGTACTTAATTTCTTCTTCTTTGGCAATTCTAAGGCATGAACAATTTGTATGACTTCTGCAACATAAATCATGTCAATTCGGTACACACAGACTGTATACTACTTAGGTTGAAAATCATATATTTAGTTTTCTCTCACATTTGTACTACAGTTTTAGTGCATACAGGAGCATCATTTCTTTGATTTATTAGTGCACTTGAATTGTGGCCACTAATAAATGACTTACTACAATCTTTGAACATCTGCCATTTTCTACTGGATCAACCTTTCTAAGTGCTGTATTAATCTGTGCTAGACAACCCCTTTTCACATCTTTACCTATGCTTACGTTCAGCATTTTTGTCCAACTCGTAGTGGACCATCCTCCATTGGATGTAAAGAGTCACAAATTACCCTAAGTAAACTATTTTCTAAGTAAAGTACCACCGTACGTGTATGGGTGGGCGGGTAAGTCAATACCACTATATGTCTATGGGTGGGCGGGTGGGGCAATACCATCGTGCTTGTATGGGTGGGCGGGTGGGTTACTAAGGTCTGATTTTTAGCTGTCAGAGAGAGAATCACATTCAACACAAGCCTAATTGAACCAATAGTTGCCAATTAACTACATTGTTACATTTTTTTTTATAACAACTGTACTTAGCTCCCGCCCACCCATACACGTACAGTGGTTATGACTCACCCACCCACCCATACACGTACAGTGGTACTAACCCACCCGCCCACCCATACACGTACAGTGGTATTGATACGGGATGTTGATCAGAATCCTTGCTGATTGTGAGTACCGGTATGTTATAAACATGAAGGTTTATAGTGGCCCTAGACCTGACGTGCTTATGCAACTATTCCTACAACAACTATTAGGCTAAACAATATCCTAACGAAAATATTACTACTAGGCCACTGTTGATTATTTATATTTAATACTGCCCACTCCTACACGTACAGTGGCAATGCGAAAATATTGCCACTGTATTTTCTGTAGTGTAGTCTGTAGTGATAAAGACCCACCTGCCCAACCATACACGTACAGAGGTACTGACCCACCTGCAAACCAGACACGTACAGAGGTACTGAAATTACACGTGCAGAGGTACTGACCCACCTACAAACCAGACACGTACAGAGGTACTGACCCACCTGCAAACCAGACACGTACAGAGGTACTGACCCACCCGCCCACCCATACACGTGCAGAGGTACTGACCCACCTACAAACCATACACGTACAGAGGTACTGACCCACCTGCAAACCAGACACGTACAGAGGTACTGACCCACCTACAAACCATACACGTACAGAGGTACTGACCCACCTGCAAACCAGACACGTGCAGAGATACTGACCCACCCGCCCGCCCATACACGTACAGAGGTAGTGACCGACCCGCCCACCCATACACGTACAGAGGTACTGACCCACCCGCCCACCCATATACGTACAGATGTACTGACCCACCCGCCCACCCATACACGTACAGAAGTACTGAGTGAACTGTACGTGTATGGGCGGGCGGGTGGGTCAATACCACTGTACGTGTATGGTTGGGCAGGTGGGTCAATACCACTTTACGTGTATGGGTGGGTGGGTGGGTCAATACCACTGTACGTGTATGGGTGGGTGGGTGGATGTGAATTGTCCATTTCCCACTTTGGGATTAACTTTCCCAACTTGAACTAATAAAAGAATATTAAACCAGCTAGAACAGGACCTTCATTGTAACTCTTTATAGCCTTAAATTAGTGCCATTTTTTAAAAAGTGAATCTTTTGAGGTCGGATTTGTGGATTTATGTTATACAACTTAAGACCTTTAAGTTTATGTACTACCACAGTGCTGTACTACTCAATCTATGCTCTCATTTAAGATTTTCTTCTGACTCCTTACGGGCCATCCTCCTGGTATGATAGAAAAATGGTAGTTACTTCAAAAAGTACATTATAGGTGCAGTAATGGTGTACCAAGTTTTAATGCTTTATCTGTAATCTTTCGGGAAGTATTAAGCTGTTCCGACATTTCTTCCACACTGTCTATTATTTTTATTAGATAATGAAATGTTTTTGAAAAATCTATTTATTTCTGTAAGATAAAACCCTAAACCACAGCAAATTAATTAAACGTAAAAGTTTATCTTAAGCATAGAAAAAAGTGCAGTAAAATATCGTGATATTCTTTTATATTCTAAATTCGATCAAATATTTCTTTATTCCAGAATAGTCAGCCAAATCTTTTGGGGAGTAATTTTTAATTGCATTTTAGAAAGAATAAACATATAATACAGTATATGTACTTGAATAAATCAAACCCATTTACTGATTTATCCTAGTTTTAGAACAACTTTGATAGTGAGGAAACGCTTAATTTTTTATTTTTTCTGTCTAATGGAATGATAAAATTTTTGGATCACAATAGACTAGTAGCTTATTGTGACACTCCTCCTAGGATTCTTATACAACATCCCATTTTCATTCTTTCAGTACCCAACACTTTCATTATGGATTGTTTATGGATTCGTGGGATCGAAGATCTAGCACCTCGTGAACAGAGAATAGATACAAATTCAAATTTATTTCATTTTCGTCCTTTTACAAAAGGAAAGTAAAAAGTGCTTTCTTGTATCTATTGTCTATTTACTTAATTATATCATAATTTTAAACCTGTAGGATTACTTATTATAAGAATAAAAATATAGGTGCCCAAAAGCAAGCTATGTAAAATGGAGGCCACTGTTGCACTAAAGTACGTCAATAAATATGTTTAAAGCAATATGCATTAAAATTTAAACAATACTGATGCATCGACAGAGCTATTTAAATATCGCAAAGTACTAAAAAACTGGGGGAATATCTAACTTGACTATAAAAACATGTAATTATTATACATTAAATTAAAAAAAAACTTGTAATGGAGTAACGTAGAAAGACAATTTATATTTAATACTATCTGTACCAATGATGACCAACTTGTTACTCTTTATACAAAACATAAAAATATACATCATAGCGGCGCAGTGCTGTAACCCAGCTACTTGAGGACAACCCAGCATGTCGTGGAAGTTATTAGCGATATGTTCCATACTCGGTCTATCTTAAAAATGATAAAGCGTCCGCTCAATGATTGCCATTGACGTGGACTACCAGAGAAGTCTGAGATGTTTGTGTTGGGTGGTAGCATTGATGTTATACACAAATAGATTTCCCATCCAATGTTCAATTGTGAGTCAAAATATCAGCTGTTATTGTGGTCCACTGTGGAGCGCTAGTGTAGTCCCATGTAAATGTAATACAGTTTAAACCAGCTGTAGTTGCGGGCCACACAAACTAACAAAATTACTGGCACAGATATTCCTATTAGATGGTTTATCTATTGTAGGTTTATATAATCAATGGTGGTAGTCAGGGCTGGATGTTATTTGGGGATAAGAACTGACAATTGGTCTGATTGTCAGTTAACTGAAAATCAGATCAATACTACTTGGTTTGGATTCCACGAAAATCTGAAGGTCCCTTGGATGTCTGGCTATTGGGCTATTAATGACACTTTCTAAGGAACAGTTGACCTTAGTTTGTAACAATGACTACATTCGCTCATCTACACTCGTCACACTCATTCGCCCTCGTATTTGTCAATATATCTACTATCGGCGTCTCAATGATGAAGAATGAATAATTCTTCTTTAGAAGAATGAACAATCCTATTCTTTATTGTTATTAATAACAATAAAGAAAATAAACTGTCACTGAAAAGAACGTCCCGAGACTTAACTGTTTATTCGGTTTAGTACTGAACAACGATCTACTGGTCATCGAAATACACGTAACTCCAGTCTTACTGTCAAACGAACTATATTAACGATATTATAAGTTAAACTTTACTCAATTTAAAGATGAACTACATCCTCGTCAGGCCAATTTTTCTTGTTGTTTTACTTAAACAGTTATTGTAATCAAGATAATTTTATGTTCATTAATTATATTGTATTGTTATTTCAATTAATTTGTTAACATTATAAAACAGCTCATAGACTAGCTCAACCTAGACCACAGAATAACCTCTATGTATAGGCATAGACATTAACTTAGTGATTTATTTTTACTTATTTTTAAACAAAATCAAAACATAAAAAGAATAAACTTTGTTTAAAGATGAATTTCAATAAGTTACATAAAGACCGGGTTAAAAGATTATAAAACTAAGAGAATTGTGAATATTGTAACATTAGAATTACGATTGTTGGAACTTATGGATATTTTAGGTTAGGTCTATGTGTTAGCAAATTTTGGTAGGTTAGGTTAATCGTCTTTCACCTTTCCTTTCTCTACAAAAATGTATTATTATTTTTATTTCCTTTATAAAATATTATATGTTTCCTTATATATAACTGAAAAGATCCTAACTTATTTTATATTTTACTACTGAATATTTAAGAAAACATGCTTTTACCAGTGTAAGTTTAGTCTCAAAACGAATTCCCTTTTAAGGGTACACCCACGACATGTTACACGTACTGTATGTGCCGTTTAACCCTTTTATCAACCCTAACGCTGATCTCGACTGCGACTCATGTTTTATTCGGCGTTTTTGTTTTCGGCATTTTTTGCGTCTTGGTTACGGCTTCAAATTGCGCCGGCCGGGGTACAAATCCCTGGGTAATGCCCCGAGCGGAACGCCCCCGCCCGCTCTCACTGCTCTATCATTATGTCTTTATGATGTACATACTTGATTATAATTATTAGTTGCGCTCGCCTGATTTGTGAACCCATTTCTTCTTCTTTGTTTGATCCGTGTTCCAGTGCCAACCTTCCTTATCGGACCAGCGCGCTATGTTCCTTGTGCCCAGCATACTTATAGGTTATTTATTTATTTGCTTTTACACATTCTGATTCATTTTACTATTTCTTGTAAATATGTTTGATGTATTTTATTTAGTTTAGAATAAAAATTTTAATAAATTAACTTCTTTTACAAGTTAATTGTTGACGATCAAGGTCTATAAGCATTTTAAGATTGCTACAATACTGTCGCTTGTAATAAATTAATGCAAAGAATTGTCTCAATGTTTCGAACTCTTCAATCTGCGGCCATATTCAGGTGCAGAAAAACAAACCTAAAACATAATACTGTAAAGAGTATTAATTTAACATGTAAGACCTAAACATTTACGCAGTCTTAAGAACCCCTGAAATATTAGTCACGAAACACTTAGAAAAAGAAAATGATAATAGCGTAAATACAAAGATATATGTGCTGCAATCATATAAAGGTAATATAAAATATAAGGAATAGGATTTCTGTGTTATAGGATTTCTTCACCTGGCGATGTTAATCTCAGTCCGAAACGTTGTGGACCTTTAAAGCTTTTGGTTTAAAGTTATGTTTTAACTCTCATTTTTATGTTAATAAATTAATGGATTCAATACTAGCTTTATAATTTATTTAATTTCTTTATTCGTGTCTTTGCATTTACAATATCGTTTCTCATACAGTTCACTTATTTCTCCCTCTAGCTTAAAGCTAATTGAGATCGGTATATACTAATTATATTTACTACATTTATAGGAATAATAATATAGATAACAAAGAAAAGCTTAACAACGTATGATTACAAATAAATTATATATAATAAGTTTAAATTTTAATTATGTTTATTTTAACAGTAATTTTCTTACTATTAATAATTGTTTTTAATATTACAATCATATTCTTTTTATGATCATAGCTTTGTTTATGTTTTATGATGGGAGATATAAATAATTGAAAAAAACAGACATTTCAAAATATCAATATCTAAAATGAGATATGTATCAGATATAAATTAATGATCCACCTACATTATAACGAAGAAAAAATTATAAATATATACTTGAGAGTTATTTTTGTACATTTAGGCCTACTGAAACAATAAAATATAAGATAATTAATAGTGGAGAAAAATTGTGTTTAATACCAATACTTTTAACGATATTAATTTCAATATCAATAGATAATTAATTAAAGTATCAAATATATTTTCAAAATTCACATGCTAAAATTCTGAACGGATAGGTGCTATCTATATTCAAAGCAATGATGTAGTGCAACTATAATACCTGGTCGGAGCCGAGGAATGCACGAAGAGTACTTAACTCACAAAGCAACTGAACAATTGACCCTCCCGCCCACCCATACACGTACATTGGTATTGACCCACCCACCCACCCATACACGTACAGTGGTATTGACCCACCCGCCCACCCATATACGTACATTGGTAAAGACCCACCCACCCACCCATACACGTACAATGGTATTGACCCACCCACCCATAAACGCACAGTGGTATTGACCACACAACCCACCCATACACGTACAATGGTATTGACCCACCCACCCATACACGTACAGTGCTAAATAAAATCAAGCAGATTCCAATATTTGAAAGATTTCTAATTTAAATACAACACACAAGTAATTAGTATTTTATAGGTAGCGAAGTTGGTTAAAGCCCAGCTTCATGAGCTAAAAGGTTCTCAGTTCGTTCCCAATCAGGGTCATAACAAACGTTGAAAGGGATCAGCTGATAGCCACCAGCTGTTCACTTGTCATTGGGCTATATTATTGACACTTTCTAAGGAATACTCGGCCTTAGTTTGTAATAATAACTCTACATTCGCTCATCTACATACTCGTTACACCCATATCTTGACGATCAGCTGATAGCCACCAGCTGTTCACTTGTCATTGGGCTATATTATTGACACTTTCTAAGGAATACTCGGCCTTAGTTTGTTATAATAACTCTACATTTGCTCATCTACATACTCGTTACACCCATATCTTGACGATCAGCTGATAGCCACCAGCTGTTCACTTGTCATTGGGCTATATTATTGACACTTTCTAAGGAATACTCGGCCTTAGTTTGTTATAATAATTCTACATTCGCTCATCTACATACTTATTACACCCATATCTTGACGATCAGCTGATAGCCACCAGCTGTTCACTTGTCATTGGGCTATATTATTGACACTTTCTAAGGAATACTCGGCCTTAGTTTGTTATAATAACTCTATATTCGCTCATCTACATACTCGTTACACCCATATCTTGACGATCAGCTGATAGCCACCAGCTGTTCACTTGTCATTGGGCTATATTATTGACACTTTCTAAGGAATACTCGGCCTTAGTTTGTTATAATAACTCTACATTCGCTCATCTACATACTCATTACACCCATATCTTGACGATCGGCGTCTTAAGAATAAATAAAATGATTCAGGAGTAGGGGAGGACACTTGTTATATGGCATGTTTGCATTAGTTCAATGTTATTGGTCTGGTGTAAACAGATATTCTCGTCACTTTCGGACAGGTTTCAGCTCGATTTATTCTCCATCAAATTTATGATATTTTTTTTTTAAATCAAGCGAAAAAATATCTATTTTAGTAGACCTTTAAAACGATTTACATTTAGACAAAATTTTGAACAAATACTAAAAAAGTATATTTATAATTTATTTTTAATATATGGCATCTTTTTTCAATTAGTATTTTAGTAAGAAAAGTTTTCAGTTCGTTTATAAAAAACATTAAAATAAAAAATGCCAAGCAATTCAAATTATCCATTACAATATTGTTCCAACAAAATGACTTATCAAACATAATGTTATCGGACACAAAATTCGTAAAAAATCGGCTAAACACAATGGTCTTATAGATTCAAGGAGGATTACGATAACAAAAGTCGTAATGGAAAAAATATCAATTTAGCGATAAAAAATTGTTCATAAAAACAACAAATTTAATATGTCCTTCTTGGTTAATTTTGTTCTCAATCATTGGTCTAAAAACGCCCTGGATAGTCCAGCAGTGACTCACTCCGGCGGCCTCCCTAAACGGGTTACAATTATCGCCACAATTGGATCGCCAATCTGCCCATCTTTCCCCGAACCCTTGTTTGTCGGAACGGCAAATTCTCTAAATGAAATTAGGAGAATATTATTGAATTTACTTCCCGGGTGGTCAAAACCTACCTTCCTTGGTCCAAACTAGACCTATGAAACGGTTGATTGAATAATTACCATTTCATACATACATTTCTGAGCCGGTTTATACGGGGTCTATTGGCACAGATTATTGTATCTAACGGACGACATGAGAGTTTAGATGAATGGTGACCCACCGTCTGAGGTATTTGACTACTGGATGACTGGTGACACACCATCTGAGGTATTTGACTACTGGATGACTGGTGACCCACCGTCTGAGGTATTTGCCTACTGGATGACTGGTGACCCACCGTCTGAGGTATTTGACTACTGGATGACTGGTAACCCACCGTCTGAGGTATTTGACTACTGGATGACTGGTGACACACCATCTGAGGTATTTGACTACTGGATGACTGGTGACCCACCGTCTGAGGTATTTGACTACTGGATGACTGGTGACCCACCGTCTGAGGTATTTGACTACTGGATGACTGGTGACCCACCGTCTGAGGTATTTGACTACTGGATGACTGGTGACCCACCGTCTGAGGTATTTGACTAACGGATGACTGGTGACCCACCGTCTGAGGTATTTGACTAACGGATGACTGGTGACCCACCGTCTGAGGTATTTTACTAACGGATGACTTGGGACCCACCGTCTGAGGTATTTGACTAACGGATGACTTGGGACCCACCGTCTGAGGTATTTGACTACTGGATGACTTGTAACCCACCGTCTGAGTTATTTGACTAATGGATGACTGGTGACCCACCATCTGAGGTATTTGACTAATGGATGACTGGTGACCCACCGTCTGAGGTATTTGACTACTGGATGACTGGTGACCCACCGTCTGAGGTATTTGACTACTGGATGACTGGTGACCCACCGTCTGAGGTATTTGACTACTGGATGACTGGTGACCCACCGTCTGAGGTATTTGACTAACGGATGACTGGTGACCCACCGTCTGAGGTATTTGACTAACGGATGACTGGTGACCCACCGTCTGAGGTATTTTACTAACGGATGACTTGGGACCCACCGTCTGAGGTATTTGACTAACGGATGACTTGGGACCCACCGTCTGAGGTATTTGACTACTGGATGACTTGTAACCCACCGTCTGAGTTATTTGACTAATGGATGACTGGTGACCCACCATCTGAGGTATTTGACTAATGGATGACTGGTGACCCACCGTCTGAGGTATTTGACTACTGGATGACTGGTGACCCACCGTCTGAGGTATTTGACTACTGGATGACTGGTGACCCACCGTCTGAGGTATTTGACTACTGGATGACTGGTGACCCACCGTCTGAGGTATTTGACTAACGGATGACTGGTGACCCACCGTCTGAGGTATTTGACTAACGGATGACTGGTGACCCACCGTCTGAGGTATTTTACTAACGGATGACTTGGGACCCACCGTCTGAGGTATTTGACTAACGGATGACTTGGGACCCACCGTCTGAGGTATTTGACTACTGAATGACTTGTAACCCACCGTCTGAGTTATTTGACTAATGGATGACTGGTGACCCACCATCTGAGGTATTTGACTAATGGATGACTGGTGACCCACCGTCTGAGTTATTTGACTAATGGATGACTGGTGACCCACCATCTGAGGTATTTGACTAATGGATGACTGGTGACCCACCGTTTGAGGTATTTGACTACTGGATGACTGGTGACCCACCGTCTGAGGTATTTGACTAACGGATGACTGGTGACCCACCGTCTGAGGTATTTGACTACTGGATGACTGGTGACCCACCGTCTGAGGTATTTGACTACTGGATGACTGGTGACCCACCGTCTGAGGTATTTGTCTACTGGATAACTGGTGACCCACCGTCTGAGGAGGTATTTGACTACTGGATGACTGGTGACCCACCGTCTGAGGTATTTGACTAATGGATGACTGGTGACCCACCATCTGAGGTTTTTGACTACTGGATGACTGGTGACCCACCGTCTGATTTTAAAACTACATTAATTAATTTGTAATATTCTTCAAAAGAGTTCAGAGATACGTCGATAGAGTTTATTATGACTATGAGGTTACTTTACATTGGATTGGGTTATTTATAGTTAAATTTTTGAGAGAACTGTCCAGGGTTTGAACTCAAAATGTAGTGAGTGAAGGTAAAAAAATAAGTAAATAAAAAAGACCTTCATTGATCGTAACAACCTTGCAGCAGAAGAAGTTGGGTTTTTCTCAAACTACTCAGAGGTCTACACATGTCAACAGCTGTATCTCCCTTACATATAGTAGACCTACCATATGAATGATTATAACAAAGAATAGTCAGACAAACAGTGCTCAAACTATTTTCTATCATAAAAACAGCCTCATACACACAAAAGCCATAAACAATCATAAAAAGGGGCTTTTAACTACATTTAATTTTTTCAAGCTTATCTAAACTTAACAAAACACAAATTATATTTTTTTTCACAGTAAGGATCCTTCTCAAGTTATAAAGTGAAGTGAACCAAAACTATACAAAACTGTATGTGAGAGTGGATACGAGCAACAAGTTTTATTTTACGAAGGCCATTCGTATGTGTATAGGTGGGTGGATCAATACCAACGTATTTGTACAAGTGAGTGAGTGGGCCATTATCACCGTATTAGCTTGGGTGGATGTTTGGGGCATTACCACCGTACGTGTATGGGCTGGCGGCAATGGTTTGATAACCATATACTTAACCTAATACACATCAAGGTTACCACCGTATATGTATGGTTAGGTGGGTGAGCCATCACCAATGTATCTGTATGGGTGGATGGGTGGGTCAGTACCACCGTACGTGTATGGGGTGAGTGGCAATGGTTTGATAACCATATACTTAACCTAATACACATCAAGATTACCACCGTATATGTATGGTTATGCGGGTGAGCCATCACTAACGTATCTGTATGGGTGGGTGGGTGGATCACTACCACCGTACGTGTGTGAATGAGTGAGTGGGTTAATACTACCGTACGTGTATGGGCGGGTGGGTGGTTAATACTACCGTACGTACATGGGTGGGCGGCTATGGTTCGATAACTATATACTTAAGATGTTTTATAAATTAATGATTGTCAGCGTGATTGACTTGCGGATTCTAAGGCTCGAATCCCCAACTGAACCAACAGTACTTCAATAAAGACCACGCACAAGCTGCAGGTTCATTTGAACTGACGATATAAATTAAACAAATTATTGATATAGTTACATAATTGTAATCCGATGAGAATTAATTTTCAAATGAAGATGTAGTCTTTTTGGCTTCCATGAATCGTTTACATTCTAATCCAGAAGATAAAGGGACGATATAAATTACGGTTTATAGTATTTGCATGGTTTGAAAAATCAGTGCAATATTAATAACTATAGTACAAAACTAATAGTAAAGTAAAGTAATTGAATAAACAACATACCTTAAAGGGGTTTTGTTAAAGCTTGATGTTTACACCTTATCTCTAAGCAAGAGAGTTTTGTTGTTGTATTTCTTCTTTCCATATCATACCAGTTCATCCATCATTCTTTAAAGAATTACTTTGCTTTCAAATAATTCTTCTTCTGTATCATCTAGTAGAATGTCTAACTTTTTTGTCCCAATAAAAATAGGGTCTTTGCAGTCATCGATGTATGTAGATAAGAATAACATCGTTATTATCATTTTGTAGTTTCACCCTCACAGCCACACCTGCATACATTGAAGGTAGATCTAATCTCAAAATTAATTGAATAAATATAACTCCTCCGGTGAAACGGCCGGTAGGCCGTCTCGGAGGGCAAGCACCCAATTTTAACGCAAATTGTGATTTTTTGAGTATATAGTTGCTTAATTTAGGTTAGGTTTGGTTTGGCAAGTAAAAAGTGTGTTTTTTGAAGCGTATAAAGTATAAAGCGAGATTTGATTGAAAACCATTGATTTTATACACAAAAATATTGTGTATTGTATAAAAACTTTTCCAGGTTTATATAATCAATGTTGAAACCCCAGTCATGTCAGCACAAAAAACACGCAAAATGAAAAAAATTTGAAAAACGATTTTTTAAACCCTGTTTTTCACCATCAAATAACAAACACGATTTTTAATTTTTCGGCAAAATTAATTTTCCGATGTTGAAATCAACTTGCTCAAAAAATATCAACTCCCTAGAAGTACTAAAATGATGGTAAATATCTTATTTCACAAATGGATACATAGAAATTCTGATGAATTTAGTGTATTTACAGCTAAATTAGTTAAAGTAAGTTGGTTTAATCTTTGTTTGTCATTTACACATAACATGCAGTTTAACGTAAATTAATTAAACGAACAAACGCCGCACAAATTAGTCTGCAAACGGCAACCAACAATGTTAATTGATTGCCGACCAATATTTTGAAGGCTATACTAAAAATCCCTTTTATAATTGATTATACTGTAAACAAAATGCTGTAATACTTGTTACATTTTAGACTAACATTCTTTTTTGAATTCGATGATTTCAAATTAAATTTAGTGAACATTTTGTTGTATTTTTAAATAATTATAATTTAAACAGATTTAATATAACTATAACTAGCTTAGTGTTAATAGAGAAACCCAAGTATTCATTTTTTTCTTTTTTCATTTTTTCAAACAATATATTTTACTTTAATTTTATTGATAAGAAAAGATATGGGTTTTTTTTATTGAAAATTACAAAATGTGAATACAACAAGAACACACGGGGAAAGAAGGCATATTAGTATGTATGCGGAATTTTCTCACTTTGTAGAATGGTTGTTCTTCTGGATCTGTGTAAACCAACACAACTGTTTAAATCCAACAAGACATCTGACAGGTAATTCATAAAATAATTCCGATCACTCACACTGATGTTGCCAACGTGTTCTGAAAGAGTAACTTCCCCTAAAGTTTCTTGGTGGACATATATTGATTTATGGACTTTTGAAAATGTAAATTTAAGCTCTCTTTTCGACATCACTCCATTCACAGGGATTTACTAATTTGTTTTTACACCATAATGTTATTTAGACTACTTCTTTAAGATTCGTAAATATTTTTTCATATCTTCGTATTTTGTTTATTTTATAAATAAATATTTCTGTCGTTTATCAACATGGGCTGTTTGATGCCCTCGCTCTTAACAATCATTAATTAGCTGTTGTAGTCGACCACCTGGGCAGTCATATATAAAACTCACCTTGTACATAATAATTTCAATAATGTTACAAAACATATAATATGTACAACCCACCTACATAAATTAGTGTCCAACAATACAGGGTGAGTCACTACTAACTACGTTAACTTCACCAGCTGGTTTCACTGAAAAAAGGAACAAAAAAGTTTATATAAACTATATTTCGATTCTGAACTGTTTTGCTGTAATGGCGCATTTAGCGACTTTTTTTAAATTATACGACTTGTTACAACTCCCGAGGTTTACCGAGGCCCTTGGCCAGGCGATGCGCAGTATACTAATTGGAATGGGGGAGCCAATATGTCAAGTGTGTGCCATGTGGTAAATAAAAACAGAAAATAAAATCATCTGAAATTTAAATTATTGTTTACACCCTGACTTAACCTTCTTATTGTTAATAGATAAATAATTGTGACAATTATTACTAATTAATCAATGTTGCGTTTAACCATTGATTTTATACACAAATAGATTTCCCATCCAATGTTAAATGTTGAGTCTCAAAATATCAGCTGTTTTTGAGGTCCATTGTGGAGCGCTAGTGTAGTCCCATGTAAATGTAATGCAGTTTAAACCAGCTGTGGTTGCGGGCCACACAAACTAACAAAATTACTGCCACAAATATTCCTATTAGACGGTTTATTGTATGTTTATATTATCACTTTCTTTATTTCTTTGTTTATAGATCTATTGATTATATCATAATTTGATTTATTGATTTATAAGCAGATAATGTGCCTATTTCCAGAGAAGAATTTGCAAAGACAGTATAATATGTTGTTTTTATTTTACTAATAAGAGTTTTTAATTCAAATTAAAAATGAAAACAACCTTTCTGATAGGCTGTTATAATAAATGTAAACAAACAACAAAGGAGGCGAAAATAAATTCTTTCCTACACAGAGAGGCGCTGAAAACACCTTTCATACAAATATTGATAAGGACAAGGCATTAGAGTTCATCATATTGGTTATAAATACCAAACTAATGACTGTGTATCCGTAATATCTGTACCAGCTGAATCTGTTGACCAAATCAGCTGATTCCGAAAGTGAAATATATGTAGTTATAATCAGATATTTTTTTAACTTAAAAATACTTTAAAACTTAAACTTAATAAAGATTTGTTTAGTTACGTGTTTTATTGTATCTTAAGCTACAGTTCACACAAAAAATATCATTCTAACACGGCTGCTAAGAATTTTTATCATTTAGAAGATTTTCAAAATGTCCTCCGTTTACCCTGCTACATATGTGAAGTCTTTTTCTGAATTCCCTCACAGTCACCTTCAAGTTCAGCTCATGACGTAGGAGTTGAGAAGCTGTCAAAATCCTATTCCTTAACTCTTCTACATTTCGGTGTGCAATAAACCTTTTGCTTGATGTGCCCCCAAACATAGTAGCCAATGGGTGTCAGGTCTGGAGATCTTGGGGCCCAAGGTATTATTCCTCCTCTTCCGATCAACGTACGTATCAAGGTAGTATCACTGATGTGCTGACCGACCTCAACGTTGAAGTGTGGGAGTGCTCCATTCTGCTTGGAAGACAATGCTCTAACGCAAATCCAACGGCAAGTCTTGAAGGAGCAATGGTAAGTTTTCAGTTAAGAAGTTCAAGTATTGAATGCCACTTAAAGCTGTTAGTAGGTCGAGGTATGGTCCTATGAGCCGGCTTCCATTGAATCCAAACTAGACGTTTAATTTGAATCTTACTTGATTACAAGACTCGTGGACCAGGTGTGGATTTTCTGCAGCATAGTAATGCCCGTTATGTATGTCGAAAACACTCTCATTAGTAAATGTTGATTCCTGTCCTAAGAATGGTCTTGAGGAAATCGCAACGATCAAACTGACGAATCAAGAACTGAACTCTTAAGCGAGGATCTGTTGGTTCTAGGACTTGCACTCTAATGAAATTAATAAGTATGTAGCTTTTCTTTACGTACAATTCTACTTACGTAAATAAAAACTGGGAAACGCCAAACTCACGAGAAACTGTTCTTGTTCATGAGCAGGGCCGCCCAGAGACTTTTGGTGGCCCCGGGGCAAAGTTTACCATGTGGCCCCTTCCTTCACTTCAAAATAAATGTAATTACTCTGATTGTCAAATATATTATAATTGATATTTTACTTTTAGCACATTCTACGATATTCTTACCATCTCTTTCATTAGATTACTAATGTGCGAGTAATTAAGATTCTTGTTCATTGACGTTTTCTCAGGGCTAGCTGCGAAGCTCCGGTAAGTTTTTCTCTAATTGTCATATAGTTTTTAAACATTTCCTCAAGTATTACCACTACAATAACATCATCTCTTATAACAAAACTGCTATTCTTTAATATTAAATAAATAATAACGAACCAAGCAATGCCACAGTCAGTTGCATAGTTGGGCGCAGCAGCTCTTCAATTGCCAGTTGAGGAACCATCCTCGCCAATGATATTAGCTGTGGGAGAGGGAGGGAGGGGCCAATAAATTTGTATAGGCCACTTGGCTTCGCTAGCTTAAGAGCAAGTGGCCGAATGTTCACGAAGTAAAATAATTTGGTGAGCGCGAACACCTAGTGCTTTAAAAACAGTCAACTGAGAGTTGAGGTTATGTTATTGTTTTCGAAACAGGTTGTAGACCACTGGGTACGTAGCTTATTGATGTTGGACATTAAAACATATAGTTTATATTCGTGATTTTAGTTTGTCTTTGTGCTAAACTTTAAAACTATTCAATTTTTATTTCACAGGCATAAAAGGCATTTTGTACCAACTCAATTTTCTCAGCATAAAACATAGTAAAATTTATGTCTGTCAAATTGGATACTATATCATTGATGTACATCACAGTGTACACGTCCGTACAGTGACAGGGTATTGACACACCCACACACCCATTCACGAACAGTGGTATTGACCCTCCCGCTCAACAATACACGTACAGTGGTTCAATCTTAGTTAATTTCACGTATCACGCAACAAACAATAAATAAATATTATATTAATGATTGTCAAAAATATAAATGGCTTACTCGTTCGTCAGTGACAGTAAACAATTATGAAAACTATTTTGATTGGTCGTAGATTTGTTATGTTAATGAATGACAACATTAATCAATTATGCTATTTGTTTGGGAACAACCTGTACGTGGGCATAATTAGTTTTTAATCAAGAGCTACTCTACTGAATATGTTGAGAATACACCCCTGTTCCTGTTACAGTTTCAGGGTAAATTAAACCAGACAATAAAAGAGTTACAAGTTAAATGTCACAAAATAAATATTATTCAAAAGGAGTTGTACAAATCTGAACAATGATGAAGCTGTTTTATCTATTAACAGTGTACCTAAGAGCTCCTCTTTTCATTAAGACCTATGTCATAATATATTGGTAAAATGTCTTTACGAACATCCATGTCATAATAACTAGTAAATTTAAAATGTCTAAGGAAACATTACAGTAGAGAGAAAGTAAAAAAATTGCATATACAGTAAACTCTGGTTAACCGGTTAAATATGATGGAAGATGAATCCGGATAGTACAGAACGTAACAAAATTATAATTTTTAGGCAAGATTATGCCACGCAATTCCTCCCGCGATAGCGTAGGGCAAGTTGAATGTAATGCATCATACATACATATTGTTGCACATCCGATAAGCGAGCGGTGATGTTGTTGTATGTATATTTACCAGATTTAAGTACCTAGAAATCTACTGTAATTTAGTGGTTTCATCGTTAATTTATTCTTTTTATACTGTAAAAATATATAATTTACTTTGCAGTATATTACAATACTATATTGAAACATTTATAGTCTATTTTTATTGATTTCAATAAAACGTTACCATAAATTACTGGGCTTAAACTTTAGCTTTTTGTTCTCTCAAAATCTTTAAATGGAATATGAATCATCGCAAATTAAATTAATTGATAATTATAGTAGGTTACTAAGAAATCCAAAAGAACGCATTAAATTACAGAAATATCACTATAAAATACAACAATAACAAAATATTTCTTTTGGAGTTTACTGGAGTTTACTTAAGTTTACTGGACGACAGTAAACAAACAGACTAATGATTGACGATGTCCCCGATCTACCCTTCATGACAATTAATTGAACTCTTCCAGCCACGTTGTTACAACATTGTATGTTTTGCCTGCGGGTTTTTTGGGTGCAAAACACAGTTACTACTGAAATACGACTATTATGTCTTAAATTTTGTGCATATATTGAAAAATTAGCTGATCAGTGTAATCAGTGAAAGAGTGCAACGTTACCACGTTCGAAAGGAGTGCCGCCGCATACTACCACCTTTGAAACCGGGAGATTTCCAATTGCACCGGGGTCAGGGATCGGCCCCAAACTGATGTGTCCAGATGCACCGGAGCCCCTTCTGGGGGGTGTTCCAATTGCACCAGAGGCCCTTGTTTATGACATGAGCCGGGAAAGTCCAACCAGGCCGGATTCCTAGTACAGTAACCCCACGCTGACCGTGCCAAATTCCACACCCTTTGTTATGACATGAGTCATGAGTCGGTTAGGTTAGGTTAGGTTAGGTTAGGTTAGGTTAGGTTAGGTTAGGTTAGATGTTAGTGTTGCCACGGATAAACACAAAATTAAACATTAAATACATAGTTACCATATTTATTAGTTAGAACCTGCTATGGTCTACCATTAGTATGTGCCACGAAACATCGGCAAGTGTTTGATAGAATATTCCATTGCGAAATTGTTAAACACTTATAAACTATGTTTGAAGAAATGTAGTGGGGTGGGGAAGGAAGGGGCCTTCCAATTGCACCGGCTCCGGCGGTCGAAGGAATTTGCAGCGGGGATAAGTGAGGTGGGTAGATTTTGACCACCGGTGCATCTGGACACTTTTCGGACGGAGGAATGTTTTGACCCGTGGAAATTCCTTTGACCGCCGGTGCAACTGGATATCAGCCTTGAAACCAAGTTTGTAAGAACCTTTTCTCATAAATACTTTTCGACCTTTTTAAAATGACAGATTTAAAATGTTTTTACTGTAAATTTGTTTTCTTATTTAATTGTGTTGTTCTTAGGCTTCCACTTTTTTTTATTACAATTTATTAATTTGCATACTTTAAAACCAAGTTTGTAAGAACCTTTTCTCATAAATACTTTTCGACCTTTTTAAAATTACAGATTTAAAATGTTTTTACTGTAATTTTGTTTTCTTATTTAATTGTGTTGTTCTTAGGCTTCCACTTTTTTATTACAATTTATTAATTTGCATACTTTAGGCCGCAGGTTACTGATCACTCGTTTTCACATTATATAGATCTATTATTTTGCTACGATGAGTCAAGGGATTTTCGAAACACTAAATCAAGATTATTTATCTACATAAACAGAAATTGTGAAAAAATACAAAAAAAGGATAAAAGCTTAATCAACAAACCACTACAAATACAAATCAATTCGCAATTGCTGTATTATCTTAAGTTTATAATAGTAATATATCATAACTAATGGTTTTGTAAGGATAATAACGTGACCACGCGATTGATTTTCCTACCACTAAAAGCCAAGATAGAGTTGAATTTAGGACAAGTATAACAATTTTGTTTGAACTAGTATATACTTTTGAAATTAAAGTTAAAAATAAAGCGTACAGAAACGTATTTGTCCACCTTGTATTAAACACGTCCAAAAACGGAGTTTTGAGTAATACAAATGTAAAGTTAGTGGGTCTTTTGACATCTTTTATAGAATAGAATAGAATATGTTTTATTGCCGTAGGATAGTCTATTTTACAAAAATACATAGCAAAAGTCATTAAAACTAGGATTGTCAACGGTGACTACTTATTTAAAATCTGTCCAACTCCATAGTCCATCGGTAAATTCTGGAATGGAATAAAACACTTTCTTCATAAGAAATTTATGCACAGTCTTCTTGAAGATTTTAATGTCAAGGCCTCTGACTTCCACCAGTAGCTTGTTCCAGATCTTGCTGCCAGTAATAAGAGGGTTTTGGTCACACTTATGTAGCCTACTACGGGGAATATCAATAGTAACATTATGTCTAGTGCTATAAGTGCTGTAAATAGTGTACGAAAACAGGACATCTCATAGAGGTGACCCACTGTCGAGTGTCCACACCACTCAAGCATATTTATATGTTCGCATACTGGAATTTATAATTTGGTGTGTTTACAAGCTGCATGCCTTTACACTTGTTCGCAAACAAGACAACTGGCGAGGGGTACAGTTGCAATCACACACCAAGCAGAGCGTATGCTGTCACACCACTATGTCCACCGCTGACAAACTTCAAAGACCAGTGTACAACTTGCTCCAAAAGGCTCCCTGGTTGCTATAAAACCAATGGTTTAGTTTAAACGTTTTATAACTAAAATTGGAAGACTTATCTGGCCTAATATCACTTTTGATACAGGCCTGAATCGTTTCTTATCTAGTAGATTATTAAGTATTTTCTTTTTTGTTGCATGAAATGTGGCCCCCCTGTCTGTGTCTGTGTGGCCCCGTGGCAATTTGCCCCCTTTGCCCCCCCCTCTGGGCGGCCCTGGGTAGGAAACTACACTTTAACGCAAACCGCGATGAACGTTGACAAAGGTCTATGCATTCGGAAGCCTTCTATGCAGATAATGGCGACGGTATTCACGATGGCTTTCCGATTAGTTATAGTCACAGTACCGGTAAAACACAATAATGTCAACATATGATGAATTGGTAAACGCCATGACCATTCAAAAACAATTATCTGGCATTAACGGCATTAGTTACTTGTAGTGCGCAATTAAAAAGGATATAAAACACAGTTTTATACTATGACAATAACAAAATTAGCTAATTATAACTATTTAATCCCCAATCAGCTGATTTAGTCAACACATTCAGCTAGTACAGAAATTTCAGATACACAGTCATTAGTTTGGTGTTTATAACCAATATGATGAACCATAATGCTGTGTCCTTGTCAATATTTTTATGAAATTTCAACATTTTTTCACGTATGACTCCTTAATATTTATACATAATTTTAAAGGTAAATAAATAAGGAAGTTTTTTCAGTAATAGAACGTAAGGATAGAAACAATTTAACTGCTTTAATTGAGATTAAAATTTTAAAGGAGAAAGTCTAAATAAAAAATTTTCAACTTTATATTTATTCCAAAACGTTGTATAAGGGGTTGATATTTGATTACTATGTTTACTTTATAGGAATATTAATAATCTTTTAAAAGGTATTACTTTCCGTGACACAAATAAAATTAGATTGATTTTACCGTCAAACTAACAGTAACAAGTTGTGTAATTTAAAAAAAATCACAAAATGCACCATTATAGCCAAATGGTTCAGAATCGGACTATGGTTTATATGAGGTTTTTTGTTCCTTTTTGGCAGTGAAACCAGATGGTGAAGTTAACGTAGATAGTAGTGACTCACCCTGTATAAACGAGAACCTACATACAAAACACAACTGTATAAACAAGTGCCCAACTATATAAATTACAGACCAACTATATGAACAAGAGCTCATCTACATAAATAAGAGCCCAACTATATGAACAAGAGCTCAACTACATAAATAAGACCCCAACTATTTGAACAAGAGCTCAACTACATAAATAAGAGCCCGACTATATAAACAAGAGCTCAACTACATAAATAAGAGCCCAACTATTTGAACAAGAGCTCAACTACATAAATAAGAGCCCAACTATATGAACAAGAGCTCAACTACATAAATAAGAGCCCGACTATATAAACAAGAGCTCAACTACATAAATAAGAGCCCAACTATATGAAAAAGAGCTCAACTACATAAATAAGAGCCCGACTATATAAACAAGAGCTCAACTACATAAATAAGAGCCCAACTATATAAACAAGAGCTCAACTACATAAATAAGAGCCCAACTATATGAAAAAGAGCTCAACTACATAAATAAGAGCCCGACTATATAAACAAGAGCTCAACTACATAAATAAGAGCCCGACTATATAAACAAGAGCTCAACTACATAAATAAGAGCCCAACTATATGAAAAAGAGCTCAACTACATAAATAAGAGCCCGACTATATAAACAAGAGCTCAACTACATAAATAAGAGCCCGACTATATAAACAAGAGCTCAACTACATAAATAAGAGCCCAACTATATGAAAAAGAGCTCAACTACATAAATAAGAGCCCGACTATATAAACAAGAGCTCAACTACATAAATAAGAGCCCAGCTATATGAAAAAGAGCTCAACTACATAAATAAGAGCCCGACTATATAAACAAGAGCTCAACTACATAAATAAGAGCCCGACTATATAAACAAGAGCTCAACTACATAAATAAGAGCCCGACTATATAAACAAGAGCTCAACTACATAAATAAGAGCCCGACTATATAAACAAGAGCTCAACTACATAAATAAGAGCCCAACTATATGAAAAAGAGCTCAACTACATAAATAAGAGCCCGACTATATAAACAAGAGCTCAACTACATAAATAAGAGCCCGACTATATAAACAAGAGCTCAACTACATAAATAAGAGCCCAACTATATGAAAAAGAGCTCAACTACATAAATAAGAGCCCGACTATATAAACAAGAGCTCAACTACATAAATAAGAGCCCAACTATTTGAACAAGAGCTCAACTACATAAATAAGAGCCCAACTATTTGAACAAGAGATCAACTACATAAATAAGAGCCCGACTATATAAACAAGAGCTCAACTACATAAATAAGAGCCCAACTATTTGAACAAGAGATCAACTACATAAATAAGAGCCCGACTATATGAACAAGAGATCAACTACATAAATAAGAGCCCAACTATATGAACAAGAGCTTAACTACATAAATAAGAGCCCAACTATTTGAACAAGAGTTCAACTATATAAATAAGTGAGGCGCAGTGCTGTAACCCAGCTACATGGGAACAAAGTGTTTGGGAGATTGTAGGTGATAGGTTGGATGCTCGGTCCTCTTAATACCGACATGCCAACCGCTTGATGGTTGCTATCGGCGTGGACACTACTAGGGAAGTCTGGGGTGTCCATGTTGGGTAGTAATCATTGTGCGGATGTTGTGTGGGGGAGATAACTGAGTATCAGGCTTGTCAATTAGCTAAAAATCAGACCAGCACTACGTGGTTCGGATTCCACGTAACGTTGTGTCGGCGTCTCATATGTAAGAATGTAAGAACCCAACTATATAAATTAGAGACCAACTATATGAACAAGAGCTCAACTACATAAATAAGAGCCCAACTGCATAAATAAGAGCCCAACTATATGAACAAGAGCTCAACTACATAAATAAGAGCCCAACTATATGAACAAGAGCTCAACTACATAAATAAGAGCCCAACTATATGAACAAGAGCTCAACTATATAAATAAGAGCCCAGCTATATGAACAAGAGCTCAACTATATAAATAAGAGCTCAACTATATAAATTAGAGACCAACTACATAAATGAGAGCCCAGGTACATAAGTAAATGAGAGCCAAACTAAATATGAAAATCTAAAAATGAAAAAAAAATATTTCCAATTTATTTTTCTATGAATTACAACTTGTATTTAATCTTATAAACAGTTAATATATTTGTAATCTATTAATCTATTTTAATCTAATAATAAATCACAAATACTATAAATGTTATGTAAATTGATTAAACAATCTTAAAATCCATAAAAGATTGAAAGTAGAACATCAAAGAAAATTAAATCACCTTTAAAATTTACTCGTACATGACAATCATTATATAATATTTAGGTTTTACCATCAAAATGAATAACAAAAACATATACATTTTTTTAACGACTGTCTGTGTTATATGTTTCTATTTTAGACTTAATTTAGTAAAACAATATCATTTTCAATGATTGAAGAAAAGTTGAGAATGATGTATAAAATATTTATAGACCCATAAAATGATAAGAAATTTAATGTTGATTTATGATTAATAAATACTTTATTATATTTACTAATAATACTTTAATACATACTATAGTATACTGATGTATTTTCATCATGCTACCTTACATATGCAATGCAGCTGATTGCACTAATTGTTTTAAGCAATATATCAAAAGAAGTAAGAGCTAACTTAAATGATTTGCATATTATTTATATTGTCGTTATTCACCAGTGGAACAGAGTTCGCACTGAAAACAACATTTAAAATAATAAGCATATCTGTTATATTATTTTTTTAATATAGAAATTTTATATCCAAGCCTCATAGCACGGATTTTAGTGATTTGATATTTTCTATTAGACTTATAGTTCTTCAGTCTTGACCAAAAACTATCCATCATTCACATCATGGGGGGAGCATTTAAAAATAGCCTACTCTTATTTTTAAATTTATCTCTTTTATTGTATTAACCAAGTCATTAAAAGAAATAAATAACAGTTATCAAGTTATTTATTTTAGATTACTTATAGTGTTTTCCATTGTTTTATTACTCTTTAATTAGAATATAAAAATACAGTAAATGTTATTAATAATTATGTTACCACTTAGTCAACTTAATTTAGTTATTTTACATTTTCTCTTCCGTTTATAGGTTGCAATGGCATCATTATAGTATTCTTTGTTATTAATAATTTAAGCAACATTATTTATAATTGGAATGTGTTTATTTTCTCTAATTATTATAATTCTAACAGAATACAATTAAATTTTCTTAGTATTAAAATATAACAAGTACTTCTCAATTACTTATCTAACGTCTAATTGAAAAGTTACTAAGAGATTTTATTTCAACCTTCAAATTCGTTACAAAGAAGATTGTAAATCATTCTTATATTTCTAACAAAACATGAGAATTGACGACATTTGCTTACGTAAATGTTATTATTCCTGACTGCAGGGTGCGCAGTGATGACTATCACAAACCTTTTAGTATTATTCCTGACGTAATTAGCTCACATTATCAGAGTCAACAAACAGCTGTTCCTTGTTGATCCAATGTAATTAAATACTTGTACCCAATTAAAGCTAATTATTCATACTGCTGCAGCCTTGTACAAAATTATTTTACCGACTTTTTGTAAGAATACTGGGAGCAAGAATAACGAAATGGCGAACCCCCCTATACTGGAAGCTACATATGCAAGTGGTATACTTTTGGTGAGCAGTAATTTGAATAATTAATGTTTAGTAAATTGTTAAACTATAAACACAATTAAATTAATATTACTTTATTCCTCTTATCATAAAATACAGCAATCACTATTTTATTATTTGTATATCTATAAAGTAAATTTTCAATCTCAGTTAACTTTAAAACATTCAATTTATTTTTTAAACAGAATCAAGTTACAAAAATACATATATCAAATTATAACTACGTCTGTTGTTGGTTGAAAAATAAAGTCATTGTTAAGTCTGATTATCCACTTTATACTAAAAATAGTTATAAAATTGTGAAATTATAATGTAAAGTTTTAAAACTGCTAAGTTGAGAGAACAAATACACTTTTCATGTTTCTTAACCTAAGCCTTAGTACCCCCAACTCCTGAGGAAATTCTCTTTTCACATTTTCTAAACTAAGCTTTAATCTGCCAGTAACAACTTAATGAGGAGAGGACAGTTTCTTGCCTTTACTTTAGTCTGTAAGAACCCTCAATTCTTAAGAGACTTCACTTTCCACAATTCCTTGTTCAAGGCATGGTTTGCCTATCACCAACTTCATAGTAAGATAGGAAACTTTTACATCATTTCACATTTTATAATCTGAGCTAAGCAGTTTTTCACACATAATCAGGTCCATTCCTGTGAAATGGAGTAATTCTGCTGTAGTCAGGGGATTTAAGCATGTGTTCAATGCTGTTTGATTATCATTACATTATGACTTAGGCTATTGAAGTGAATGGGCACACACAACAGTATCACTCCAAGTTTAAACTGATTAGGGCACTTTATAATATAACTATGCTGATGGGTTTAAATTCTTAGCAAATCTTGTTTGGAGGAATTATGTTTATTTCAATACCACACAAACACAACTGTACATGTAGGCGGGGTAAATACCATTGTGTGTGTATGGGTGAGAGGTTAGGTCATAAACACTGTGCAAGTTAGGGTGGGCAGGTGAATTATTATCACTGTGCGTTTATGAGTGGGTCAATACCATGGTATATATATATATGGGTGTGCAGAACGTGGGTACCACTGTATGTGGATGAGCGAAGGATGGGTTTTTGTTATCAATTTCATAGTTTGCTTCTTAGAAAAGGACTACAATCCAATGCTCAATATTCAGGGATTCACTTTATCATGGAATCTGAACAGTAAGAAGTATGGCTGATATTAATTGTTCGGTTGAGTATCAGCCAGCACCCTCCCAGAGTAATTTACTGCACGAGGTTGACTCCTTCATCACTGGTCAGCTCCTCCCTTTATTCCTCTCTAAATCGTAAAAGATAAATGTATTCTAAACATTTGTAAAGATTTACATTAGTGGTAACAGCCAATGGGGCGTTAGCTGATGTCATAAGAAAGCGGACATCTGTTTTATTCCCCGTGTGACTTCGCCCAAATTATTAATACAAAATTTACAACCACCTATACAATATGAATATAATATTTATTCCATTGTACATCATTAGTAAACTATTGGAGTTATGATAAGACCTTTTTACTACTGGAATACTTCTTTATATATTCATAACTATTCTAGAATATACATTTCAAGACAAGCTTTGTAATAAATACTCATCAATAATGTATTCTAAAGTTCATGTTACACTGATGATAGATACAGAGAAACAATTAACTGATAAAATCATTGTTTATATAATTGTTAGCATTTACTACCTAAATGTCTTAAATAAAGATTGTTTGCCAAAGCCAAGGAGAACAACTTTTAATTATATCACGTGGATGTAAGTTACCTATATTTATAATATATTAAGCTCATAATACTTAATTTAAATATTTTCATTCCCATGAGTAAGTATTACGTGTATGGGTGTGCGGGTGGATTACTACCAAGTACGTGTATGGGTGGGTGGGTTACTACCACAGTACGTGTATGAGTGGGCGGGTGGGTTACTACCACTGTACGTGTATGGGTGGGCGGGTGGGTTACTACCATTGTACGTGTATGGGCGGGCGGGTGCGTTACTATCACTGTACGTGTATGTGTGGGCAGGTGGGTTACTACCACTGTACGTGTATGAGTGGGCGGGTGGGTTACTACTACTGTATGTGTATGGGTGGGCGGGTGGGTTTCTACCACTGTACGTGTACGGGTGGGTGGGTGGGTTACTACCACTGTACGTGTATGGGTGGGCGGGTATGTTACTACCACTGTAAGTGTAGGGGTAGGTGGGTTAGTTACTACCACTGTACATGTATGGGTGGGCGGATGGGTTACTACCACTGTACGTGTATGGGTGGGCGGGTATGTTACTACCACTGTACGTGTATGGGTGGGCGGGTGGGTTACTACCACACTGTACATGTAAGGGTGGGCAGGGTGGGTTACTACCACTGTACATGTATGGGTGGGCGGGTGGGTTACTACCACAGTACATGATCACCGGCTCCAGGTGATCATGACAATCCACTTCTTTTGGTACTTCATCTTTAACATTAACTTCTTGAGACGTATTCTTGGATGAATTGCTTGTAATTTCGTTAGGTGTGAAGTTACTTTTGAAGTCAGGCTGTTCTCTCCTAGCAAAATTTTGGAAATGAAGTAGGTTTTTCCTGTGATTTCCTAAGTTCAATATCTACTTCACATTTCCTAATTTGATCAAGATGACGTTTTACTATGTACCCTTTGTCTAATTCAATTAAATAATGGATTTTGCCAAGTTTCTCAACAACAGTTCCATATAGCCAGAAATTTGAAGCTGAATAATTTCTTACTTGTACTCTCTCACCAATCCTTAATGATTTACATGCTGGTTGTTGAACCTTGTTCTTATCTGAGGAAGGGGGAAAGATAAGGTTTAGCTTGGTGCGAATATTCCAACCCATAAACTTTTCAGCAGGAGTTGCTCCGCAAGCTAAAGGTGTAGCCCGGAACCTTAACAATATTGAATGTAGTTTCAGACTCAAATTCCTTTTCTTCCTCCAACGATTTTAACCTTTGTTTTAGGATCTGAACATACCGCTCCGCTTGCCCATTCGTCGCCGGGTGGCCAGGAGCTATAAATCTTTGCTTAATGCCATTTCTGATACAAAAATCTATAAACTCTCCAGAAGTAAATATTGAAGCGTTGTCACTCACCAAAATCTCTGGAAGGCCATTCCGAGAAAATATTTCTCGTAGCATCGTTATTGTAGATCCAGTGGAAGGAGAGCTGTTGATCATTTTAATTTCCGGCCACTTAGATTTAGCATCCACCAAAACTAAAAAATGATGCCCCTTAAAGGGCCCGGCATAATCCATATAAACACGCTGCCAGTTTTTCTCTGGAACTTCCCAAACATGAAGAGGAGCCTTTTCGGGGTTATTCTTGATATCACAACAGGCCTTACAGTTTCTCACTGTATGCTCTATGTCAACATCAATATTTTTCCAGTAACAAAATCTTCTTGCTAATGCTTTCATCTTAACAATGCCAATATGTGTATCATGCAACTCTTGTAACACTTCATGCTGGATTTGTTTAGGTATTACTACTCGTTGCCCTCGGAATATTATACCTTTGTATAAATGAAAGTCTGTCGCACGATCTTTGCCACTGATTAAGTCCCGTTTAAGCCTTGCTAAGTCTGGATCCTTATTAGTCTCTTCTACAATTACAGAATGAGTCACGGTCCTAGATGAAACAGAATTAATCGTATGTTCCAACATTTGATCATCTTCTGATATACTTTCGATTATAGTATGAAGTGGAGTTCTTGATAAGTAATCGGCGTTTGCATGTTGCTCTGATTTCCGGTGCTGCACATGATAATTGAAATTACTCAAAAATGCGGCATACCGAGGAAGTCGAGTAGCTGATGTAGTAGGTAAAGCCTTGTTGGGATGGAAAATAGTTTGTAAAGGTTTGTTGTCGACAATTTAGAGTAAACTTCCTGCCAAATAAATATTGGTAAAATCTATTGAATGACCAAAACACTGCCAGTGCTTCCTTGTCCAACTGTGAATAACCTTTTTCAGCAGGTGTCAAAGATCTTGATATGAAAGCAATAGGGTGTTCTTCTCCATTTATGATATGAGATAATACTCCTGAAATTCCTTTCGGTCCTGCGCCTGTTGCAAGTGTCAATGGAAGACTTGAATCAAATGGAACTAGCACTCTGTCACTGATGATTTCATTTTTAATTTCTACAAAAGCATTTTCACAATCACGTGACCAACAGAATTTGACATTCTTATGCAACAACTGGTTTAAAGGCTGAAGTATTTCAGACGATCTTGGAATAAACTTTGAGTAATAGGCAGTGAGTCCAAGGAAACTCCTAAGTTCATCTGTGTTCGTAGACCGAGCTGATTCAACTATTGCTTTAACTTTTTCAGGGCATTTCTTTAAGCCATCGACCCCAATTACATGACCTAAGTATTTTATTTCCTTTTTGAAAAATTGGCATTTATCAAGATTGATGTGGAGGTTCAATTTTCTCATTCTGGTCAAACATTTCTCTAGACGCTCCCTACATTCTAAAATACTTGTTCCCTGAATGACAATATCATCAAAATAGGAAACTGTACCTTCCAGGTCGCGTATTGCATTATCGACAACTCTCTGAAATTCATTGGGCGCTGTTTTAATTCCAAACGCCAGCCGATTCATTAAAAACGTACCTTTGTGGGTAGAAATAGTCTGTAATACTTTAGCTTCATCATCAACTTCCAAATGGTGATATGCCTTGTGAATATCGAGGGTACAAAAGTACTTTCCCCCTTTCATTTTATGGAATATATCTTCTATTAGAGGTATAGGATATCTTGCATCCATTAACTAGGGGTTAAGAGTCATTTTGTAATCTATGCAAAGGCAGACATCTCCATTAGGCTTCGGAACTATTACTAATGGTGAACCCCAGTCTGAATACTCAGTTTTTGTGATGATTCCTTGATTTTCTAGTTCTTCAAGTTCTTTTTCAACCTTTTCTTGAAGTGCGTAAGGAACAGGTCTATGTTTTAAAAACACAGGCTTGATGTTAGGTTTTGTCTTAATAGAGCATTTGTAATTGGGTATTTTTCCAATCTTCTTTTCAAACACATCACTGTAGGATGCTACGATTTCTTGCTTTATTGATCCTAAATCATATTCAGCAGGTGTACTCGATTCTACTTTATTGATGCTTATATATAAGCGTCGGAGCCATGTACGTCCTAATATTGCTGCAGAAGATGTTTCCACAACATATAAATCCTCTACGGATTTTCGTCCATCATATTCTACCAGGACTCGTGCAACTCCTAAAGGAGAGAAACTTTCACCTGTATAAGTCCTGAAACGAGCATCAGTCTTCTTCAAAGCATGGTCTATCTGTAAATTCTTGAATTCTTTACTATTCATAATACTAACTGGACTGCCAGAATCAACTTCAAACTCAACTACTTTATTGCCGCTTATTGTAATGGGCACTATAAACTTTGAATCATCTAGCAACACTTTCTTGGTGTTATTAATTTCAATTAGTTTGTTGACATCAAATCGATCTGTAAGATCTGTTTCTGCTTCAAAACCACTTTCAGATTCACCTTTTTCTCGTACATTCTGCTGCCTCATATTAACGTTTCCAGATAATGATTGAATGCACACTTTAGAAACATGACCGAACCGATTGCAAAGTTGGCATTTTAATGTTGACTTTTCTCGCTTACAATTCTTAGCAATGTGGTTCCATAGCCACAGATTATCGATTCCCAGAGTTTTAAAATCAAACTTTCTAATTCTAGTTACATCATTCGCAGGCATTGAGTTGCTCTCTCTCGTAGACGGCTTTCCTTCTCTCCATGCTGAACCTCCAACATTTGAAAACACTTTATTAACGGATTCATTAAATTTAGAGCCTCGAGACATTTCTAAATTTCCCAACTTTGACGCTTCCAGAGCAAGAGCGATTTCACAGGCCTTGTCAAATGTCAAAGACTTTTCACGTAACAGTTTTTCCCTGATTGATGTATCGTATAATCCTCTTATGAATTGCGCTCGTAGAAACTGATCTGCTATAGATTTTCCACAATCTTTGTTTTCACAGGTAAATTGGCATGTTATTGTTAATTTTCGTAGTGCTGCAATAAATTCAGCAATAGATTCTTCGGGTAACTGAACGCGGCAGAGAAATTTATGTTGTTCCGTATGAACATTAGGGCCTGGGCAAAGATGATTCTCCAACAAGGTAACCAAGTTGTCATAAGGCTTAGAAGAAGGTATATCGGGAGCTGTAAGACTCGACAGAAGTTGATAATATTTGATCCCAATACTGTTAATCAAAATGCGGGCCTTCAGTTCTTTATTCTCATCGATTGAACCAAGCTTGAGAGCAAAAAAGTTTTCCAGTCTTTCCCTATAGCATCTAAACGTCTCCTTAGACTCATCAAAAGTATCGAAACTTATTGCACCTAATGTAGGCTCATTTATTTCTGCTCTGTTTATTTGTCCTGTTGTCGCAGCCTCGAATTTACTAATTAATAAAGAAATTGCGTGTGTCAAAGCTGTAATGTTTTGATCTGCCATATAAGAAATGTAATGCACCTACCTAGTTGAATATACCAGTACCAAGGTAACTTTGATTTTTATTTAAGTAGGCGGATTTAGCTACCAAAAGTTATAAATGAAAAAAAAAACAACAAACACGTTCTAAAACTTGAAAGAAAACTAATTACCTGATTATCCTCGTCGCCAAATTATTAAATACTAACTGAATTCGAACAACATTTTTCATAGTTTTTAATCATTCTATGACTTATTTACAAAATTGCCACCATGACAACACAAAACAATAATATTCCAAAAACAACCAGATGATTATTAACAACTAAATATACAACACACTTAAATTTGCTCAAGGAGTTTGGTCTCTTGTCCACTAACAACATTTGTAGTAGATTATGTAAAAAAATGCCACTGGCATAACTACAAAATAAAAAATATATATAACACCACCACAGTACGTTTTTTGATATGTAGGAGGGTATTGACATGTACGGAGGTATTAACCCACCTACCCCCCTCCCATACATGAACTGTGGTGATGACCCTTCCACCCACACTTACACATACAGTAATTACTGAGCCAAACCAGGGCATATAAAAATGACACTCACTTAACCTAGCTCTACAGTAACTCAGTAAACCTCAGCTGACAATTACAAGTAGCCTGCTTTGATTTAAGTTATGGACTAGCTAATAAAAAATTTATCATCTATATGATGGTGTTAGACTGAAACAAGACCATCTTTACTAATGAATAGTCAGTTTATATCAATCTCTATTTTCAAAATCACTTTCAGAAAACAGGAGCTAAAGTGAGAACTAAAAAATCTAGCATTGATATATAAATAATAAATCAATCTATTATTATTTCTATTATTCTATTATTTCTGTGTAACAGCACATCTGAAATGTAATGCAAAATATACTTAGTAGTGTTAAAACATTATCCACTCTAAATCTGATCTTACAAAATATCCCACAGCATCCTGGGCAACTGAATTCCAGAAAACCACATATTTTACTAGCTTGAATGGAATTGTTGCCAAAAGCCAGCTGGGCATCAACAAGGGATATATTTGATGGTTGAAACATATTTCTGGTATGAAACACAATGATACTCTCAGCGGTTTTCAGCATACAAACATTTGAAGTGAGGGGTGGCACAATAGTTGTAATTTGGTTGCTGGAAAAAAGCAGCAACCAAATTATAACTGGTATATATATACATGCCTTAACGAACTTCAATAATAACAGGCTGACTATAGTATTTAAATAAGTGAGTAGCGTTGGGACATACAGTTAAAGCTAAACAAAAGAAGAAGTGGAAAACTATTAATGCAAGACTTATGTCTATTGTATCCGAATATTAAATTTATTAGAAGGAAAATCAGGCTGTAGAATATTTAACTCTACTTGCTAATACCATTACTTTGGATTAATTGTATACTATGAATAAAGATATTTATTATTAGTTTTATTTTATTAGAAATTTTAAATTATAAATCCTTTTTTAGCAAAAATCATATTAAAAAATAACATTATTAGTAAAATTTTGATAGGTAATCTGAAGGGTGTGATAATAACACCATATTTGTATATGTGAGTAGGAGAGTACATATGGGGGGGGGGCTCTATTAGAAAGAAAATGCTATTCATGGCACTCGTAATGTTAAATACATGGTTTGTGTTTGACAATCTCTCTTGTAATTTAATCTCTTGATATTTTTGGAATTTTTAATAGAGTACAGAGAAATTTCGGGTCTGTTTCAGAAGAGGACCCCCACGCTTGGTTAGGTTAGGTTAGGTTAGGTTAGGTTAGGTTAGGTTAGGTTAGGTTAGGTTAGGTTATAGTAAATTTTTCAAGCGTGGGGGTCCTCTTCTGAAACAGACCCGAAATTTCTACTCAAACGTTTATTATGATCAAGTTTTAGAAATTGTTTTCATAATTTATTATATATATTTAAAATACTATTTATTCACTCTGTATATTAATTTTAAAGTAAAAAAAAAAAAAAAAAAATAGTATAAATAAAGATACATTTGTCAGCTACAGGTAGTATTAATTAAGACTTCCAAACTCTTTAGCCCAAATTTGTTAGGACTTATAGATGTAAAGGTCAAAATAACCTGCTACATTTAGTAGTTCCTCTGATAACTGGGACTTTGAAAATGAAGATTCAAGAAATCATTGAATATAGAATGGAGATGGTGTTAGAAGACACATACATCAAATACA